>LFJQ01000122.1:0-273706 GCA_001182835.1 Oropetium thomaeum | reverse complement strand
AACGCCAGGAAGGGTTCTGCTGTTACTGCTGAGGGCTTCCATACGAGCATGGCAGCTGAATCTGAGAACTGAAACGGAATCCAAGGAAATTCTCTAGCTCCCCTTCTGATTCAGTGCCAGATAGCCAGTTATCTGAACTTGAGAAGGTTAAAAGGAACCTTAGGAAGGCAACTAATTCCATGGTTGAAGCTTCAAAGTTGTCTAGCGCTAGGGCTGATTCCTCGAAGGTATCAGATTCTATAGCTGTTGTCCCTAAGGTGTCTAATCCTACAGCTGAAATCTCAAAAATACCTAGTATCATTAATGGGATATCTGACCATCAGGACGTCCAATCTGAAAAGACACTGCAGAGTACACATGAGGCTTCATTTCCTATTGAACACAGGAGCACTCTGACAATGACCATCTATTAGAATATTCAAATATTGATAACTTCAACTCATTACCTGGCTTAAATTTTGATCTCGAAACTCCGTTGAATTCACTTTCTATGGGGGATAATGTTGAGGAACTCACTGTTGATGCTCCAGCAGTTGAAGGTATGCCTCTGCAGAACACTAATGATGAAGACTATGTTTTACGGAGGAAAGAGGAAGCAAGGTCCATGGAAGATCACCAGTCCAATGGGAGCTTTAGAACTAGCAAGAGAAAGTCTTCATTCTCTAATAAATCAGAGCATATGGAAAATGGAACACATACTACTCCAGTCCAGCCAAGGCAGCCAAGCTATATGGCTCCGACAGAGTCTTTGAAGGCAAAACTGCGAGCACAGAATTCACCAAGGCTGGATTCTGATTCATCTGCGGAAAAGAATGGCTTCACCCGCCGCCACTCTCTTCCTTCCAGTACAAACAGTAAGTTTGAACTCACTCATCGCGCTCATAGACTCATTGGGATGGTATAAAGAAATTATAGAATCATGTTCTCATCATGTGATACAACTGTAAGAATGAAAGGAACGTTGTGTAAGAATTAGAACCTCACCTAATGCAGTAATACTTATTCATTTAGGTACTTGTGGATGTATGAAATATGTTTTGCATATGAGAAAGTGGTAGATGCTGTCAGTATTATAGCAACTGATTATGGATAAAAGTATTATACCAACTGATTATATGAACAAACTAAGGGCAAAGTCAGAAGTCTGAACAAAAGTACATCTTTCTTCTTTTGATATTCGTTCTCATTTGTCTTCTTTTAACATCTGCAGGTAGAGCAAATAAAGCTGATTGGAAGCGCTGAGGAAGGGACCAAATTTGGCTTGATTTGGATAGTGCAATGCTCTGAATCTCTGCGGGATGAATTCTGCTGCTGTCTGTCCCTTCTATTTTTCCCGACATGTAAAGAGTGATGTCTTTATCGAACAATCTTACCTCTAGCGGGTTCAATTTCTTCTAGGTTCATATGTCATGCCTTGTGCCTTGTGTGTACAGTTTCGGTTCTTTCGTGCTTGTCTGGATTTCTCGTGGAAGAACTCTGCCTGTAAAGCGGGCTGTGTTAAGAGCGCATAACTGAATAACCTCATCCTCATCGGAATTTTACACTGTTTTTGTATTTCCGTGACGACGAGTGATGAATCCGCAGGATCGCAGTACCCTGCCTTCCAATTTCTGTTTCACTGTTTGCAAGGCCCTTCGACGGCTGCACTTGCACTCCAGCCTGTGAGCCACGCCGCGCCGCCCCTGGCACTGCGACATGCCTTACCGCCAAACCCATCGGAGGTGTCCAACATCCGCGCCGCCGACCATTCCCGCCTCCCGTTCGAACCTCCCTTCGAGCCCCGACCACCCCCGCCGATGGAGCCTGCCCTCCTTCGCGCCCACCCACCTCCCGACCTCGCCTGCCTCCTCAAGACCAGACCGCTGCATGCTCTCCTCTCCGACCCGTCCACCTCCCGCGCCGCACGCCAGCTGTTCGACGCGGTGACCCACCCGACAGCCGCCCTCTGCGGCGCACTCATCGCCTCCCTCTCAAAGCTCTCGCAGCACCGGAGAGCTTCTCGGGTCCCGTCTTCTCGATGCACAAAAGAGGCGCTTGTGTCCCGCCGGGCTGCGTCCCTCTTGTAGTCAAGGCGTGCGCGCTCTCGGCATTGTCCTGCCATGGCAGGCAGGCACATTGCCACGCCCTTGTCCGTGGGCTTCTTGGAGATGTCTTTGTGCGGACTGCTCTGGTTGATTTCTACGCAAAAGAACGGAGACATGAACGCTGCTGGAGGGTCTTTGATGAGATGCCGTTGAAGGACCCGATACCGATGAAACTGTTTGATCACTGGGGCATTCCAAGTCCGGGGATGTGAAGAATGCAAGAAGGCTGTTTGAATGTATGCCCAGGAGGACATCTGCTTCGTGGAATTCCATTATTGCTTGCTATGCACACATCGGGGAATTCCAGGAAGCATTGACATTGTTTGACCGGATGCTGAGTGATGGTGCAAAGCCAAATGTTATCACCATCACAACTGTGCTCTCTATTTGTGCCAAACTGGTGATCTTAATACAGGAAAGCGGGCAAGGGCTTTGATCGGGGAGGCTGATTTGGAGAATATGATAGTGCGCACAGCTTTGGTGGAGATGTATGTCAAATGTCAGGCCATTGACGAGGCATGCCAGGAGTTCAATCGGATGCCGCAGAGGGATGTTGTGGCATGGAGCACAATGATTGCTGGTTGTGCACAGAATGGGAGACCGTATGAGTCTCTAGATCTGTTTGAGAGGATGAAAACAGCAAACTGCAAGCCAAACGAAGTGACTCTAGTTGGTGTGTTGTCTGCATGTGCTCAGTTGGGTTCTGATGAACTTGGTGAACAGATTGGGAATTATGTTGAGAGACAGGGATGGCCACTGACGAGCTACCTTGGATCAGCTCTGATTGACATGTACACCAAGTGTGGACATGTTTGGCAGAGCATACAATGTCTTCAACCGAATGGAACAAAAGGAAAAAGGTAGTGATCTCTTGGAACTCTATGATCAGGGGCCTAGCACTGAATGGGTTTGCAGAAGATGCGATCGGCTTGTATGAAAAGATGGTAGCTGATGGTGTTCAGCCCAATGAGATCACATTTGTCGCGCTATTAACAGCATGCACACACGCAGGCTTGGTAGACCAAGGCATGGCGTTCTTTGAAGACATGAGAAGGAAGCACAGGGTCTCTCCTCAAGTGGAGCATTGTGCGTGCATAGTGGACCTCCTCTGCAAGTCCGGCAGGCTGTGGGAATCCTACAAGTTCATCTGCGACATGGAGGTTGACCCGAATTCGGTAATCTGGAGCACACTTCTCAGTGCGTGCAGAGTGCACGCGAATGTTGAGCTCGCCAAACTCGCTGCGGACAAGCTCCCTGGCGCTGGAGCCCGAGAACTCCTCCATATATGTCCTCCTGTCCAACATCTACGCTGATGCCGGGCTATGGAGCGACGTGAGGAAGGTTAGGGACATGATGAGGAACAAGAACGTGCAGAAGCTGTCAGCATACAGTTGGATAGAACTCGACGGGGAAGCGCATAAGTTCCTTGTCCAGGATTCGTATCACCCAAGGTCAGCTGAGATCTATGAGGTTGTAGATGGTCTTGGTTCGCAGCTGGACCAATTTGGTACTGATCCTCAACTAGTTTTGGAGTCCTGCTGATGCATATCAAATCATTTACTATACTCTTAGAAGAAAGCGAGCAAATGTCATGCTATTATTAGATGTGCCTTTTTATTTTGGGCCATCACACAGGAAACATTGGCTACTTTCTTACTTAACCAGGATAAAGGTTCCTTAATATCCTTGAAAAAAAGGTAACAAAATAAATACATAAGAGGATAATAAAGGTTCCTTGATATTCCTAGGCCATGATCTGTTGTTAATGGGCCACATTGGTAGGCTTCGTGAGCTATCAAGGCAATTTTTGGCCACTTGGGAGGTTCCTCCCTGCCAATCCTATCTGGCACCCGGATGCTACCTACTCAGGTCCCACAGACAAGGCTTCAGCTCCAGTCAAGAGTTGGCTGCAACATTCCACTCTGACACAGAATTCACCCGAAACAGTTCGAAGATCGCCCATCACACCATTTTCCTTACAATTGACACATGTAGAAAACGACAGGTAAGGTGGATACATGACTACACAAGGCTAGTTGTTTGTAGTTCTATATTTTTATGTGATCTTGATCTCTGTTCTTACTCAGATATCAGTGGCCTGCAACTTCTTTGACAGAATACACATGAAGAACAAGGGATCCCAGGTGAACTTTTTGTGCGTTCTTTCCTCATATCAGCACTGCTAGAAAGTTGAAGTGGCAATAGGTTGGACAGGATACAAATTGGTTATCATCAGCATGTTTCAGCGCAAATCAATGTGAGAAATTTACAGCCCAGTAAAAATATTAGCAAGCACGACTTTATGTATCCTTTACATTGTCTTACTATTGTGATATGGAACAAAGTTAAATGTATTTTTGTTAGCAAATAAGGGAAGTTAGAGTCTAAGATGATCCATGACAACATAGTAACCCAGCGCCACAGGAACGGCAGCCATCATGCCGACAATTATCCTGTCAGACGAGAGGGTCTCAATCAACTCAGCTCGTTCACCATGTGTAGCTTTCTAAAAGAAAAAATCAGCATTGGATAAGAAGAGATGAACTTACGCAGTGCTCAGAATCTCTGGATGCACATTGTACTCTTTTGCAAATACAAATGGTACTATGCCTTGAGGTAGAGCTGCCTGTGCAGAATTTTGAGAAGTCAAACATTATATTTTTTATTTTTCTTTGAATTCAATGAACAATGGACTGGACGATACAGTTGAAAGAACTAGGATGTACCTGTATGATGGCAACCTTCAACGAGGTTCCACGCATCCCAATTGCATAGGAAGAGATCACCATCAGGGCTGGACCTAAGATGAATCTGATGCCTAGTGATAGTAGCATCTTTTTGGTTCCACAGGCAATAATTTTTGTTTGTAGAGCGGTGAAAAGTCCTGCCATAGAGAAAGTTGAAGGCACGATTATAAAACTTGTTCTTGCAACGTTTATCCACATATTGTACTTAAGGGTTTGCTGTTGTAATACATACCTAGGCTGAACATCGCCATTCCTAACCCTCCATCTGAAAGTATTCTTATGGAGTTGTTGACAATCAGAGGTAACTGTACTCGCCACCTGTGGGACATGTTAAACAGTAGTACATGATGAATTTCTGCATTCAACTTAAGGTGTAATTTTGATTCATAAACTTATGTTCAAACCTGAAGCTGATCAATGCCCATATTAGGCCAATTAGGCTTGCATACATGTTGGGATTTGTAACTAGCTTCCTACCGACCGCCAACAAATAGCAAAAAGCCCTATAACATATTGCTGATACTCCTTTTGCCTGCTCATCTTCATATCTTTGTTGTGTAGGTCCCAAAGTACCTGATTCTGCATCAGTTTGAAAATATTACATGGTATGAGAATCCTCAACTACTCTGTCAACAAGTGGAAACCTCAGAAGATAAGTGCAAACAAAGTTTAAAATATGCTTGGACGTATGGTAAAAAGTAAACTATGTCCTTTCCCTTCTATTGTGCTAATAAATGACTGGACAGATGACATCTTCATATTCATTTTTTGATTGAGCTGTATTGCTTCATATTGATCATATAAGATCTATTTCTAACAGAAGGAATAGAAAAAATAATACGAGTTATACATCTGCAGACCAATGTTGAGAATAACTTGTTCTGCACTATTACAGAAATCAACACAGGAGAGAGGGGAAAAACGAAGGGAACAAATCTAGAGACAGAATGAAACTTACAAAATAAAGTAACGCCAACATTAAAGATGCAAACGAAGTTCATGCTGCTGAGCAGAATCACATTCAAATGTAAATCTTCAAAAAAATGCACTGCGTTCAGACTCCAACCTGTAGTTTGAGACGATGTTGTGGTAGTCATTCCTCTAGCAGCCCGAAACTCAAACAGAAACAACAGAAGTGTGTACCAGATGAGGCTCTGTAGAGCTACTATCTGACTTATTAGCTTCACAGCTTCGTCACCATACATTCCTTTCAGCAATGGGATACCAACAATCAGTGTATTGGGCAGTGTGGATAAAGAAAAACCTGTTATCCACCAATTGAACTTCTCCATACAGAATGCTCTCGAGATGATTGCAAACCCCAGCAAGGAGAACGACTTCTGTGTGACATCCGAGAATATGAGCTTGAGGTTCATATCATAAGGGTTGTTTGTAGAGAGGACTTGGAAAGAGAGCAAGGGGATGGAAAACTTTGCCACAAACTTGTTGATCCCAGAGCACTGCTCTGGGGTGAACAGCTTCCACCATTTTATAGATAGGTAAGCCAGAATCATAGCTACATATAAGGGCACTGTTTCTTCAAGAACATGGTAGATGGTTCTCCCAGAGATCATAGTGGAGTGGCCTGAAAAACTCTCCAAATTTCCTGCCAATTTGGGGGACTGTAGCTCTCTTATATAGACATAGACAGAAGCCAGGTATTGTGCAAACTTTTCCATTCCTTTGCATTGTCTAAATTACCCTTTCTTGTTAGATGCCGGTTGCCTTCCAATTCTTATTAACTGGACTGGACATCTGAATCTCATTGCGTACAGGACTCCTCTCTGAGTGAACATTGACGACCAATGAATATGGAAATATAAGAAAGGTAAAATGATTACTTGGACCAAATATCTTTCTGCACTGTGATTCATCTTTTCAACCTCATAAAGCTCTTTAATATTTTGATTATCTGTTTAACTATAATATAGTGAAAGTGCACTCCAGATTATTTATGAAGGGAATGACCTTTTAAATTTTTTGATATCTTTCCTTTATCATGTTGACTGACTGTACATTTGGTCACCTCGATGATTCAAACAGGAATCATACATACATCTTGTGAGCTTTTCTTGGAGAATTCACAATCTTTTAATCTTTTTTCTAAACAATGCATGAGCTTTTAATCTTTCTAATCATCTTAAGCTAGATCTGTGGGAAAGAAGCTGTTATGTCTTGATAGCCCTGGGAAAAGGAACTGTATTATCTTACTTTACATAACATTATCTGTTTCATGGTCAGCCTGAGCTAGGATCTCACTGTCAACCGTGTTCAAATGATTGTCAAATCAAGGCGTGTTTAACAGACTGTGCTTCTCTTCTACAGCTAGTTGCTTCACTCATGATTTTTTTTTCCCGTACAAGACCTTAGATGACATGCTAGCAGTAAACCCACCAAGGCATGTGCTTCAACAGTTTAAAGCAGAATTGCATTTCTTTTTTCTTGTTTTGTTTTTGTTCTGGTCAGCATAATTAGACTTTGGGAAAAGACGTTGGGTGACAATTCCTGCAAGTCACACAGAAGCTTTGGCATAGCTTGTCGGGTTGGTGTTGATCTGATCATTAGTGTTAATTTCTTGTAGTAGCAAGGTTGGAATTTTTCTTTCTACTTTTCCAGTTAATGGTTCGTTCATTTCCGACCCTATGGTTTGCACTGTTTAAACCGGTGAAAAACGACCATTTTTTCTGCTGGTAATTATGCAACACTCTGCACTGCCTTCATATAGGGTTATGAAAGATTTTGGGGTGCTACTAATCCATTTTTGTTTGATGCTTCATTTGTACAGTCATGGAATAGATGCATTGTTTTCTTTAGAGATTTGTGCTGAGCCCGTCTCATTTGTCCTTTCCTTGAAAGTTATACGAAGGAATGCAATACATCTGAATGTGTTCTTCCCTTTCAGGATTGAATGTCATTTTCCTGAAACATGAGAAATTGCTCCTGGTTCCTGGTGGGCTATAAAGCTGATATGCAGAAGGCAAGAATAAAGAAGTTAATTGTAGAAGAAGCAACGAGGAGATGGTTTGGTAGTACGTGTACAGTTCATCCAGATATGTCCTGTTTGCCCTGTTTTGGTTAAAAGACTGGAATGAGTGCTCAGGTGAAACTTGCTTTGAGGCCATGGCATTTTTCCCACAAATGGCAGCAGTGCATCTTCTTTGCCAAAGCCCTGGGTTTACTGCCCTGCTTCTCTCTTTATGCTCTTCACCAGAACCAGATGTTTCCCTTCCCTGTGAAAGAACTAAAGAAGCTGTGGTTGGCAACCCCTGCAAGCTAGCAGCGCGGTTATTGTGATGTTGACCTTGCAGAGTGTCAGTTACCACTGCTCATCACGCAGTCTGGTTTGCAGGATCAAAATCAAGATTCCTCAGCTCAGGTGCGTCAAATGGTCCTCTCAAAGCAGATTTCAGCAAAAGGGAGACAATATATATTAGCTTGTTTAATTTTTTCTTGGGAGAAGCTAATATTTGGATGAGAACATAAGCATGTTTACTGTACTTGGTGCTACAGAGTTAGTAGTATTGGAGTTGCAGGTGTGCGTTGCTACACTTCCTGTTGGGTTTGACGTATGTATTTCAAGTGGGCTAATCATCCGACAAGATAACGACTTTGTCGGTCTCATGTCAGATATTGTTTTTTGTCCTGGAGACTTAATGTAGTTGGCAGGCGCAGGCCCGTGTTAGGGTGCAGATAACCTTTGCGATCTTGATCCTGTAGGGAGTGCCAGAGAAGCATCCAACACTGTTTGGGCTATCACAGCGCCCTTCGCCTCTTTACATGTTTGTAAGCCCTTTTTTCAGGTTCTCTCGGTCTTCTTTGAAATGTCCTAGGAATTTCATAGAAAAGAATTCAATTCATATGGAAAACACAGTTCGGGACAAGAAAATATTCCCAGAAATCCAGAATAGAGGCAGTCTCGTGCTCTCGTCAGGTAACGCGCCCGATTTCACTGTTCTTTCATCAGTGGTAATTCAGAAGATGCGTGCACCTGCATCTTCTGAAGCTGCGGAAATCATGGTACTAGTGACATGAATATATACCCGCCAATGCACGAACAGATACTAACAGGTGAAGCCTCGCTGTCGGTGATATGGTTGAACGGCAGGATTCGTGATCGGCAGCGCTCGGTGGCCGCAGAAAACGGGAGCATTAAAACGATGGAAATGAAACTGTGGAACGAGTTAGCCTGTGTCCCCTCCTCCGGGTACTCACTCTAGCAGTAGCAGGCATCGCGCCGGCCAAGTTCTGTACTGCGTCACACGGGACACTCCACGCTATACTGCACTAGTCAGCTCGAGTTCCGTGGAGCACGGGGTGTGAGTGTGCCCTGGGCCGATCTGCTGTCATTGTCCTTAACCACACCACACTATGGCCCTGTTTGTTTACGCTTATAAGCAGCTTATAGGCCCAGAAAAACGAAAAGTCCATCCAAACAATTCGCTTAAATGCAGCGGGCTGGAAACGCGCGTGTTCCGTGGTCTGCTCGTTACATGCGATGCTCGCGTCTGGGAGATGCGCCCCCCGGGTCCGCGTCTCACGAAACGCCTCGCGTTTCTTTCCTCGCGTCGTCCTCTCCCTCGACTCCTCCCTCTCGCCACTTGTCTCGCACATCAAATCCCGGAGGCGACCCGGCCGCCAACGGCCGTGAGGCAACGCCGCGCTCCATCCTCTTCTTTTTGAAAACCTCGCCACCCCTCCGACGCTCCCGCGACGCAGATCGAAGCGTCTTTGCGCTTCCCCCTCCGCACCGATTCTTCGCGCGCGCGTCTTCTCCGGCATCTATGACCTAAGTTCTGGAGCTGGCCGCAGTACGTGGAGGCCGGGAGCTCCATCCTTTGCGGATAGGAGCTCAGCTAGCGTCCAGATCTTGAAGGGGAGGAGCTCGTCCATGGTGATTGGAGTCATGGAGATGAGGTCAACGCTGAAATCTACTGGGGAGGAAGAAAGGAATTGCTGCTATTCTCTGCTTCTGTCGTGGCTAATTGGATATCCATCTCAACCACTCTCTCTCTCTCTCTCGATTTTTTTCTGTGTGCTTCGTGAATGGGACCCAGTAAACCTAGGTAGCCTAGAGACGGCAAAACTGAACCTACCTTACAGTGTCTGATTGGCGACGAGCTAGGGTGGATAGTGTGTGAACTCCATAGATACCGTCCGGGACGGGTGATCTGGTGGGACGCGGCACTGTTGAGGTAGCGTAAGAGAGAATTAGCTTTGCCAGATCTGGTGCGAACGGTTGCCACATGCGGTCCAGGACGCGCACGTGTCGTTTGATCAGATTAACCCTACAGATGCAAATCGTTTCGAACCACTGACACTCTCAGTCTAGAGTTTACTCAATCTCTCTGTTGCATACGTTAAGAAGTGAACAGAAGAAGAATGATGTTTACGGTTGTGATGTTTATACTAATCATTGTTTATCAACATGATTGTTTAGTCATAGTGCACACTAAAGTTACTTTTTTCGAACTTAAATTGGAGCTAAAACTCGAAAGTAGGAAGCTATTTAGTAAGGCGTGTCCTTTTGCAACTATCCTACCCAGAGTCAACCATGCATGTCTAGGTATTGGCTGTAGACAGCCATGTTGATGGGTCAGTCTTGCTGAGCTTCTTAGAAGCTCACGCTTTGCGACTTGTGGTTTTCAGGTGGGTTTGATGCGACCGGTGATAGCGGTGGTCAGTTCTGGGAGGAGTCGTCTTCTGGTTGGGGTAGTTTCCAGTGGGAGCAGGTTGAGTAGCCGCTGCTTGTGTGTGGCTAGTAGCAAGGTGCCGTTGGGCAGGGCCTTTGCTTTTGCTTAGTGTCAGAGTCGGAGTCTGTATCTCTATCTTTTGCTTCCGCTTGAGGATTGTATTGTTTCTGTTGTTTTATAGAAACCGATTCGAGTGGAACTAAAACCTCTGTAATAACACTCATGTAATATTTTTCTTCTGTCTGTAAACTGTGCTTTTTACTGTCTGTGTTGTACCCTATGAATGTTCGCTTCGACGAGCATCGCCCAGAATGGATCCCGGGAGTAAGACATCCCCCGTTTCAGGGGCGGTCCGCTACATATACATACTGTGCAATTCATGGAACTAGTATGTAAGAGACAATCCGTATTGAATACAAGATGAGCTCCCGTTTGTCCAACTCGTGAATCCCTTCTTCTTCCTCTGCCAATGTATTTGTTTTCTTTTTTAGGTAGTTTATAGTTCATTTATTGGATATTTTAGATGGAGAAGGCAGCAAAGCTATCTGGCAGATGTGATTCATCGGTATTGTAATATTAGGTCTATTTAACAAACTTTATTATTATTACAATTTTTGGATTCTCCTCCAATTTCTGAAAAATATAAGATACTAGAGTCAAATTGAAATCCGATGAAAATAATCGGGATCGTCGAATATCCTGCTTATTTACGACTCGCTTATTTTGTAAGCAGCATAATAAAAAAATCAAACTTTTTTTTAAGCGAAGTACAAATAAACCTAAACATACAGGGCCCGCATCGCACGTCGAAGCGCCACCAACACGTAACAGAACAGCTGTGCGAGCCTGGATGCCCGCTCCGCTTCCGCCAGCGCAAACAGCAACCACGCGACGGCGGCACGTTCCCGCCTGGCCGTCCGATGCAGCCGCTTCTCCGCGACCCGGGCACGGTGCTCCCGGCCCTCGCCGTGGCGCCCCACCACCTCCGCACCCTGCACGCACACCTGCTCGTCTCGGGGCGCCTCGCCTCCCCGACCGACCACGCCGCCTTCATCGCCTCGCTTGCCTCCTCCTCCTCCTCACCCGACCACCTCTCCTACGCGCGTCTCGTCCTCCCACGCTGCCCCGCCACGCTGCACGCGCACAACGCGCTCCTCCGCGCGCTGGCACGCGGGCCGCGCCCGCGCCTCGCCTTCGCCGCATTCCGGGACCTCCCGCTCCCACCCGACAACTACTCCCTCAACTTCCTCGTCCGCGCAGCCACCGCCCTGACCGCGGCCTCTTCGGCGGCGACGGGGAGGTACGATGCGGACGCGACGCTGCTCGCGGTCTCCGCGCACGGGGCCGTGGTCCGCCGAGGCCACGGGGCGGACACGCACGTCCAGAGCGGGCTCGTCTCCATGTACGCCGCGCTCGGGGACGTGGACGCCGCGCGCGCCGCGTTCGCTGAGATCTCGTGCCCGGACGTGGTTTGCGTCACCGCGATGGTCGGGGCGCTCGCTGCTGCCGGCGAAGTGGACGCCGCGCGAGAGATGTTCGATGGAATGCCTCTGCGTGACCATATCGTGTGGAACGCCATGATCGCGGGGTATGCGCACGTGGGCAGGTCGATGGAGGCGCTGAGGCTGTTCGACCACATGCAAGAGACTGGCGCTACCATCAGTGAGGCCACGCTGGTGCCCGTGCTCACCGCCTGTGCGCAGATAGGCGCCTTGGACCGTGGCAGATGGGTGCACTGGTTCGTGCGCAGCCGTGGGATGCGGATGTCTCTCACGCTCGGCACTGCATTACTGGATATGTATTCCAAGTGTGGTGCGGTGGCGACAGCCATGGAGGTGTTTCACAGCATGAGGGAAAGGAATGTGTACACCTGGACCAGTGCAATCAGCGGCCTTGCTATGAATGGCATGGGGACAGAGTGCTTTGATCTGTTCAAGAGCATGGAGACTGAGGGGGTCCAACCTAACGGTGTCACCTTCGTTGCGCTGCTCCGTGGATGCTCCATGGCCGGGTTGGTGGAAGAGGGCCGAGGATGCTTCGACTCCATGAAAGGCAAGCACGGACTCGACCCTTGGCTCGAGCACTACGGCTGCATGGTTGATCTCTACGGTCGAGCAGGGCGTTTAGATGATGCCGTCAGTTTCATCAACACAATGCCAGTGGAGCCTCATGAAGGCGTTTGGGGAGCACTCCTCAATGCTTCTTGTCGCAACCCCGTCCGATAAATCGTACGGTTTGCTCATCCAGGATCATTTTGGGGAGCCACTTGCCGAAGCAATGACCGTTACAGTACAATAATTAACAGGAACACGTAAAATGATTTAAAGGGTGCTTAAATTCTTAATGTTACAGAGTGGTTCAAATAGTTTAAGTGCGGAAGCGAAGTTCGAAAACAACGATAGTCAGCGAAAGCTAATATTTACATCTCGACGATACAATTAAGCACGCCAGCCCACGGGTGCTTAATCTTCATAGGTCGGCGAAGCGGGAACCCACTCGAAGGTCCACTCCGAGGGTGCATCCCCTTCCCAACCACCACTACCAAAGTTAGAAGAATCACCTGCAAAAATATTAATCCACAAAGCCTGAGCAACTAATACTCAGCAAGACTTACCCGTCAACGTGGCCATCTAATGACCGACTCCTAGAATGCAGGGAGTATTTGGTGGAAGTTGACCGGGTAATTGCGAAAATAGCACTTATAGTCTATTCTCAATTTTTAGCCAAATTAACAGTAGTCATTATATACTTGCTAAGTGTGCTACTATTCTAAACAATCAATAGTCAATACAACAACAGAGTGTAATTAATCACCTTCACCATAAACAATCATTCCCATATCGTTGCGGCAGAAAGGAGCAAGTGCTACTCTTATCCGCGAGGAGCGGCAATTATAATTGATTTACATCCTGCAGGAGAAACCCGAATGACACGACACGTGCGCACTCAACCGAGTCACACGTGGCTACCTTTCGCAACATCGCAACAGTGTTGGCTCAACATCCATCCCTCCAAGGACATGGTCCTCCAGGCGATGCCCTGCATCCCTGTACGGCCCCAAGCCTTTCCCACTAGCACGTGCCCAAGAAAAACAGAGACGCGAATTCATCCACCATACTGGTCCGTTCACCCGGAAAAAGGGATGGCCAATTGTCCAACAAAGCACGGTGAGCTACATCGGTTTCCTGGTCCCATATACCAGTATGCACTCGGTACACACCTCAAACTTGACCAATGCAACCGCACCCGATAGGGTTCCCAAATTTTAATCACCATTAAGGTCAACATGTTGTTCGACTTTTCCTCTTGGAATAATCACGAGTAGTCTCCATACTACTCGGATACTACCGGATCCCTATCTCTTTGAGCGTTGCATACTATCGAGGGCTCTACCAATTTACTCCATAGGAAACCTATCAAGTCATGCATCTAGGTTTTCACGGCATTGTCCTCGAAACTTAATGCACAAACAAATTCCTACACACATAGTGATAAAAGGAAAACTTGTAAAACATAGGTGTGCACCGGGGCTTGCCTTGGTTTGCAGAAAAATCAGAGTACTCGAATGAGAAGTTAGTTCCTGCGGGCGCTTCTTCTGGATTCTCGTTCACCGGCGGAAGTTCCTGGTCGGCTCCTATATGACGAAAATGCAGTGAAGTGCTTAATGAAAATAGTCACAAAGCTTTTATTAAAGATTAACTAGTGTTTCCTTATTAGGATTTAGGGTTAGATTGCGACTTTGCCCTAGGTATTAGTCGTTTATCAACCACGGCTATTGAACTAGGTCAAAAATGACACTTTTAATTCCTCCTCAAGACTATTTTTAGTGGATGGTACTCTCTGAGATATGAATTTTAAGCTTTGGTTGAGGCCTAGATGATTTTCCTAGATTTTACAAAAATTCAACAAAGTTCCTGTTTTGCAATCTTGTAAAATCAGGATGGCATAGTAAACCTTAAAGATAAATTGTGAAACTTTATGTGGGCTCTTCTGGGGTTCAGATCTACAACTTTCGTTTTGGGTCCCACCACTAAAAAGGACTTTTTCCAATGTATTTTAGAAATGGTATTTTAGTGGGCAGATTTGAAGTATTGTTGAAGTATTACATACAACTTTGTGCTCCTAAAATCCTCATAATTTTTCAGGGGGTGTGTGATGCCAGGGAAAAATTTTTGGTAAAATATCAGCCTTAGCATTGCTATGGAATTTGAATTAAAGTTCATAGACAGAAAAGTTTATTTTAATTATTACTGAAAATATAAGGCTGTATTATAAAAAGTGCTTTAACAGAAATTTAGTGTTTTTCATGAGAGTTCGAAAAAATTTGGTTTGCTATTTTTGGATCTGTATTCTATTTTATACGGATTTTACAAGTTCTAGGTAATTCTCTGGAATTGAATTAAATTGAATCGGCGCGGGACCCACCTGTCAGGAGCAATAGAACAGGGTCGGCTGCTCCGGCGGGGTCTCCGGCGAGAAATTCCTGCCGGCTGGGGACTCGCCGGCGACGGGGGAGGGAGGGTAAATGCTCTACACGACATGGGGAGCCACGGAGGCAGTACATCGGCTGGCGGGACCTAGCGCGGCACGGCGGCGGCGGGCGGCGCTCCCGGGAGGACTTCGGCGGGCTCGCGGTGGCGCGGCGATGTATGAAAATGGCCCGGGCTTGCTCCTACAGCATATAGGTACCACGGAGAAGAGCGGCAACAAGAGGATGGTGAAAGTTGCTCACCGAGGCGCGTCGTCGGCGTGCGCTTGCTCGCGGCAATGGCGAGGCGGCCGGGGGCGGGGAAAATTGGCGCGCGTGTGGGAGAGATAGGGAGGGAGCGTGGGGTGGAGCGAACCGGAGAGGAATTTCGCACCCAATTTAAAGAACGCTGGGGCAAGGGGGTATGGCTGCGGCAGGGGAGGACAGGGCCGAGGCGACAACTCGGGTGGCGCTGGGTAGGCGGCAGCGCCGTGCTGCGGACAGGGAGGTAGGGAAGGAGCAGTAGAGAGAGAGAGAGAGAGGGAAGAAGGACAGGTCTCTGCCGCGACGTGATGCAACAGTGGCTGAGGCGACGGCACGACTGCACTCGGCAGCGAGCACGGCAGAAGGACGACGGGTACCGTAGAGAGAGAAGGAAGAGAAACAGGGGAGGCAGGGGCTAGCGACGCGATTTTGGATAGACCCCAGGGGTAGACTGCAAGATTGCAATACCCACTAGCACAACAGCTAGCCTTGGTTCCCGAGCTCGAAATTTTCTGGAAATTTTTGTGTGGGCTAAGTGAATTATTTGGAACAACTTTGATTATAGAAAGTTTGACCGAATCATTTCCTACAAGTCCCTGAATTTTCAACTTGGTTTATAATTCTTGGAATTTTAAAATGGTTTAAACCTTTTCCAAAAAATTCTGATAAAATTCCCAAAATTATATTTTTAATGTGTAGTTAATTGTTATGTAAAAATATGGGTAGGGTTTTGTGGAAGTTTTGGAGGCCTACTTATTTTGCCCAAAGTGTCGATTAGGGTTTCGGTCGATTCGGGATTTTATTCTTTTTGACAATTATACTACCTCATCTACGGTTCCCAATTTCCATTACATGAAGGAGGTATTTAATTCTTTATTTTCAACCCAAAAGAGTGTTTTATACAATTGATTGGATTTATTAAGGCGGGGGTGTCACAGTCCTCCCCCCTTAAGAAAATCTCGTCCCGAGATTTCGAAAAGACGATACCATGAAGGAATCGAGGATCACCACACGATGAATGTTGTAAATTTCATGAAATTTGGGTGGTAGAATTTTACCTGAAATCATCCCGATGGTACACACTCCTATTAGGCGGAGAAAAGATGCAAAAGTTAGGGTTTTTGAAAGGTGTATGTCGGACCGGAAAGTTTTGGCCTTGGATGCGCACCTCCCCCCTTAAGAGGGGTCGGGAAGGAAATTTAAGAAGTGAAACCCTATGGATTCTATAGGATTATGAAGCGAGAAATGGGCTGAACAAAGAGGGCAAAAATTCTCAAGTTCTTATTTTCTCGATTATTTACCTTAACTAATTCACAGGTTCTAATTAAATTTATGGAGTTGAACTTTTTAGTTAGGTGAATTTTATTATTCAAGACAACATGAGAGAATGCCACGACCTATTCGTCCTCACCAAAAAGAAAACCCTATTACAACCTACTCGGTGGCACTATTCGTTCCCTCGAGACAAATCGTTTTCTACACGGTCTAACGATTGTTAGTGTACCTGCAGAAAATCACATCACAGAACAGGTATGCAATATGGCCATGACTGTCACGACTCATGGCAACCGACGGCAACCAGTAACGCCTTGCCGCTAGCGGCCATGAAAAGCATCTCAGGCAAGATGGGTGAACCAGCAACGCGAACACCAAGCGACCGTGAATATTATCCCACGGCAGGACTCCGTACCTTCGTTGTAGTTCGTTGGTGCGACGTTGCAATTATGTAACACATACCTCCGCGTAGTTCGTCGGTGCGTCGTTACATAAATATAAATCAACTTAAAGTAAAATGCATGAATGCAAAGTTAGTATTGCCAACTTCCTAACTATAACCTCTAATATGGGCTTTTCTATATCGTGCCTCACCGTAACGCATTTTTCAAAATAAGTCTTGTTAATTAGAGTACTGATTTCCCCAAAATGAGCTCTGATACCACGTGTCGCAACCCCGTCCGATAAATCGTACGGTTTGCTCATCCAGGATCATTTTGGGGAGCCACTTGCCGAAGCAATGACCGTTACAGTACAATAATTAACAGGAACACGTAAAATGATTTAAAGGGTGCTTAAATTCTTAATGTTACAGAGTGGTTCAAATAGTTTAAGTGCGGAAGCGAAGTTCGAAAACAACGATAGTCAGCGAAAGCTAATATTTACATCTCGACGATACAATTAAGCACGCCAGCCCACGGGTGCTTAATCTTCATAGGTCGGCGAAGCGGGAACCCACTCGAAGGTCCACTCCGAGGGTGCATCCCCTTCCCAACCACCACTACCAAAGTTAGAAGAATCACCTGCAAAAATATTAATCCACAAAGCCTGAGCAACTAATGCTCAGCAAGACTTACCCGTCAACGTGGCCATCTAATGACCGACTCCTAGAATGCAGGGAGTATTTGGTGGAAGTTGACCGGGTAATTGCGAAAATAGCACTTATAGTCTATTCTCAATTTTTAGCCAAATTAACAGTAGTCATTATATACTTGCTAAGTGTGCTACTATTCTAAACAATCAATAGTCAATACAACAACAGAGTGTAATTAATCACCTTCACCATAAACAATCATTCCCATATCGTTGCGGCAGAAAGGAGCAAGTGCTACTCTTATCCGCGAGGAGCGGCAATTATAATTGATTTACATCCTGCAGGAGAAACCCGAATGACACGACACGTGCGCACTCAACCGAGTCACACGTGGCTACCTTTCGCAACATCGCAACAGTGTTGGCTCAACATCCATCCCTCCAAGGACATGGTCCTCCAGGCGATGCCCTGCATCCCTGTACGGCCCCAAGCCTTTCCCACTAGCACGTGCCCAAGAAAAACAGAGACGCGAATTCATCCACCATACTGGTCCGTTCACCCGGAAAAAGGGATGGCCAATTGTCCAACAAAGCACGGTGAGCTACATCGGTTTCCTGGTCCCATATACCAGTATGCACTCGGTACACACCTCAAACTTGACCAATGCAACCGCACCCGATAGGGTTCCCAAATTTTAATCACCATTAAGGTCAACATGTTGTTCGACTTTTCCTCTTGGAATAATCACGAGTAGTCTCCATACTACTCGGATACTACCGGATCCCTATCTCTTTGAGCGTTGCATACTATCGAGGGCTCTACCAATTTACTCCATAGGAAACCTATCAAGTCATGCATCTAGGTTTTCACGGCATTGTCCTTGAAACTTAATGCACAAACAAATTCCTACACACATAGTGATAAAAGGAAAACTTGTAAAACATAGGTGTGCACCGGGGCTTGCCTTGGTTTGCAGAAAAATCAGAGTACTCGAATGAGAAGTTAGTTCCTGCGGGCGCTTCTTCTGGATTCTCGTTCACCGGCGGAAGTTCCTGGTCGGCTCCTATATGACGAAAATGCAGTGAAGTGCTTAATGAAAATAGTCACAAAGCTTTTATTAAAGATTAACTAGTGTTTCCTTATTAGGATTTAGGGTTAGATTGCGACTTTGCCCTAGGTATTAGTCGTTTATCAACCACGGCTATTGAACTAGGTCAAAAATGACACTTTTAATTCCTCCTCAAGACTATTTTTAGTGGATGGTACTCTCTGAGATATGAATTTTAAGCTTTGGTTGAGGCCTAGATGATTTTCCTAGATTTTACAAAAATTCAACAAAGTTCCTGTTTTGCAATCTTGTAAAATCAGGATGGCATAGTAAACCTTAAAGATAAATTGTGAAACTTTATGTGGGCTCTTCTGGGGTTCAGATCTACAACTTTCGTTTTGGGTCCCACCACTAAAAAGGACTTTTTCCAATGTATTTTAGAAATGGTATTTTAGTGGGCAGATTTGAAGTATTGTTGAAGTATTACATACAACTTTGTGCTCCTAAAATCCTCATAATTTTTCAGGGGGTGTGTGATGCCAGGGAAAAATTTTTGGTAAAATATCAGCCTTAGCATTGCTATGGAATTTGAATTAAAGTTCATAGACAGAAAAGTTTATTTTAATTATTACTGAAAATATAAGGCTGTATTATAAAAAGTGCTTTAACAGAAATTTAGTGTTTTTCATGAGAGTTCGAAAAAATTTGGTTTGCTATTTTTGGATCTGTATTCTATTTTATACGGATTTTACAAGTTCTAGGTAATTCTCTGGAATTGAATTAAATTGAATCGGCGCGGGACCCACCTGTCAGGAGCAATAGAACAGGGTCGGCTGCTCCGGCGGGGTCTCCGGCGAGAAATTCCTGCCGGCTGGGGACTCGCCGGCGACGGGGGAGGGAGGGTAAATGCTCTACACGACATGGGGAGCCACGGAGGCAGTACATCGGCCGGCGGGACCTAGCGCGGCACGGCGGCGGCGGGCGGCGCTCCCGGGAGGACTTCGGCGGGCTCGCGGTGGCGCGGCGATGTATGAAAATGGCCCGGGCTTGCTCCTACAGCATATAGGTACCACGGAGAAGAGCGGCAACAAGAGGATGGTGAAAGTTGCTCACCGAGGCGCGTCGTCGGCGTGCGCTTGCTCGCGGCAATGGCGAGGCGGCCGGGGGCGGGGAAAATTGGCGCGCGTGTGGGAGAGATAGGGAGGGAGCGTGGGGTGGAGCGAACCGGAGAGGAATTTCGCACCCAATTTAAAGAACGCTGGGGCAAGGGGGTATGGCTGCGGCAGGGGAGGACAGGGCCGAGGCGACAACTCGGGTGGCGCTGGGTAGGCGGCAGCGCCGTGCTGCGGACAGGGAGGTAGGGAAGGAGCAGTAGAGAGAGAGAGAGAGAGGGAAGAAGGACAGGTCTCTGCCGCGACGTGATGCAACAGTGGCTGAGGCGACGGCACGACTGCACTCGGCAGCGAGCACGGCAGAAGGACGACGGGTACCGTAGAGAGAGAAGGAAGAGAAACAGGGGAGGCAGGGGCTAGCGACGCGATTTTGGATAGACCCCAGGGGTAGACTGCAAGATTGCAATACCCACTAGCACAACAGCTAGCCTTGGTTCCCGAGCTCGAAATTTTCTGGAAATTTTTGTGTGGGCTAAGTGAATTATTTGGAACAACTTTGATTATAGAAAGTTTGACCGAATCATTTCCTACAAGTCCCTGAATTTTCAACTTGGTTTATAATTCTTGGAATTTTAAAATGGTTTAAACCTTTTCCAAAAAATTCTGATAAAATTCCCAAAATTATATTTTTAATGTGTAGTTAATTGTTATGTAAAAATATGGGTAGGGTTTTGTGGAAGTTTTGGAGGCCTACTTATTTTGCCCAAAGTGTCGATTAGGGTTTCGGTCGATTCGGGATTTTATTCTTTTTGACAATTATACTACCTCATCTACGGTTCCCAATTTCCATTACATGAAGGAGGTATTTAATTCTTTATTTTCAACCCAAAAGAGTGTTTTATACAATTGATTGGATTTATTAAGGCGGGGGTGTCACACTTCTCGGATCCACAACAACGTTGAGCTGGGCAAATATGCCATGGACAAGCTTATGGCGATGGAGTCTGAAAATGATGCAGCGCATGTCTTGCTGTCGAACATCTACGCGGAGTCGCAGGACTGGAAGGGTGTCAGTAGAACTCGAGGCTTGATGAAGGCCAAGGGAGTGAAGAAAGTTCCAGGGTGGAGTGCCATCGAGGCTGATGGCAAGGTACATGAGTTCTATGTTGGAAGCAAGTCCCACCCAAGATACAAGGACATCGAAATGATGCTTGCAGAGATGGATCGGAGGCTGAGGCTACAAGGATACGCTGCGAACACCAAAGAGGTCTTGTTTGATATCCAGGAAGAGGAGAAAGAGAATGCAATCTCCCTGCACAGTGAGAAGTTGGCACTTGCCTTCGGGCTGATCGTGTTGCCGGAAGGGGTGGTAATTAGGATTGTGAAAAACCTGAGAGTATGCAGGGACTGCCATGATTACACTAAGATGATATCTAAGGTCTTCAACAGGGAGATTGTTATGAGAGATAGGAATAGGTTCCACCATTTTAAGGATGGGGCGTGCTCCTGTAGGGATTATTGGTGATTTGTTTGTTCTTCCCTTCAATTTAAAATCCTCATTAACAGATTGTTAAATATCACTCAAATAATTCGGCAGGCTCCTGCACCACAGGAATGAACTGGATTTCATATTTGCCTACACAAGAATAGTATGATGTATAAAACGTTAAGCTGGAATGAACAGTTTTAGCAGTATATCGACCAGTAGAAACATCAAGTCACACAAACACACACACACACACACACACAAAAAGAAAAAGAATATTCTCATGTAAAATAATTTTAGACATGAACCATCAGCTACGGGTTTCAAAAAAGCAATGGTGATCTCTAAGCTTCAATGGCACAGAAACATAGTACAAAATATAAGGTATCTGTTCTTATATTCACTAAAACATGATACAGATGGTTTGACAACAACAAAAAATTGACTAACTTTGCGTACATGTAGTATACAAGATTAATATTCAATGAAATTTATTGTTTATATGAATAGAAATGGCATCAGTCCCGACCCGATCATATCAAAACAGAAGGTCAGGACGGTTTTAGCATAATGCCCTTAATTTCCTTGTGAATCTTAAAAATAATGAAGTTTACGACGATCTGAGTATTGTACAGCAATGAAGAATATGGAACAACGAAGAGTAGATACTTTATTGTTTCCCCAAAAGTATTTAGTTTAAAAATGTAATGCAAGTGGGAAAAAAGTATGAATACAACATTGGTAGATATGGCTGATAATTTAGCACAAAATTCATACTACACTTCCACAGTATTCTTGCAATAATGTTGTCACTGTTGATCAATCTATAAGTTGCCCTTATTACAATCACTAAATAAAATTCTCGAGTTAACACTTGAGTTTTGATAGCAAGTACATTCATCGAGGTATCCTCAGTACCTCTACAGGGTCCCAAAATAAAGGTAATATGTTGCTATCTCATGAGGACCAACCAAATTTCTTCATAATATCCTTGGTTCTTTTCCGGAGCCTCATGAATACGATAACAATGCAAGCCAGAACCCACGGTGGGAAGTTCACGGTGCTAAGCCTGGATTCCTGTAGCCATTCGGGCATCTTTGACTCCTTCAAGAACACTGCAATCACCAATGCCATCGCAGCGATACCAATCATCACCTTCGTAACAGGCTTAAGTAGAGAATCCTGAACCAGCAAAGAAGTAAATATATCATGTAAGCCTCTCAATTCTAACATCCACAGACAACAAGGTATCCTAAACAACCGTTAGATCAAATACTAAGTAACAGAAGGGGAAAAAATGATACAAGGTGACGTTTGGGTGCTACTTCTGAGAATACCTTGGGCTCTCCGTCAAGGAAGATAGTGGAGCCGGGGGCGTAGGTGAGGAGGGATCGCCCGTTGCGGGGGTTGAAGCGGATGGCGACGCCGCGGGTGCGGGCGGCCGGGTCGAAGGCGAACACGGACTTGAGCCCGTACTGCTCAAGGATGTCGCCCACCTCCAGCTGGTCCTGCGTCCACCCGCCCAGCTGGGACCGGAATACGGCCACCGGCCCGCGTCCCTGCCGGAACAGCTGCACCTCCACTTCCGGCGGTGCGCCTGCCGCCGCCGATCCAGGCTTCCCATCCCGAGCAGTGGTCGGGGTTGGGTGCTCCTCCTGGATAGCGTCGTCACTGACCTCCGCGGCTGCTGCCGGCGACGGTGCCGGCGCGGCGGCCTTGTCCATGGCTTTGCTCGATCGGGTTCAGGGGTCCAGAAGAATCTGATGCGCTGTCTTCCTCTCTCCGCTAGTCGTGACGTACAGAAGGAAGAACTGGGCTAGTTAAGTAGGACGGGATCGTCACCTGGCACGACTTGGCCCAGGCGGTTTTCAAGGCCCAGTTGTGTGGGGTTAGGGCTCCCTCTTTGTAACGTGGGATTTTCACTCTTCGAACCGGTTTGATTTTGCTTACGTAAGATTCTCAAAAAAAAGGGATAAATTTAGATTAGAGAGATAAATACAGAAAAAAACTCAGGAATGATCCTTTGAATGATGCACAAAAAAAACACAGAAATTTAGATTAGAGAGATAAATACAGAGAAACTTTTCGAGAGGAGCTTATAGTAGAAATCCTCTAAAATCCCTTTCAATCAAAACATTCCATAGCAATTTAGCACACTCAAACTTTTGATCCAAAAGACTTATAGCACATTTTTGGATTGAAATCTTTTTTAATAAATCCTTAAGAAACCTTACTATCCACTCATGCATCCCAGCGCTTACATGATTTTGGTTTCACGTACATGGTAACAAAACTGCATTTTCATTTCCTCTTTTTAAGATCCTTTCCAGAACAAACAGAAAAAACACAGGATTGGAAAAACGCACAATCAAGGAACAAAAATTGGAAAAGTAGAAAACGACATGAAATAAGAGGAATGAATTTTTTTTGTTGTTGTTTGGAACTCATACATCTAAAACATAGGGATTGACGAATTGCATATATTGAAAAAAATAAAATATTACATTAATGAATGGTTAATTAATCAAGCATGTCTTGAAATGTGTGAAGAAAGAGAATCCCAGACGCAAAAGTGGATGATTTGATTCTTGTGTTTTGAGAAGGGGAGTCAAAGCCTTTGTAGAGGAACAAGGTTAGCTCATTTGTTTCTAAACGGTGGATGACATCACAAAAAACTTTGAAATTCTTTCATTCCAAATGAGACATAAAAGGAAAAAACAAAGGCATTTCCTCCCGAATTTTTCGAGAACTGAACTATTCCTCCATTTTTCTCTTTCGAAGATCAACACAAACGGCGGTCAAACGCCCAGTCCGCTCACCTACCCTTCCTCCAAGAAAGCACACGCACGCCGCTTGTTTCTCCTCTCTTCTTGAAGAAAAAGACAAGAAACACCTGACAGCGAGATCCATACCGTCCATTGCACCGCGGACGCCATCCAGCGGCTTTCCTTTTCTTGCCGTTATAAATACACGCTCCATCTCCATTCCTCTCTCCCTTCCGGATCCCTTCCCCACCGCGAAACCTCACTCCGCCACTTCTCGCCGCCGCCGCCGTCTGGTCGTCGGGCCGAAACCCTTCTCCTTCTCACCATGGGTCCCGGCCTGTACTCCGACATCGGCAAGAAGGCGAGGGGTGAGGATGAACTCAGTTTTGGTTCTTCCTTGTTGGGGTCATGGATGGATTTTGATCTGATCTCAATTACTGGTTCGCTGATGTTGATTTTGCTGCTGGGTTCGCAGATCTCCTGTATAGGGACTTCCAGACGGATCAGAAGTTTACCCTGACTACCTACGCCTTGAACGGAGCCGTGAGTATTACCGATTTCCTCTCGCTCTTACTATCCGCTTGCGGAGTTTTTGGTTCGAATGCTCTGGTTGTCTGTGTGGTATTTACTTATTTTTACGTGGTTTTGGTTTCGATTTTGGATGGTTTGGTGGGGTTCTGTGGTTTGGGATGCGGTGGTCAGTGCTGTTTGCGGGAGGGTTTAGATCCGCCATTCCGGTGTCCGCATTAGCAGTATGCTGTTGGTTTATTACTGTACCAGGGTCTAGGCGTCCCTTCATACTTTGGGGTGGGCTGAAATCCTTTTGCAATGGAAGAAGGTTCATGAGTCTGTGCTAGGGTTTCCAGATTTGATGCGTTTTGGTTCGGTCTTGGTGGAAGGTAACGAATATAGATCCGGTCGGTGTGATGGAACGATGGGTCAACTAGTTTGGTTCAACTGATGGGTTGTTCTTGTGCTTCTTGTTTGTGTTTGTTACCTATATTACATTTATGTGCTATAGCTGAAGATTTCTGTGTCTCACAAAAGTTGTTCGGAGTTTAGCTGAACGATTCATTGTCATGATCATTGTACACCTGTTCACATGCTTGATGTTTCCATTTGTGCTTCAGGTTAACCAGTATTCTGCGCGTTAGGATAATCATTGTCGTAAAATTAGTGTGCTGATTAGTGGTTGCAGTTTCTATAGTAAATGTGTTATCTGGGCACGAGTTTGTTTATTGCTGAACACATTTCTGGTAGGCGTCATCTTATACTCCCTCCGTTACATAAAAATATTCGTTTTGGAGGTGTAGCCACTTTTCACAATAGTGTTTGCTTGCAACTAATAACTCTCCTAATTAATCTCAGCGCATTAACGTCACCAAGCATTCCCAACTGCTCGTTCCTCTATTCGTGCACCATGCAGCAGAAAGCTCGGCATGCAGTGGGCGAGCGCATGGAAAGTGGAGAATAAAAAGCAACGGGAACAGCAAAACCAGCTTCTCACAGAATTGAACCCCCGACCACCCTAAAGCAACACACCACAGCATGCCTCGATAACCAGTGAGATTCATTTGTGTACTTTAATGAAGGAGGTCTAACAGGCTATTGAAAATCTCCTTGGTATGCTAAATCTTCTCCCAAACGAACCTTTTTCTGAAACGGAGGGAGTATCTGTAACTATCTTGCTGATATGGTTGCACCTTTGTTCTACTCCTGTTGATCTATCCAGTGTGCTTGGGTATGCTAGTCAGTTATTTTTTTTGTTTGTTTGTGTGGAATCCTTAGTGGAAGAAGGTCTAGTACAATCTCCAAATAGTTTGTGAATGATGATGTAAATTTATATTGTTGGGTGATGAACAATTTTAGGAGGATATGATGGTTAATGGGAGAATGGGTCAGATACTTTTGGTTGAATCAATCCAGTGAATTGTTAACGCTTGAGGTCTTTGTATGCTGCATATATCATGTCTATGGGTTGGTTCTATTTTATTTTGTGCTTACTCAAAGTTGTTTTGTAAACAAGATAAGATTTCAGCTCATTGATTCGCTATTGTTGGTTTTTGGGTTGCATGTTTGATGTTGCCATCTTAATCATCTTTGGGTTAGAATTGTTGTGTTGGTTACTGTTTTGCAATGGACACTGGCCTATTTGAGATCGTTTAGTTTAAATTGTGATTAGTGTTTTGGAATGGGGCACTTGCCTATTTGAGTTTGAATCTACAGCTACAACTTTGTTTGGTATCATACTGGATGTTATTGTCACTGTTAGGTTTTGTTCTTTTTGCATTGTCCAGCATTCAAACTTCAGTATTAGACTGACTCCGTAGGATCCTTTATCTACATTGATGTTACAGATCTGATCAAACATTTATATGTTATTTTGACAAATAGATAATCACTGCTTCGAGCACAAAGAAAAATGAAGCTATCCTTAGTCAGATCCAGACCCAGCTTAAGCACAAGGGTGTCACAGTGGACGTGACAGCAACCTCTGATTCTCTGGCAAGTTTCCTTTGGATTTGTCATTACCTCACTCAAACACTTTGGGTTCTACTGCTTGATATCTAACCGATTGGTGTATGCAAATGATTGATTTGTGTCTATTTTATTCAGCTCTTAACTACAATCACAACCGATGATCTTGGTGTGCCGGGTTTGAGAAAGATTGTAACCATTCCTTTTCCATATCAAACAGCTGGAAAGGTACATGTCGTCTTCTTTTCCAGATTGGTTCGATCTCACTCTAAATCAGTTTGATGTTGGATTGACTGTCTACCTGTGGTTGCAGGCTGAACTGCAGTACTTGCATGATTATGCTGGCATCAATGCCAGTGTTGGTTTGAACTCAAAACCTTTGGTTAACCTTTCTGGCGTGTTTGGTAACAAAGCTGTTGCGGTTGGCGCTGATGTTGCATATGACACCGCTACTGGGAAATTCACCAAGTACAATGCTGGACTGAGTTTTACCAATGCTGATCTTATTGCTGCTGTCACTTTGTAAGTGGTTTCTACTAAACCATTCAACAATTAGAGATGCATTGCCTTTCCATATTTAACCTTCTGTGCTTCTTCAGAATATCGTATATTAATGATGCATTGACTGGTGTTTTGGATACTTCTGCTTTTAGGAACAACAAAGGGGACAGCCTCACTGGATCCTACTACCACTTGGTGGACGCTTTTAACAACACAGCTGTCGGAGCAGAGGTGACCCACAGCTTCTCAAGCAATGAGAACACCATCACCTTTGGCTCGCAGCATGCCCTGGACCCATCCACCACTGTGAAGGCTCGCTACAACAACCATGGCATAGCCAGCGCCCTCATCCAGCACGAGTGGAGATCCAAGTCTTTCTTCACCCTGTCCACTGAAGTCGACACCAAGGCCATCGAGAAGAGCTCCAAGGTTGGGCTGTCACTGGTTCTTAAGCCTTGATGATGATGATGCTGAACTCTTTTTGACGAGGATTGTAGGTTTCCGTATTAGTACCTGAGGTCTGAGTGAAATAATTCCAGACATCTTTCTGTGCTCAACTTTGGTGCCATGACCTCTCTCGGTTTTTGCAAGCTCTTCTTCATTCTCATTCTGGGATCTTAACAGTGGTCCCTAGCGTGTATTTTAGAACTAAAAGAGGGAACGAGATACCTGCCATACGGATTACACTCTAGGCATGCTTTGTTCTGTTCACTCTGGCATCTTCTATGAATTTGTCTTACATTTCTTTTGGTTTCGATGCCCTCCCCATACTCTTCGTATTAGCCCGTATGATTCATCATTGAAGTAGCAAGCAGTGCCAGCAAGGATGACAAATTACATGAGTAAAAAATCTCTTAATGCATTGCTGGGTCCACAAGAAATATACCATATACTTGGACGCATATGTACACGAGTTCTGAACAACACAGTTCAACGAATGGGCAATATGCCTACTAGTAATACATAACCAGTGATTCTGCTTATATCAAATATATTCGATTCTAATACTTTGCTTCGGCTGAATTTTGGGACTGGCTGAGCCTTGGGCCAATCAGTTGGCCATCCTTATGCATTTTCGTTGCATCATGCTATTCAATCTCCCTCAGACTTGGGAAAAGGGGACTGCTCTAGGAACTTTAAGATTCACTAGGAATTTGAATTTCTGCCTGCACTTCAAAACATAGATCAAGACTGGATATGTCTAATATCAGCAGATACTGCGTAGCTGATAGTCTGTCTATGATGACACTTCCCAAATCTTGTAGTCCTGTCCCTCAGCTGCAACAATCCAGTTTTGGGGACCACTTGGCTCAAAATGCTCTGGTCCGATTTTCATTGTTAACTTCTCATCGATCTCAGCTGCATATATACTCCTTTCTGCCTTGAGTATCTTGATCTGCAAGAAGTGTGTTACATTACCAAAAATGCAAGCATAAGAACATTGCGTTTGGAACAACTGCCTCAACTCAATTGGATGTCGATATGAAGACCTAGGGTCTTACCTTACTACGACAATGAATCTTCTGGCGACTTCTGATGGAGATAAACTTGGCAATCTCTGGTTGTAAGTGCGAGAAAATGTGATCATAGAATACTGCAGGAGTGCCAGGGTGTGTCAGGATGTAGGCATATCCTTGCAGCTCCATACCATAGGGGAATCTCCAATGTCCCTACAGAAACGAAAGAAAGAAAGTAAGACAGCCAGATGGTAGCAAACTTGCAGATTTCTAAATTGCAGTTTCAATAGCAGATGAATATCTACCATTTTTTCTCTCTCAAGAATTTATCTATGGAACTAAAATTGTTGTCTACTTGAGAGAGCTTTGTGCAATAATAGTTTAAATATTTAAGGCTAATATCTATTTAAATTTATTGAGATACAGAATTCTTATACCTGAGTAGAACCAGTATCATGATTCTCAATAAATGTGACAGCTCGTGAAGGCCACCAGCCTAGTACTCCAGGAGGTTTTCCTTTCTCATCAGACAAGCGCCAATACTCAGATCTTTCAAGTGCCTTTGTAGCAAAATTTAAGTCCATAAGAAAGATGAAAGGAAAAAGAAGAAGTGTGAGTGGGTGGGTGGGTGGGAGGGGATTGGAATGGTAGAGTGCCCAAAACCACAGTACACTACAATATCATATTTAATAGTGGCGAAGGCTGATAATTCATTCTTGAAATGACTGATGCCAGCAAACCACTTTACAATAGATAATCAGCAGTTATGGATGGTGACATGGCAATTTAACATTGCATGTAGATGTAGGGTAGTCGGACATGTTGCATCTCACATAATAACTAAAACACTAAATGATAATTGAGAAATATTGAAGAATCAATTTCGTAGCATTATATAATCTCTCTCAAGAAGAGGATATGACATTGACCTAACCAAGCATAAAATAATTGCTATACTCCCTCTGGTTTTATAATTTGTTGATGTGTGTTAGTTTAAATTTGCACTAACGATATCGCAAAAAAATTTGCACTAACAAATGTCAACAATTAGAAACCAGGAGCAATACAACATGAGTAAATTGACCCAAGAATTTTAGTCAGCAAAGTGATTCTCTTTCACCAGGAACAAATGACCCTGATGAGTGCCCTTTTGATGTTATGCTCTAGTTACTAATTAAATGCTACTGAAGTTGCAAACAAAAATGGGGTACCACCAGGATAGTTTTCAGCTGTACTCGCAAATTAAATGAAATATTGCCAAAATTAGACCAGTAACACGCAGATCATTGGCTCTCGGCTAGGACCCATTAATTTTTTTTCAAACAGTTCTGAAACCGTACCCATGAGAAATTAATAACTGAAGAATATGTGTGCTGAAATCTTACAGCATGAAGTATTCCTTTGGTGGTGACATCAAATGCACCAGCAGTTCCATTTGTAGCATTTATCCAGTCAACAATTCTCTGCCTGTGAGCATCTTGATTGTAGTCCATTTCACCATAAGTGTAACTGAGGGAGTCCCAGTACTCTCCTACTGCAAAGTATGGTTCACTTGCTTCCAAATAATCTTTGACATATCCGCCCCAAAAACCACGAACAAAGTCAAGCCTCCATCCATCATATCCGACTTCCTTCCTGCAAGAAGATGAAATATGGATAAAGCACGTGATACTGACATTTCATGCAACATTAAAGGAGGCCATGGCATCCATCTCATCTAGAGAATAGAAAAAAAATACTAACAACATTACAATATGTGATTTGATTTCGCATATTAGAGGTAAATTTTTAATTCACTCAGTGGTATCATGCAGCAATAAACATTTGCATAGGTGACATGATCGATAACAAACCATGTGATGAGTCAGTGAAAGAATAACATACCTCATCCAGCAAAGCCATTCTTTCAGATCATTCCTCACAAAATCTTGCGAATGATCAATGTTTGGTGCTGCATGGAAATTATCTCCACTGCTCTTGTTTCCTCTTCCCTGCATGACAAGATCATAGAATAGAATACCATGTTTGGAACTAAGGCCAAGATACCTGAAGTTCTTCATAAAACTAAGCAGGGATGCTAATTTGTGCACTTTGCTGCCAATACATATACACGTGTTGATGATATTTTTCCTGGCACTACTAAGTCCAGTATGGTTTATTTAAAACAGCTTTATCCTACTATTGTCTTTTTAAATATTTCATGAATAATCAAATTCTATCTACAAATTAAATATAATTTTGGAAGAAAACTTTTACCTGGAAATGTGGGTCATCTGCGACAACTGCTCTATCATCCCAATTCATACGACCACCAAAAATATTCCATACACCATTGTTATTCTGATACTGAGCACACCTGTGATTTAGAACAGCATCACCAAGAACCTTGATGCCAGCATCATGATAAATCTTGACAAGCTGCTTCAACTCATCCATGGTTCCATATCTGAAACATTAGTTTCCATGTGAATGCATGTCACAAGCTTTTATAAAGGATTAATGGTGCATACTAAGATAATGGTACAAAAGGTTTCTAACATGCACCAATCAAATTCCAATGAAGGGCCATAGAAAAAATCCTTGGCAATTTAAAATCATGTATCTTAAGAACAATTGCGATGAAAAAAAAAATAGTGCATGAATTAGACTAGGACATGAAGCATATGAAGTGTTAGTCTAATTTACTTCAGTATAAAGGGCCTCAAAGAATTTAGTATGCTGATTATAAATCAGGTGTTCTAACGTCTCCATTATTGAATTCACTTATTGCAATTTCAAAATCTCATACAAAGACCATTTATGTGGTACACATGAAGTCAAGTAAACCTGTAAAATTTCAGCACCAAATTGATTCCAGACTTCATGAACCAAAATAAATAAAAATCAGTTTGGTATTGGTCACTGACAACTGTATCAGTTGTGTTCTGAATCACGATAACAAAAATAATTTTGTAAATTATTTTTTGAGGATTACTTTAATACTACATAAATGGATTACTTTTACTTTTTTGCACTACATAAATGAATTTTTAACACAAGTTTTTAAACACCACAGCATGTTGGATGATTGCATTTCACCAATAGGAGCAAAAGCCCTGGCACCAATGAATGTTTTTAATATCAGATAAAATATACATTTATTTTTCACGTGAAAAAAATTACACCTTGAATTTAGATTATATAGATCCCTTGGCATGTATCCTTCAGGCGATACAGAATCAGTAGGTGGTGGTGCCCAAATAATAGTAAAACCCAGGGATGCCAACTCCATAGCCTTTGTACCAAGCTCAACATACCATTTTCCTGATTTATGAGATTCCCAGTTAAATCCTTGGCATAATATTTCAAATCCAGACCCAGTGCCAGAACAAGCGGGCTTTGCGCTTGATGGGTCATCATGGTAAACAGAATCCTCCACAGTATCAATAGTGGGGCTCCTAAAGATGCTGTAAGCTTCTGCTGCGAGCCGTTCAATTTCTTGCAGGACATCCTCTTGTAGAACTTTGTTCTTAGCTCTCTGCCCTCTTCTAGAAGATAGGCCAACAACCAGATTTCTTATATCACTGATTAAATCATCTGCCTGTGAAGTCTTATCATCAACTTTCTGTGGCTCAGCCTGGGTGCTTTCACGATGTTCCACTCTTGTGAGAGGAATACAGAAATCAGATCCATTCTCCAGATTTCTCAGCCATGTATATTCATCAAGTTTTAGCACAAAAAACAGATCAGAATAATCTGGATCTATTAAGAATGATACAGAGTTGCCTGTTCCATCAGTTTTTTTCTGCAGCATCAGATGTTATTATTGTGATGAGTAATGCTTCACAGATTTCACAACACACTAAAACCATTGAATGAAGAAGAAATATAATTGCTTAAAATATGGATAAGCAACAAAAAGGCTTCTTATGCAGCATCAGCAGAGAACATATCAAAAGGGGAAAAAAAAAGAAACTTGCAAGTGCATTTTTTTTTTTTCAAAACTTATGTGCACTTAGATGTTATTTAGACTTGAAAGATGGCTGCTTCTATGTAGTTGATCCTCTATCAACTAACCAGTAGATATATCCTTTTGATCGTCCAACAGATGAATTAGTTTCGTACCTGTAGCAAAGTCTGAAGGGCTTTCTGTCGGAAGATTCTCGTTGTTGGTGGATGTGGTTCTGGTGGGATCTCCCATACCATCGTATTACCTTTGCAAACCCCCCAATGAATGACAACTTCTCCAGGAATATCAGTATCAAATTCCACAAGATTTTTATTTGTTTCATTATCTTTCCTAACAGTAACAGTAACAAAATTCTGAACATAATCTGATTTTAAAATGGGGTATTCCTCATAGAACCCTGAAATTTCTTTTCCATTCAATCCTGTATTAGATCCTTCATGCTCCTTCATTGCGTGCACCAAGGTTCCTGAGAAATAAGATATTGATAACATTCACAGACGCCTTAAATGGTACTAAGAATTCACAAATTCTGAAAGCCACTAGTCATGCAGTTCAATGAGAATGCTACTGCACCATGTTAATCTTTTTAGCACAAATATGTGTAATCAAGACAGCGACTTCAAGAAACAAACAGGTTGTAGGCATAGACAATAGGCTCTAGGCAAATGAGGAAACAGAACGACATGGGAGTAACAATTCATAAATATTGGAAATTTCCAAAACCACTCCTTCCAATTATGATTTCTTCTATTGTGTCTTTCAGTTACTGGAAATCAATAATTGCATGTTCATGTTTGATAAACACAGAAAACATAGATTCTGTAACGTGGAGTGCATTTTGCGCATCCATGATTTGGTGCCCATGGGGGCTTGTGCCCTCAGTTATTAATAATGTGATAGTTTTACAAGTTGCAACTTTTTAAAACTGTTATAAAAAGCACGTTAACTAACATGCATAAGAGTTATGCAAACTTGCAAAAGATCACTGTCAAAACCATCTTTTATATCAAGATTCCAAAATAGCAAGGGGCACTGTTTGCACATGGTAACCAGTGCCAAATTGATTCTTTTGTATTTTGTTTCTTGAAGTCAAGGACGAATTTGGTGCTAACATTTTATGGACATACTTCATTTCATATGTAACTAGATATCTGATTTTGTCAATTTCATATTACAGGGTCTCAAAGAAAAGGGCGTTTTTTCCTTCTAAATACAAAGATACACGGCTCTCCTGTGTATTCCAGAAGAAAATATTGTGATTTTTTTGTAAAATAAATAAATAAAAGATTGCCATGTGTGAAATTCACTGATGGGGGCATGGGCACCCATGGGCGCCAAACAACTACTGCTATATTGTTCAAAAAAGAAAGCAGTACCTATATCGTGTTTAGCTTCTGATGAAACTCCAGCATCAAAGGATCCATTTAAGGGGATTCTGAAATCTCTGCCCTTGTGTTGAAACCATGCACCAGTTTCCTCTTCCTAGCAAACCAACAATGAACTGAGATATGCAAATTGAGTACAAAAGATAAATACATGGGATTTTAATGGTGTACGAATATTTAGCTGAGATAGGGTATGTGTTCATTTTTTCCTTTTGTGGAGATGTATGTATCTGTGGTGCACGCTAGCATTCTCCTAGTTAATCACAGTATGTGAACAGTAATTTTCAGTTTAGGCTAGTTTGACTCCAGCTCCAAGTGGCATTTCATATTAATAACAGGAGTCAATAAGCACATAATCTTTAGCGCATAACAGGAGAAAAAATAAATGTGACTTATGCAATAGTTTAAAGCGCCAACCTTTAGAACAAAGTTAACAGCAGCAACTGGAGTGTCTTTAGCAAATTTGATTTGCACTTCATAAAGCTTCTGACATTCGGAAGTGGGCAAAACCTCCAATGGTGTTTCAATTGCATAGTCCTGGTGATTTCAAATAATGTTCAGCAATATGAAAGCTAAATGAGTAGAGTCAATGACTTAAAGGAAACAAAAAATGCAATGAACTTTTGACAGCCAGAATCAACATAATTAATGTTCTTGTTGGTTTTGTATCACACACACACACACACACACACACACACATACACACACACACACGCATGCACGCACGCACGCACGCGCACACACACACACGCACACAACACAACACACCCAAGAACGCATGCATGCAAATAAACAATTTAAGTTTTCTGTCATTTTTCACACACATGTGGCAGATACAATTGCTGCAAGCAATTTTGAATGTTTGAATGATGTTCACAATAGTACCTTAATGGGAACTGAACCAGATGGCCTCATTTCTGAAGGAGGCTGATCCCATTCTCTGCATATCCATAGATGACAAATGATTAGATGAAATTGGCCACTGAATATTTTTAGGAACAACTATAAAGTAAAATAAAGTAACACATAACTTATTTTCCTTTTATCCTTTTATAGAAAAAATGCAATGGCATTTTCTGCAGAGCTAAATTACAAAAAAAATGAAGGAAGCAACCAATCTTAATAAATATACAACGAAAAACCTCCTGATTGAAAGAACTGATAGAAATTTTGGGTAATAGGACTACACTGAACTCTGAAGGATCTAAAGTTAATAAAAAATAACAACCAGAAAATCACTAACTCAGATCATTTGCCCTTCCAATCTCCGTGCATGTTTTGAAGCCATGGCTTGGGCTTGTGCATAGATGTTACTCGAAACTTGCAAGTAAAACAAATACGTATGTACCCGACATGGATCATGTTGGACCAACCGAAACAGCTTTTAAAGCCAACCGCTTACGCAATCTTTTCAAAAAAAGTTTTCGCGCCATCTAGGTTGGCAGTGGAATAAGTTGGACAGCACCTCACATATTAATAGTATTTCAAGTGAATGTGTTAGTCTGATTCTTCTGAACCATAGCATTCCTGAATTGCACCAGAACCTTGCATGGGCAATCATTTAACAACTATCCAGTCATAAGTCTCGATAAAAAACATTCCAGTAGTTTAACCTGGAGTTTAAGTACATAGAAAAAAGGGGGAAATTCTCACTGAATTGGGCACCTATGCCGGTTTGATCCCATCTGTTGCTATTAATACCACGCCTAAATCATTGTCCCAGATCCATCAACAAGGAATCAGGACCGATACCTCCACATTCGGAGGGCAAAAAAAAAAACAAAAAACAAAGACGAGCTACAGAAGCGATAGATGTTTACCTTCCCTGTTCACCATCATAAGAGACACCCCAGTGCAGGACCCACTTCCCCTCCACATCGCACCCAACGACGATCTTGCACTTGCCGTCCCCATCCGGCTCCGCGTCCAGTCTCACCCACGCCTTCCCTTCCACCTGCACTCGCCAAACCCATCATCAACGATCCGAACACGCACCGTTTGAACACGGATCACGGAAGCAAACCGGGGGGTGGAGCATGTTACCGTTTGGCATCGGCGCAAGGGGAACTTCTTGGAGAACACAGCTCCGTCGGCCCCGGCCACCGGCGTCTCCGCTGCGCCCGCGCGGGCCACGACGCGGCCGCCGAGCCGGTAACGTCCGCTCGTTGCACGGCACCGCCCAGACCCTTGCGGACGCGCGGCCACCAGGACGGTGGTGCCCGCGAGCAAGCCTCCTCCCCTCGCCGGCGGTGCCGCCCCCGCCGGGATCGCCGGAATGCACCAGCTACCCACGGACGACATCTCTCCCTCAGCGCGCGAGGCTCGTGCTCGAATGCGTAAGCTCTCGGGGAAGGGAAGAGGGAAAAAGGAACGGAAGGAAGCGGAACTGAGGAAGAGGGGAAAAAAGCGAAGTGGAGTGAGTTGGAAATAAGAAGAAATTGCCTGAAAAGGGTACGATATTCACGGGCCGGGTTACGTGGCAGCGAGAGCAAAAGGGTACGTAAGATAGTTCTCCGGGCCCGCTTGTCATGGGCCATAGCGAAGACCGGTGGGCAGTGTCGAACGGCGATGCGCACGGGGAGCGCAATAGTTTATTGCTAATTTGGGATCCCGGAGCAAGCGGGGGCCGTATTATGCATTGGTTCATGCGCGACAAGCCGTGGCAAGACAAAAGGGACCATCTCCGGAAGCGTGGGGATTGGGCGCGGGGACACGTGTCTAAACGGGCTCTGCTACAAAATGCGCATATATAAGCTAATAAAATTTTCAGGGGAAATTCAACGACTTAAAATGCTTTGTTTGTTTCTTCAGCACTATAGGACACAATTAGTAGTGGCTAACTTTGGGGTTTCAATCTATCTATTCTTCGTCAGAATCGTGTGGAGGATCTTGAAAGGTCCGGAGTGCACGTATTGCATACCACGTCAGGCGTCTTTTCTTCCCGCACCTCTACTTCTTCTCTCCAGTTATCGAAGTCCTAATGCATCATAAGACTCGAAAATGCCGTTTAAAAATTTAGCTAGTGTTTAAATATCTGACACGACTACGGTTTATTTCACTGATACTTCACATATCATAGGAATAAATAACTAGCAATAAATGTTTAGTGAGCAAAAATTTTAGCAAACAAAATTGTGACGATGTTTAGCTTTTTCTCTTTTTTTTGAGGCTGACAATGTTTAGCTTTCCAACCAAACAGGTCCGAAGTTCGGGCCAAGTCGTGTGATGAGGACCGTCGTGGGCTCGTGGCCATGGTCCTGAGAGAACCCGGGCTAGCCCGAGGCCAGCGGGCGGCGCGCTCGCCCCGCCTCCTCTCCTCCTCGCAGTTCGCGAGCAACGCCAGCCACAGAGCGCGAAAGAGAAAAAACTGACCGGGAAGAGGAGCCCTCACCAACGGCCCCCGCACCGCAATCGCAAGCCGCCTCCGCCGCCCACCACCCTCCTCGACATAGTACTACTGACAGACGGGCCAACAGAAGAGTGCAGGCGGCGGTGCCCCGTCCACCGCCATCCTCCCCTGAGAGATGCTGCTGCGACCAACGTGCGCCCACCCCGCACTGTCGACGGCCGTTCGGTGGAGGCCGCCTGGGCGAGCGCAGCGGGCGCCGAGGCTCCGCCGTGGGAGCACCGTCGCTTCCTCGGCCGATGGCGCCGGTGGTCCGAAGTCTCCGGTAGGCCAAACTCCCCTTTCCAATCGAACCTGTTTCTCTGCCGATTTCTAGATCTTACCTTTGGACCCGCTTGTCTTCGCGCTACCACTGCACTTCCAGTATGACCCTTTTCCCGACCTTCACCGCTCGGACGTCCGCCCTGGCAGCGGTTCACGCTCACAGTACGTTTTCTTCTCCCTTGATAGCCATGAGTGTCTACGCTTGAGGACCACCTGAGGTCACTAGGCGATTGGGGAATATTGATTGAATATTAGCGGTGCACTCGTCTTAAAGAATTTGCCAAGTTTGGAAAAACCACTCGATTCACCACTAGCTGACTTGCCAGAATAGCATTAAGCTAAGCATATTAGTTCGACCAAATTGCCTACGAATTATTTTGATGGATTTCATTGTATTATAAACTCACAGTAGAAATTTTGCAAATATTTGCATATATGTTTTAGCTCTTTACTATACATGATATCAACTTTTACTGTACATCCTAGAAAAAAAAACTATAATTTTGTGTTTGTCTATGGAAAATAGTGAATCTCAACAGAGTTTGGACGTCTGTTGTGCACCACACCAAAGCCTTTGGATTCAGAAATCTCAATTTCTTGAAAATTGAAAGCAATAGAGATTTTAACACTTCGGCGGGATTGACTTTTGGTTGTAGGAGTACAGCTCCATTTGCACAGAAGGGGAAACAGAGGTCCTGGATTGGTCCCAATGGCCAATACTATCGCGAGCTGCCTTGCCCTAGCTGTAGGGGCAGAGGGTATACTCCTTGCATGGAGTGTGGTATAGATAGATCAAGTTTGGACTGCCCTACATGCAATGGCAAGGTGAACGGTCCAGAAAAGAGAAGAGAAGGTCTTAAATACATGTTATTTTCATATAAACTTTCCAGGCTATAATGCATTTCTATCAGGGCATTAGGATGTGTGTGCAATGCAGTGGAGAATGCGTGATATGGCAAGAATCTATTGATGAGCTACCATGGGAGAAAGTTCGTTCGAGGTACTCTTTCCTATATCTGTTAGTCAGCTGTTTCAGTTACTGCAGAGAAGTTTGTGCTGATATTCCTTGAAGCTTCATTTACATACATCAGCATTACAACAACAACAACCAAGCCTTTTAGTCCCAAACAAGTTGGGGTAGGCTAGAGATGAAACCTAAGAGATCCAATACAAAAAAGATCCAAAGAAAAACAAAGGAGACAAAAGATGATAGACCAACAAAACCAACCAACCAAGACAAGTGATGGATGGAAAATATGTAAAAGAGTGAAGCACCCAAACATCAACAACCGACAAAAAAGCAATGACAGATTAAAATTAATAAGGAGAAAAGGTTAAAAAGCAAATCAGTTAGTTTCATCTTCAAGAATGGCTAAAATAGTTGATGGCTAGCAAAGCCTATCACAACCCTTCCTCCTTTATCCGGTCTTGGAACCGGCTATGTCTGAAAACATAGGCAGAGTTATACCCCATCAGCGTTAAATAAAAATATTATTGATTGAAATAACAGGACATGATATGGCTCTCTTTCACTTGGCGAGGGATATATTATCATTTTGTATGTACACTTTATATGATTATCCTTTTTTTTTCAGTTCGCCCTTGAAAGTAAAGGAAGATGAAGAAGTTGATAAGTTGGAGATAAATATCAACACCTGCAAAAGATCGAAGCGTACTTATCCCTCACCATCACCAGAAGTTGCCATGAAGATCAGCAGATCTTTAAGAGTAAGTAATGCTTTCTCCTTTTCTAAAAAAAAGGGTAATGCTTTCTGACATGCTAAAAATCTGATGCTGAAGTCTGTAGTCTCCTCGTAATAACTGATATAATAGCATAATGCGCATTTGAGTCTACTTTTCCTGCCAATAAACTTCTTTCGCAATGCACTCTGTCATCCATAAATTATAGGTCAATCAAACTAATATGCACCGGTACAATAGAGTACGTAAGTAAATTCATGTATACTGACCTGATTAGCGTTAACAATGGAGGATTTTGTTCACTCTGAGCTTCTGATACTGAGTCCTAGCTTTGTGAACTTTCTTCTGTAATTTTACTGTTTGCTTGTGGCTTTTAAAAAGCTTAATAATAATTGCAGAGTCTGAATGCTAAAACAGGACTGTTTACCAAGCACATGAAGATTATACATAAAGACCCCAAACTGCGTGCTCAAAGAGTTGCCGCAATCAAGGTAAGATGGCATGAGAATTCTCATAACTTATGTTGTTGATAGATACAGCAGTTGAGCTGGTGTGTTCATTTTTCCCCTCTGCTCTGGAACATGAAGAGAACAAAAGGTACTCCTGCTGCAAGAAAGCATGCATCTGAAACTCAGAAGGAATTCTTCAGGAATCCTGAGAACAGGCTCAAGAGGAGCATTGCCATGAAAGGTGAACACGTTTACTCAGAGTAGTGACCTATGTTTACACAATTCAGTTCTTTCATCATCTCATTTCCCTGGTTTTCAACCGAATCGTTTTAATCTCCACCAAAAAGCAGAACCAAAGTCACTGCATTACTGAGAAACATTGGAACCTGATGTGTTACAGGGGCCAAATATTTCTGTAGCAAATGTGGGCAAGAAGGACATAGAAGCTTCTATTGCCCTACAATGAGGGAAGTTTCAGGCAGCGTGCGGTTCAGATGCAGGCTATGTGGGGAGAAGGGCCATAATAGCCGAACATGTGGAAAACCAAAATCAGAGGAAGAGGAGCAGAGACGACCACAGCAGTGCAGCCGATGTGGTGAAAAGGGTCATAACCGGCGCAATTGCCCCAGATCCGCTGATATGGTGGCTGATGTTTCAGGCTATAAAAAAGCTAATGGTCCTATTTCAGGTGTTTATTCATGTAGTTTCTGCTCAGAAAAGGGGCATAATAGACGAACATGCCCGAAGAGAAAATCTGGTTTAGGAAACTGAATTATGACAAATTTAAAAAGGTTACTCCCTTTGGTATTAAATATTATCATTAGGATAAGAATTCAAATTCAAATTCATCGACTACAACTTAAAAACGGTGAGGTTTATTTTTTGAAACATATATTATTATTCTGTAGTTTGCTACTTGTTACTGCTTAACACATCAATTTAATGTGTCATGAATAGGTCAATGCCTGCCACATGCTCACATATTTCTGCTTAACACATTATTTCCTTTCTAGCGGAGGGGTATGTGCAGAAAGCATGAAGCTGATAAATGTATCGTTTCCTGGGCGTCGCTGAGCTTTGACTACACTTTGGAGCCAGATCAAATCAAAACGGGGATCAGGGAGGGCATTTGCAGTTCGTCAGGCACACGGCCAATGAACACTTGAACCCATTTTTCCTATTAATTTCCTGGAGATGTTTCAAGTTCGTGTGTCATCATTGGCTTGGTTGTAGCCACTTCTAGCTTTTAGTGATCTTTTTCTCTTCTTTTTGGGTGCTACTGTTAGATCCTGAACTGGTTACCTTGAAGCGGCCTGTTTCAGCACTGCAGTGTCAATCTGCCGATCCCGACAGCTACGAGCGGCCCAGTGTCCGCCCACGTGAGTTTCCTTCTTTAAAATCGGCCTGCCTGCCAGTGGCACCCGACGGTCGGCCCATGCACGGATGCACCGCCCAACCTGCTCGGCTCGTCGGCACTTTGTCCACGCCGGCTTCGACTCCAACCTCGAAACTGCACGGCCCACGTCAGCTCTTCGACTTTTTAAGGCCACGACCAGATCACATCGATGGAATCTCAGTATTTATCCATCCCTTCAGACCATTATAGTAGTGTGTTAATTAAAAAGGAATAAATAATCAAATCCGTCGTCCTTCCCAACAAACCAAACTCCTCGTGCGCCTCGCGACGACACACGACGAGCGGTGAGGGCGAGGCGGGGTACCGACCGCGATCGATCGAGCAGCCATGTCGACGTCGCGGAGGCGGACGCTCCTGAAGGTCATCGTGCTCGGCGACAGCGGGTCAGCCCATTGCCTTCCCCATCATCCCCTCGGATCCGCCCGCGGATTCCAGCCCTCTCTCTCTCTCTCTCTCTCTCTCTCTCTCTCTCTCTCTCTCTCTCTCTCTCTCTCTCTCTCTCTCTCTCTCTCTCTCTCTCTACGGCAGCTCAAATCGCGCGATTTGGATGCGGTTGCTGCAGCCCCTGCGTTGGGTCTGGCTCATCTATTTGATTTGTTCTGTTGTGCAGGGTCGGGAAGACGTCGCTCATGAACCAGTATCCTTGCTTTGGCATGTGCCTCCCCGATGGTTCTCGTTTGGTAGCGAGCTCTTGTTTGATCTTCCCTTGTAGCATTAAACCCTGTTCTGTGCCCTTCGCTCTTTGCTCGGTTGAATCAGCTGGCGCCGTGGTGCTCGGAACCCTTCAAGTTTGCTGCTCGTGTAGACAGTATTTGCCTCTAAACCTTTTTTCTTTTTTTTTTTTTTTTGGGGGGGGGGGGGGTGGATTGGGTCCGTTGACTCACTGAGCTTTAGAATGCATACCTGAGCGATTTAGAATTCCGTAACGACAATCTCCTAGGAGTAAGTCTCTATTTATCTGCATTTTCATGCATGCTGTTTCGTTATCCAGAAATTTTCTATCATACTACTGAACCTGGTACACAAATCTCCAGCACACCATAGTTCTGACCACAGCATGCATATCCAAATGTAAGACCACATGAATGTGCAAAGTACCTTGAATTCTTCATGTTTCCAGCGACTCACATGCCAGTGCTTTAGCTGCTTTGGTACGCTTGACTTCAGTTTAGATATGTCCACAAAAAGTTCAGTCAGCAGTACAAAGCGACGATCGGTGCTGACTTCGTCACAAAAGAGGTTCTCATTGAAGACAGGCTAGTCACATTACAGGTGCGTACCATTGTGCCACTGCCGCCTTTTGTTGTTGGGAGGACTTAGGCCAGGAAGTAAACAGAATGCTGTTGTTAATCACGTGTTGTTTTGATTATAGATCTGGGACACAGCAGGGCAGGAGCGGTTCCAGAGTCTTGGCGTCGCGTTCTACAGAGGGGCAGACTGTTGTGTGCTTGTCTATGATGTCAATAATAACAAGTCCTTTGACACGCTCAATACATGGCATGATGAGTTCCTAAACCAAGTAAGAATGTCTTATCTTAGAAATTGTTGTGATGTTTGACAAATGAGCATGGCTATAGATTGTAGAATAATTTATCATTTGGTAACTAAAGGGTGTATGTTAAATATTGGTCTTGATCGTATACTTTGTTTTAAAAGGATTTCCGTAGATCACATGGTTTAAGTGCTGTCCATGTCTTGTATCACTTGATTTTGAGGATGGGCTCAGGCAGAAATACCATTTTTTGCTCATTGGACATTACTATTAGTTTACCATTTCTGGTTTGAACTTGTACATGATAATTAAGAGATATCCATGCCCTAAAAGAGAGGATTCCACTAGTCTAGTAACTGCATATGACAATTATATAGATTTTCTGCTACAATAACTCTATTGTTTATTTATATATGGCTTGTAAACAAGTCATAGTCATCTTTCCTTCAAGAGTCATGTGTATCCAGTCATGAATCCATCAACGCTAAAGATAAAGTAACACAACATAGTCAAACAGTGTCGTTGTGCTGTTTGAACGTAATTCACCATATAAACCCACTGTGGTTGTTTAGTGTTGGAACTTGTTACCCGAGTGTCGTATACTTGTTTCATAAAAATTGAGAAATTTTTAGTGAACCTTTATCAACTTCCCAGTTGTAACTGTTGAGTTGAGTATTTGGTGACTCCCTCATATTTTGCATTGCTTTGTCTTGAGATCTTGTTCGTTGTAATATACTGATCTCTGAATACTGTAACATTCATATTTCTTATAACAGCTTCTAGCATCTTAACAACTTTATTTGACGACATTCATTTCTTTCAGGCTAGCCCATCAGACCCTAAAACATTTCCCTTCATCTTACTTGGGAACAAGATTGACGTAGATGGTGGAAAGAGCAGAGTAGTTAGTTTCTTAAAAGAAATATGATGTCATTTGTAACTTTTGTCTCTTGATTTGTGCTTACTTGATTTCTATTTTCTGCCCAGGTTTCTGAGAAAAAGGCAATGGAGTGGTGTGCTTCTAAAGGCAATATTCCTTATTATGAAACTTCAGCAAAGGAGGACCGTAATGTTGACGATGCATTCCTGTCTGTTGCCAAGCTTGCTTTAGAGCATGAGCGTGATCAGGACATGTGAGTTAATTAATCTTTCTCCATTTAATAACGTTTGGTAGCAAGCTTTTATTTTTCCTTGGTGTAAACTTGTCTTGCTATTATGTTACTTGCCCAGACATGTTTGCTAGCCTGCATTTCATTTATCACCTATTTTCCACTAAGCTTGTAAGTTCTTTCTCCATACGTACAAATTTTTTATGCTTTCACCCATTTGATAAACATTGTTAAACTGCAGTTTGGTAGTTGCCACCTGATTCCCTTCATCATCCTTAACATATTATTTGTAGAGTACTTTTGTTTATTCGATTTGTAGATATTCTGTAGATGATGTGGCAGTCCTAATTTTTTCTGATTGCTTGCTGTTACACCCCCTTGTTTCCCACAACTTTCACTATCTTCAGTTAGTTTATTGTAAGTGCATGGCAACGCGTTAAGGATGCCGTGTTGCCGTGTTATTGTGCTAATCTCTCTTTATGCAATCCATGCTGCTATGCTCGAAAAGGAAAGCTGATAATATTGGCACGTCTGGACATCGTACCATTTAGAACGGAAATATCATGTTATATTGGTTTTGTTGTGTGTTCACACACTGACATAAATTTCCAACGTTTTATAAACAAATATATGAGTGATAATGTGTCATGAATTATAACATATTTGAAAACACTTTTGAGTCATCAGTGGGGACAAGTGATACCCATTTTGTTACAATTTACTTCACCAATTGTGCGCATAACTGCATATTATGTCTCACAACATGGTTCAAAGATATATTTTATCTTCTTAGTTATTCACACTGTGTTTTCTGCTCTTCAGCTATTTCCAGTCAATGGTGGATCCCGTCCCTGATACTGAACAGAGAAGTGGATGTGCATGCTAGCAGCTAGTCATCATTGCCCCCTTCCAGATTTTGCTCGTTGATTGAGGCATTCATTTTTAGTGATACCGGGCAGGCATTCTTTTCAAATGATGCCTGGCAGGCATAATGTTAGTTTTCGACAATATACACTAATATGTTCCAGCTATCCAGCTTGTCTTTTGTAGCCATGTACGGTAGTTAGGGACCGTATGGTTTTTTGGTGCACGGAGAATATTGATGGATGGCAATAAGAATGCAGAGATGTAGACAATTCAGGATGAATGTGCCTCACCAAAGTCACGCTTCTATCCTCAAACGTGCTCGTGCGGTGACTTGTTGATCTCGAACGTGTTGAGCTTTCGTTGATACATGCACATTTATTTTGGTGTACTAGAGATCACGAGCATTTCGAACTCTCCTCTGCGCACGATGTCAACGTTTCGCTGTCGATTCGAATATTCGATGACGCTATCTTTGGAACGTTCCTTGGATCGTTGTATGTCCCTGTGTGCGATTGACCCATATTTTGTAATGTGACTCTTGATGTTGCAAGGACATGAATTGAAGAAGCAAGGCTTCGTTCGTGGCATCGTATTTCTCCGACCTGCAGTCGTTTATGGTTTGCTAACTCAGGATGTGCAAGGACAGGAACTGTAGAAGCAAGGCTTCGTTTGTGACGTCGTCTTGATCTGACCAGAATCACAGGGACCACGATACGGCAGACTAGTTTTGACCTTCCCGATGTCGAGAAGACTGGTGCAAGGAAACGTTTCGGTTTGAATTTTCGCCTTTTATGGATTTTCGCCGGGCGAACAAAGTTTGGCTTCTCCGGATACAGTAGTAATATGTGATTTGTATGCCTGAATAATATCGCTCTTCATGATATACAGTATTATGACAGCGAAAGCGAAAGATGCAGCAGGACGCAGACTACTCTGCCGCGTGCTTGCGACCCCAAGGAAACTAATCCTACAAATGGTAAAACGAAACAATATCAGGGTTCTCTGTCATTCGCTTAAAAGCTTGGTATTATAGTCGATCCTTACTATTTTGTGATAACAGGCGGGAAAGCCTGACGGGTTTGGCGGAATTACACTAAAACAAAATCACTTGTCGCCACGATGTAACCGAGTACCTAATCGTCGTACGCTGCCGAGTCCCAGTGACGCTATAGCTTCCGATGTCGCGTCACAACCTGGAGGCCGTCAGCGGAGCCGTCCACATGTAGGCTTGTTTCTTTGTGCAAGTTAGCGGCCCGATTAGTCGTCTTCGTCGGTGTGATTTGGTGACTTCCCCCACAGCATCGAACTTGTTGGCGAAATGAGAGCGTATATCATAGTGGTACCAGTTCGTCCTCTCCTCTGTTAGATTGCTTGCTTTATTTCCTTTTCACTTTGGACATAAAAGTTATTTTCTGAATCTCACAAAAAGATTCAGCAGAACTGCAGGAATCAGGGCCCAACAATATACTAGTGGCCGTGGCCCCTTGCAGCCATACTACTACGAAAGAAGTGAAAAAAAAAAAAAAAAGGAACCTGTGAGCCCGAGAGGTGGTGAAGGCGACGCGCATGAATACACGGCGTGCCTTTCCTCTGTGTCATTCTTCCTGGCAGGTTCCGATCGGTCGAACGAGTGGATCGGTAGTGAAGTTTGGTTCGATATATACGTTGACTGTTACGACCCGTCTGGATTTGTGAGAACATAGGTTTTTTTTTTGAAATAATATTATTTTAATTATTAATTTTAAAAGTAGGTGTCGGTTAGAAAAAATTATAGAAATAGAAACCAATCGGTAATCGGACGACCGATAAGAGGCCTATCGGTACGAGGCGTCGACGTGGCGTCCAGGAGCTAATTAGTCGGAGGAAAATACGCCCGACAGCACCTATCGGTATTCTGAAGACCGATAGGTCCCCGGGTCCCCCCTATCGAGAATGTTTAACACCGACAGGAGCCTATCGGTAATCCGATTACCGATAGCCCTATCGGTAACCAGAAAACCGATAGGCCTATCGATAACCGGAAAAACGATAGGCCCCCATGTTAAGAAAAAATTTCGTTATATATTTTATATGTACGTTGTGTATGATTATTTTGTTGCACATTGTAATTTGGACGTTTTGGAGAAAAAAATTGTTAAATTAAAAAAGTATACATGTGGATTGTTAAAATTACGAAGATACAATCCGATTACCGATAGGCTGCAAAGCTGGGCCAGTCGGGCCGAACGGGTCCTGATTTGTGACGCTAGTTGGTTTACAGGTGACCGACAGGCTTCGCTAGCCGTTTCAACCCTTCCTCTGGTCGGCGGACCAACATGATTTTTCGAACCAAAACCAGAGTTCTCCTTAGAGTTCGAGTCTGAATTTAGTCCAGGTAGTCCTTTACATCCATATGATGCTACGAAGCAGAAATGGCCCAAATATAACATGGCGCTGATGCTGTCGTGCAAATGATCATCGCAATTTTAATAATCCGCATTGTATACTCTTTTAATTTAATAATTTTTTCTCCAAAACGTCCAAATTACAATGTGCAACAAAATAATCATACACAACGTACATATAAAATATATAACGGAATTTTTTCTTAACATGGGGGCCTATCGTTTTTCCGGTTACCGATAGGCCTCTCGGTAATCGGATTACCGACAGGTCTCCTCCTTGCCCGACAGCCCGTTTGCGCGTCTGATTGGCAACGTGGCAGCACACGTGGCGGCTAGTTGGGTTTTCGAAGATCGATAGCCGCATATCGGTTTCCAGATGACCGATTGGCCCCTTATCGGTCGTCCGATTACCGACTGGCTTCTACTTCTATAATTTTCCCCAACTGACACCTACTTTTGAAATTAATAATTAAAATAAGATTATTTCAAAAAAAAAACAGAACATAGTACTAGAAGCATCATGCAGTGCCGTCTCTCTTTATCAGCTGTGCGTGTTTGTGGTCAGAAAGGGAATACGTACGTGATGCAAGCAAGTTGGCGGCAACTCGGCATCAAAGCTAGCTTACTACAGCATTAACAACAACGATCCGGAGGAGGGCGAGAGGATGGAACGAATTAGAAGCACGACACCACCCTGATGCTTTCTGTGGCAGCGATATCGGCATGTTCCTGTCAGCTGCAGTTCAATTATTATCGTACTTATTATTACTTCCGTTCTGCTGTCAAGTGTGTGTTGTACTGCCGTACTTTACTTGCGCGGTTGCGCCGGATCTCAGTCACGCAGGCACGCAGCCGTATGCCGCGGTTCTCCACTAGCGCCGCCATCAGCTCAATACTACCACTGATTCACTGAAGACGATCCTGGTCGAAACTCCACGTCCGCTCCGCACGGTACCGATCAATCAACCGTGTGCCCGGCCGCATGACGCGCCACATCATCGCAACAATTACTACTTCTTTCTTATGTTTTTTTTTTTAAAAAAATTGTCATTGGAACAGTATTTGTAGTCCAATCTCTAAAAATAAAGTAAATTTATTACTTCAACGACAACGATCATTCAAGATATCACAAAAAAAAGACGACAATTCAAGAAAACAAATTTCATTTTCTAGAAAAAAAATAAACAACAACACAATTCAAAAGAAGAGAACAGAAAGAGTCAATATTGCATCGCCAGCCACAAGCCGGGTCAACCACACATGCAGGCTCGTACAGCACTGTTCATGGATCTCTTCCTTCATTCTAAAGTACAATCGTGTCACGAAAAAGAGGACCGCGCTGCTCGGCTCGCGTTCTATTTGTGGACGGCAGTCGGCAGACGATGTGCCACAACTTCGAATTACCAGTACTAATCGCTTTCATCTGAGTTGGGCCGTACATGACGATGTTGACGGCAGGATCGGGAGGGCACCTTTGGCGGCCGGTGACGAATCAACAAACCGGAACGAGGGAGGCCCCGCACGGGGCGGGGCGTGCGTCCTCACTCCCCCCTCGCGCGCGCCCCCCGCCACGAGCGAAACTTCTCCGCTCCAACCTCGCGGACAGGAAGCTCAGTGCGAAACCCGTAGCGCTCACCCACACCGCCACACGCCCGTCGTGAAAACCCGTAGTGGTACTACGCACGTGATAAAATGATGAAGGTTGCTAGCGTCTCGGCGGATAGATTGCCGAGCTACTCATAATGCAGTATATTATTACTCGGTCGATTCGCACATGGCGCTGGTAGAAGCACGAGGAACCGCAGCAGCGTGCTTCAGCATCAGCAGCCACCACCCGCGACACGCCATGGGGTATCATCAGCACCCGTACGGCGGTGCATCCGGCTCGGGCCGACCTACGACTAATAGTCCGGCGGCGCAGCTCGACGACGTCGTCTTCGACTACCTTCTGCCAGATGACGAAAGCGTTGTCCGCCATCCGCCGGCACCGGGGGCTCCCGGTACGTTGTTCGGGACGACCACGCCGCCACCACCACGGAGGTTGCCGGTGGAGCAGCTGGTCGTCGCGCCTGATGCCGCGGGATACTACGGTCATGCTGCTGCTAGCAGCTCTAGGTGAGTTACGCGCGCGTGGTACACACAGCAGCTCCGCATGGCCATCATCGATCGTCTGCAACTTTTGACAGAGAACGGACTGTTCATGAACGATGAACTCAAACATGCATCTTCCCGTTCTGTCAGGAGTGCGGCGGCGGAGTCGCCGACGATGATGAGGACGGAGAGGATCGCGTTCCGAATGAGGTCGGACGAGGAGGTGCTCGACGATGGGTACAAGTGGAGGAAGTACGGCAAGAAGTCCGTCAAGAACAGCCCCAACCCGAGGTAATTAGATAATTCACACTGCACAGCATGCAATTCGAAAGCTGCAACGTCAAGAAGAGGGTGTACGTGTGGCGACACACTACTGAGCGCTTGAAGAAGCTAATCTCATCTGTACATATGAAGGAACTACTACCGGTGCTCCACAGAGGGCTGCAACGTCAAGAAGAGGGTGGAGAGGGACAGGGACGATCCACGCTACGTCGTGACCATGTACGACGGGGTGCACAACCACGTCGCCCCCGGCACCGTCTACTACGCTGCCCAGGACGCTGCGTCGGGCCGCTTCTTCGTCGCAGGGATGCATCATCCGGGCCCTTGAGATGAACTCAAGCAAAAACATTTTGGACGTGTATTAGTGTATATGTCTGTTAGTTTCCCAGACTACAATTCTTGATGGAATAGTTTGGGCAAATGTATTGTGACATCTCAGCCCAATGGGCCAGGTCCAGTAGCTCACTTTATTAGTTCTTTGCCTTAAATTATTAGTACCTCGATCTTTGCCTTAAATTATTTTTGATAGGACTCAAATTGTTGTCCTGGCGACAACAATTAATCTGTAATGCAAGTGTCAAGGTTTTATTAATGTAAGCTTATATTACTTTGACATAATGGTAAACGGTTCAAGATATTGCCTTCTTTTTATTGTCCAATCTCATCATCTTTAGTCGGTGAAGTATGACTTTACATACAGGTCCGATTAAATGAATTAACACATGGGATACGTTATAGGATAAAATCAATGGACATGTGTGTTCGTCAATCTACCAAAATGGATTTAACCAACAATTAGACATCCCACCTGTCAGTCTTTACGCGGAGGTCTCGTCTGTCACTGTCAGGACAAGGTCTCCGTGACTCCGTGTGCTCGGTGCTCTGTTCTGCTTGCTCGGTACGGTACAGGAATCCGCCGTAACAACGATGACGTTCAAAAATGGGGACACGAATGATGGAGCACAGAGGATTTACATTTTATAGCCAATAAGGGGAGATTGGGAGTCAGGGTGTTTGATAAAACAAGCAACACAGCGAATGACGACACAAAAAAAGGGGAATCAGGAACATGTCGCGCTAAACGGAGATAGTACAGAAGTGAATTAGAGTTGCAGAGAGCGATCGATGGAACAAACACAGACGGTGAACTCAAGAAAGGGAAATCATGACCTTTTATTACCAAGAACAGACGGCTGTGTATACGGGCGCCAATACAGCTTACACTGTCAATTCGGTGCCCTTATTAAGAAGATAATATAGGCTGTTGCAAATTAGGAACTCCGTAGCTGCCACTCGTGGGCTGCTTGTGCGCTCCATCCTCAGCGGCCTTGAGAGGCTCGTCGTCGCTGTCAGCTTGCTCTGCTGCTGCTGCGTCTCCACCACAGAGGAAGAACATGTAGAACCCCGCGAGCACCGTGCCTCCGCCCGTGGCCCAGACGGCAATGGCCGCGGCCAGGGGCAGGACTGCGGCTACCTTGTAGGAGAACATCCCCGTCAAGACCGAGGTGAGGATCCAGACGGCAGCCTTTATTCGCTCCCTCGCCGACGACCCAGGCGGCTCAGCTTCGAAGCGGTGGATGAAATGGAACAGAAGCGCCAGGACGGTGAAAGACGTCGCCACGAACGCGACGGACCACGGGTCGTGCCGGCAGCGGTATATGGCCGCGCAGCAGTTGACGAACAGAACTAGCAGGCAGAGCCGCGTGGTGTTGGCGGAGCCGCTGCGGGTGCCGGCCGATTTGGCAGTATTACCAGCCGGCGGAGCGCCGGGCAACCGTGCTTCTCTGGATGCAGGGGACGAGGGTGCCGCACTCACCATGGTGATGGTTAGGGTGTTCGGGAATCAGAGTCGGAGTGGGAAGCTAGCACTCCCGTGTCCTGTGTCCCGTCCCCGTTTATATGCTCGCCCTCTTTACGCGTGACACATCAGCGCAGCGCTCGTCTGCCACCACTGCGAACAGTAAGTTCATGGAAAGACCCAAAGGTTTTTTCTTTTTGTTCTTTTTTGTTTGGTATACAACTCCGAGAAAAGACGTCTTAAGTACCGTTGTAATCTGAGGAAACAGTCGTCCTGGATTCTAACTAGGCAAACTCACAGGTGTATGTGCGACCACGTTAGTCACCACCGATCAAATGACGACCGTCCTCACGTCTAAACTGCTGAACTGGAATAAAATTGGATTGGAATATATCGCACAACAGCTGAAGCGCTGCCAATTCAATTGGTGTCTGTTTCTTATTCTATGGAAATCCTAGTTTTCGAAATCACGCCATTATATAGGCGGCGGAGTGCGGGTGCATCGTGCCGGCAGGAACGTTGCCGCGAGGCCGATGACAATTATTACTGATGGTTTAAGGCGTCGAGGTCTCGGTGGGGCAGCTCCTCCATCACTGGTAGCATTGAGATGGTTCTGAGGGACGACGGCTAAACCGACGACACATTTAGGTCGAACGGTAGAGACTTTGTTGAAGGACTCGCCCTTGCTCGCCGCTCCCGCAGGCCTCCCAAGCATGGGCTTCAATCAGACTTTGACATAACAGTGATAGTTCATCAAAATGTTTAAGATTATTAATATATTATATAATATTAATAATGAATTAAGTTTTCAAAAAAAGAACTAACTGTCAAATCGAAAAAATAAATAGTTCGATAGAAATTTTGAGCTACAAATAATAAACTACAAATTTAGAGATGAGATAAGACAAGATGAGCACAGGAAAGAAAGTTGGATTTAAACGCCCAATGCTACGAAGAAACTCATAAGAAAGAGGAGCGAGGGAATTGCAAGTGAAAGCCAACGTAAACATATACTGCTACGATGAACCGGTAGGCGGTCGCACAACGTCAGACATCATTTTCCTTCGCAAAAAAAAAGAAAAAAAACGGCAGACATCATTTCGTATTGCGTACAAAAACGACATCATACAATCGTCAACCTGCCACAATGATATGACATCGTTCTGCATAGAATATCTGATGGTTCTTACTTGACACTAACTAAAACAAGAATGCAGTGCAGTGGCCTACAGAAAATGAAAATCTGGTTACAATTCGCAAGCATGTATTTACACAAAAAAATAGAAAGAGAAAGATAGAGAGAAGTATTAAGAAGAAGGAAAGATGTATCGGATGTTATGAATAGCACTTGTATATAATAGAAGAACACTGGACCCAAATATATACAGATACATGTATGTACAAATATGCAAAGAGGTCCCTATATAATAGACTAATACATGTATATCTAACACGCCCCCTCAAACTCATGGTGGATCAACAACGTCGAGTTTGGAGAGAAAGAAGTCATGCTGAACTCAAGTCTGTATCTTGGTGAAGAAATACGCAAACTGCAACTCTGAAGGCACATAACGAAGATCAACAATACCATCCTGAACCTGTGCTCGTGTATAGTAACAATCAACACCAACATGCTTAACAAGTTCATGCTTTATCGGTTCACAAGTAATACTGATAGCACATGTACTATCAGACAAAAGAGGAGTCGGCCTTGAAACAAAAACACCAAAATCCGCAAACAGCCATCGCAGCCAAGTAACCTCTGCTGTCACAAGAGCTATAGCCCGCAACTCAGCCTTTGCACTCGAACGAAAAACTGCTGTCTGCTTCTTAGTCTTTCAAGAAATGAGGGAACCACCAAAAAAAACGCAAAAAACAGAAAGGGAGCGACGATCACTGACATCACTAGCCCATGTAGCATCAGAGTAAACCTGAAGCTACAAAGAACTAGAACGAGGAAAGAAAAGCCAACGGGATATGATGCCACAAAGGTAGCGCAATACACGAAAAAGATGACTATAGTAAACCTGGGTGGGAGTAGAAATAAACTAACTTAGAATATGTACAGCATAAGAAATATCAGATCGAGTGACACCAAGGTAAACAAGACTTCCTACAACATGACGATAACGAGTGGGATCATCAAGAGGATCATCATCAGTAGCACGAAGGTAAATATTGAGCTCAACAACACGATAATCAGTAAGAGCAGCTCGATCAAGAAGATCCTGAACATACTTTTCTTGGGACAAGAAGAAGCCCTCAGGTGTAAAAGTGACTTCAATCCCTAAAAATAACGAAGAGGACTCAGATCAGACATAAGAAACTACTCACTGAGTCGTGCCTTAACGAAGGCTATATAATCAGAATCATCTACAGTGATGATCATGTCATCAACATAAAGAAAGAGGAGTCTAACCCCGAGAGGAGGTGTGCACAAACAGCGCAAGATCATGTTTGCGGCCGTAAAAACAGCAACAATAACCACAGAAGAAAAGCGCTGAAACCAAGCACGGGGAGCCTGCTTGAGGCCATAGAGAGAGCAACGAAGGCGACAAACCATACACTCAGGAACAGAATACCCAGATAGTGGCTACATATACACCTCCTCACGCAGCTCACCATTAAAAAAGTCATTCTTCACATCAAGCTGAGAGATGGACCACTCACGAGTAGAAGCCACAGCAAGGAGAGTACGAACAGTGGTCATGGGAGCAACAGGAGCAAAAGTCTCATCATAGTCACGACCCTATTCCTGTTGAAAACCATGAGCCACAAAGCGAGCCTTGTAGCGGTCAAGAGAACCATCAGAGCAAGTCTTGATCTTATAAACCCACTTATATATAATGGGACGAACATGAGATGAGCATGGTACAAGATACTATGTACCGGTACGCTCAAGAGCAGTAATCTCCTTGGCCATCGCGTGTTGACATTCCTGATGATGAACAACATCATGGTAAGAACTCGGCTCGGAAAGAACGGTAGCAGCAGAAGGAGAGTACCGATCAGGAGGCCGACGCGTACGATGACCACGTCCTAGAACTAGCTCAGGTGAGGAATCCTCAGCAAAAGATTCCTCACTAGAAATAGAGGGTGCATCCGAAGAGGATGACTCGCTAGGAGAAGATGCTCCGGATCCTCTCCGGAAGGAGTCAATGTGTCTAAAGAAGATGAAACATCAGGAGACGATGGCGTAGTAGAACAATCCATAACATGTCATGTATAGACCTGTGTTACTAGAGGCTTTGTGGTATAATCAGGGACCACAGAAGAAGGCTCCAAGGAAGAAGTCACAGGTGGTACCATAGAAGAAGGTACCTCATCAACAGACGCATGTGAAGAAGTCAAAGACACCAAAGAAGAAGGCACCGAGGAGGGCAAAATGGCTGTAGGAACACTACATGGGCGGAGGAGATCTCGGCGGTGGCGGCTTGAGCTTCCAGCGGCGCAGAATCCACGTCCGGATCGGATCAGTGAAAAGCCTGACGAAGAACAGACACGAATCGAAGAATAGATCCGAAAGAAAAATGGATGTAGCGCAAGTGCAACGCCTGAGATCGATTAGAGAGAGGGAGAACGAACCCTAACCTAATTTACTGGCTGTGATACTATGTTATGAATAACACTTGTATATAATAGAGGGGCACTAGGCCTAAATATATACATGTATAGGTGTGTACAAATATGCAAAGATGTCACTATGTAATGGACTAATACATGTATATCTAACATTAGAAAACAAAAATAATAAGTAAATTTAGGATAAATGTTGAAGGCCAAATGATAAATAAAATGGGAATAAAGGAGTACCACATTTCATTGAGATTGGAAAAGCAACCAAGGGCGTCATTTTCACCTGCGCAACTTGCAGTCTGCCTTCCCTACAAATCGACACTAATTGACGCGCTCACTCCATTTGACCGTCGTTAAACAAAACGTCCGACACTATATATACAGATTTTGCGGTCAGTTTCAAATAGCCGTCGACGGAAGCCCAACACCCTTTGTGACGTTCTGTAGTAGTAGTAGTGATGCCGTCACCATTATAAAAAAAATGCTGACGTACCGTTGTAGCATAAATATATACTAATCGTGAAATAATAGGAGTACTTAATTTCGATTCATTGCCGTTTCTCGTCTTGTTTCTTCCTTGCTCGAGGAGCGCATGACCTGCGAGGCTACGACACGTGAAAACGAAGGATTGAGATGTCGTTGGGCAGACGCGTTTGATCGATCTAGGACGAAGTTTCCATCGTATCATAATTTAGTTGTACCGGTGCTTTCTTGCATTGACAACATTTCATGAAGTTCCACGAAATCTTCTCTCGACATTTTTCTTGGCTTATACGTACTTCCAGTATTAATCGGATGTAACGTTTCCAACGGACGACTGTTCCTGGTCAAGCTTCCAGTATTCTTCGCAGACGCGGGAGGCGGGACGCGGATTTGAACAGTCAAGCTATAGATAAAGCCGAAGGAATTATTTCCTAGATTAAAGGACCTCAGATCCTGCAAACCATTCCCACTTCCTAGCGCTCAAATTTGTGCCGGAATCGAGCATCGGTATGGAGTCAGGCTGCGGTGATGCAAACAGGGGCCCACGTTCTCAACCCGCCGCTCCTCTACTCACTTCAGTTCAATACTAGTACTATATAGTATCTTGACGCCGCAGAGAGATGTCAGCCGCTAGCCGCAATATGAAGCATAATCTAGAGAAAACCATTTTTTTTAAACAAAGGCAGGAGCACTGCCATTCATTAAGGTAGAAAAGGGAGTCATTACGACCTAGTTGTACATAATCTAAAAAAAACAGCACAACCGCTGTTAACCATAATTGTTTTGGCAGAAAAAAAAAATAAAAAACAGAACCAACTTACAGCAACAACAAAAGAAACAGAAGGAGCTGCTAGCCGCATAGACATGAACCTACTCAGATATCTCAAAGAAACCGTTAACCATATTTGCTTTGTAAAATTGTCTGATACTATCCACGACCACTGACGCCACTTCATTGAAGGATCGTTCTTTGTGCTCGAAGATTCTCCAGTTACGCTCCTTCCATAACTGCCACCAAAGAAAGAACAAGTATCCAGCATGCAGTTTCTTTTGTTTTTTGTCTCCTGAGCAAGTGAATTGGTCAAGACATTGGTGTGTTCCTTCCATGTTAATCGCAGTCAACGGTGGTTGCAACTGAAGCATCGAGGCGACCCTGGCCCATACAGCTTCAGCAAAATTACATTGTGTCAGCAAATGTGCCGTAGTTTCAGGGAGTCAGTAGCAAAGCGAGCATGTTGGTTCGTGAGGCAATTCTTCTTAGCCAAGTTATCTGCTGTCAAAGCCTTGTTATGCAGCACCAGCCAAGCAAAGAAGCGGCATTTAGGCTCTGTTTTTGCGCTCCAAATCTTGTCTGCTGGGATGGTTGGCATTGCCCCAATGAACTGAGCTTCATATGCAGATGCAGCACTGTACTCCCCATTAGCAGTCCACTTCCAAATAATTTGGTCCTTTTGATCTGTCAGTGTAACTGTTTGAAGGGTTGTGAATAGGAGAATGAATTCATCAAGCAAATCTTCAGAGTTAAGGCTCTTGATCCAATTAAAGTGTTGTAACTCCTTTTGTACCGACCGAAACTTGAACCTTGCCTGAGAATACAATGTAGGTGCTAGCTCCTTTGGAGATGCTCCCTGAAGCCAACGTGCCTCCAAAATGGTGTATCCTTACCATTGCCTATGGAGATGTATGTCGATGCAAAGAAAAGCTGCCGGTCCACGACGTCATTGATTTTGAGTAGATTCTTCCATGGCTTTTCACAATTGTCCCAATTGTTTCATAACCAGCGCAATCTCAAAGCTCGGCTAAATTTTTCCAAGTCTTTTATTCCTAATCCTCCCCATCTTTTAGGTCTCACACAAACCTTCCATTTGACTAGGCAATGTCCTCCTCTAACTTGGTTTGGATCATCTCCTCTCCACAAAAAACTTCTGCAGATTTTGTCAATCTGCTCTATAGCCCATTTAGGCAGCTTGAATATTGTGAGAAAATATGTAGGCATAGCTGTCAAGACTGTTTTTACCAGCAGCTCCCTTCCAGGGTATGTTAGCAATTTCCTTTTCCACCCAGGCAAGCGTCCACCTATCTCCTTTTCCACCCAGGCAATCTAGAGAAAACTTGGTCTACGCGGCGGAGAACTGGAGCTTGGTGCGTAATAGCTCGATTGTTGTTGTACATCTTGCTGAACTGAAGCAGAAGCAGCAACAAGACGAGGGAAATGTTCGATTTGGTCATCGTGACCTTTGATAGAATCCACCATGAATTATTCGGTTGGTACGAGCTCCATTGGGCACCACCTGTGGAGACGGATTTCTCAGCGGAGCGAGCTCAATTCAAGGAGCTCATCGGCGGATTTCCACGATGATGTGGGAGTGGGAGTTCGTGTTTGCCACCGTCTTCCTACTGCCACCTACGGAAACTCAAAGCTAAGGCAGCTTGCTACTACTAGTATTTTTCAGCCACCTACTGCTTTCACTCTGTATGGCCAAATCGACAGCCTCCCTAGGATTCCAGCCTCCAACGCTCTCCGCACGGCTAGCTGATCATGCCGTCATGCGTCAGTCGCCGTGGCAACTGGTGAGCCAAGTGAGCCACGTCGCAAAACAGCAGTAAAAACATCTGAGCTGATTTTGTGGCTCACGCCGCGACCTGCTGGCCAGTGCGCCACCGGGGAGATGCCAGATGAGGACGTAAGTATAGCAGAGTTTATAAGAGAGAAAAAAAAAATAACGTATAGCTTTTTTTTTTTTGAGAGACACTCCTCTCCTTTATTCATTCAAAGAGCAGGAGTTACTAACGTCCGTGGGCGATTCCATGAAACAAACAAATCTATCACTATCCTCATAGACACAAGACTTAGCTAAAGTATCAGCATCGATGTTTGATCTACGACTCTCAAACACAAACTCAACTGAAATAAAGTCTAAACACCTTGCCTGAAGTTCCTTGATAATGTGAAAATAACATATAGCTCGGTAGGCAATTATGCACTCAGTTAAGGCCCCGCAACATTCAAATTCAAACTGGACGCTCCCCGACCGATCATTTGTTATTGGACTAAAGGGCCCCTCTCCAAAAGGACTAGCTCAGCCTGGCCCAGTGGCCCAATCAAACGTTGACTGAACCTGTGCTTTTTGCCTCTGCTAAACCTGGCATCTGACGAAGAACACAGGCCATGGAAACTGTTAGATTAGAGCGAATGAGTTGGTGCCAAGCGCTAGGAAGCCTTTCCTGCTGTCGTGCCACAGCCCACAGCTCGGAATCGGAAGCAAAGCGCAAGGAGCTTACTGTTTGGTTTTCCAGGTGTTACGTTGAAATTCGCCGCCACGGGGTGCGGCGAGAAGAAAAATACAAAACGAAGCGAATAGTTGTGGTTCCTGTGTGGTCCGCTCAAGCATTCGTGATCGTGCAGTACCTAGTCGAAACAAGCGCAATGCCCAAGCTTTTAACGTGGCTGCCATAGTTTCGGCACGGCCATTTTTTGAGCCCCGTCTTGACGACTCACGCGATAAAGCGCAAGTTTGTGGGCGGTGGCACCAAGCCGCCTAAACTCTTCTTTGATGCTGATATGCACCTCTGGCATCCGTCGAAAACGACGCTGACAGCTATACTTTTACAGAGCTTGCGTTTGACTTGATAATACTCCAAGTGCTACAACAGCTATTTTACAGGACACGCAACACACAAGCTACAACTGCTGAAGGTGTTTGATCGGTGAAAAAACGTATACCTGACTCGGTACAGTTGGCATGCATGCTTGTACTACACGGTAAACCAGCATGCTACACCGTCGTTGAACTCGTTAACCAAAGTTTTGTGATCTCGTTTACTACGCAAGTAATGAAACAGCCTTGTTATGGAAAAACACAGCGTGCTCCAAAAAAAGGCAAAAAGCTGATTTGATTCATTTCCATTTACTACTAGTAGTCACTTTTGATTGCCGTGTTTCCTGGTACTACCTGCAAGCAGCAAGCCTGCCATCAATGTTTTCTAGTAGTACTACACCGAACAGCTCAAATTCAAAACGTTTCAGTTCGCCAAAGTACATGCGTTTATATTAAGAAAGCTTAGTACAACTGTCCCCCAAAATAATACAACCACACGACCACAGCTCATGGCAGATGGTTTAGAATTGATTTTCCATTTCGAACTTCCAAATCAGCGGCACAACCCCCATCTCCACAGCAGCCAACAACCAACACCAAGCCCCGCCGAGAACAACCCGCACCCGTATCCTTCTTTCGTTTTCGCGAGCTCCACGACACGAGGAGACGAGGACCCCCTGTTCTGTTGGCACGATTCACGTGACGAGAATTTCCTGGATCGGAAATCCAGGTCACCGAGGAACAAAGCACCAGCAAGCGTCCAAGCCAAGGCCGCGGCGAGAGCGAGAGCGAGACGAGCAGAACAGAAGCCCCGTCGCCGAGCGAGCAGGCGGCGCATCGCATAGTGGAAGAACAAACAAAACGCACCACCGAAGCAACGCATCCCCGCCCCCGCTCCCCCTGTCTCTGCTCTGCTGGTCTAGGGGGCCGGCCGCGCCGCCCCTTCCAAAATCCCAATCGCCTCCCCCTCCCTCCCCAAAGTCACGACCACTCCCGTCTCATCTGAGACCCAGCCGCCGCCGCCGCCGCCGCCAACCAGTTCGCCATGTCGTCCCGCCCGCCCCCGGGCGGCGACCTCCGCGGGGGCGACGCGGGGGACGCCGCGCTCGCCCGCGACATCGTCACGCTCCACAGGGCGCTCTCCCTCGACCACTCCGGCATCGCCCGCCGCCGCTCGCTCCCGCTCCCGTCCTCGTCCCCCGCCGAGAAGGCGCGCCGCAAGCCCCGCCTCAAGGCCTTCTCTTCCTCCTCCTCACGCAATCTCATGCCGCCCACCACCACCCCCTCCTCCTCCAGCACCACCACCACCACCACCTCTTCCTCCTCGTTCTGGAAGAAGTCCCTGTCGGCCATCTCGCAGCTTGGCCGGCGCCGCCTCGACTGCGCCTTCACGCTACACGTGCACTCCGTCGACGGCCTCCCCGCGGCGCTCGACGGCAACCCGATCTCCGTCCAGTTTCGCCGGACGCCCTCGTCCGCGTCCGCCCGCCCCGTCGCGGCCACACTCGGCGCCGCCGCGTTCGAGGAAGCGCTCACGCTCCGCTCCCCGGTCTACTTCTCGCGCGGCGCCAAGGCTGCCGTCAAGTACGAGCCCCGGGCCTTCACCATCTCGGTCTTTGCCTCGGCGCTTGACCTCGGCAAGCACGAGGTCGATCTCACCCGCCTGCTCCCGCTCTCGTTCCACGACCTGGAGGACGGCGGGGACTCCGGGTTCGGGAAATGGAGCACCAGCTTCCGGCTATCTGGCCCCGCCCGTGGCGCGCGGCTCAACGTCACATTCTCCTGCGCACTCATCCACAGCGGCGGCGATCAGCACAAGGGAAAGGAGGTGGCAGGGTTGCGGCACGGGTCGATGGCGCGGCCAGTGTCAGTGCAGGCGCCAACGCCAGTGCCTGCCCGGAGCAGGGACGTTAGGGTGCTGCATGAGGTGCTTCCGAGCTTGAGGTCTGCAAAGTCACTGCCTTTTGGTTCTGACGGCGTTCCTGATGCAAGGAAGGAGGATGTGTCAGCATTAGACTGCGAGGAGGAGGGATCGCCAGAGGCAAAGCATTGCACTTCGGAAGAGGTTAAGAAGGGGGATTTGGTGCTTCCAGAGGGCAGCCACGACCCTGCAGAGTTCAATGTTGTTGATCATGGAGTTGAAGTTGCCCACGATGATGCAGGAAGGTTCAAACATGTGGGCACTAGCAACGTTGCTGATCAGAAGGAGGAATTTGGGTCCCACATTGCCCAAGAGGTCAATGACAAACTTGTGCTGGTAGGTGGTGATCTTGCTGGAGATCAGGTTGTTGAAATGGAGTTTGAAGAGCTGTTCTGTATTGACGATATTGTTGCTGAAGATCACGCTGTTGAATTGAAGACGGATGAGGGTGTCACTGATGTTGCAGTTCAAAGGGAGAATGTAGGAGACGGGCAGGAAGAAATTGTCAAATCAGCACCACTCACTACTGTGGTGCCGGAAGTAGAGGGCCTGTTGTCAGCAGATAAAGAACTGGAGGATTTGGAGTCTATGTTCAACAATCTCTCATTTTCCGAACTAGAAGAATTCGAATCACCATCTGTACAAGATAAATTTTCAAGACGATTAAGCTGTACTGGTGAGCGTGATAGTCACAATTCTGCTAGTAGGAAGGGCAGATCACACAGCATGGATGCTTCATCAGATTATGTTGCTAGTGAGTTCTTGGATATGCTTGGGATAGAGCATAGCCCATTTGGGCAACCTTCAGAAGGTGATTCCGAGTCACCAAGAGAGCAGCTTTGGAAGCAGTTTGAAAAAGAAGCACTAGAGTCTGGGAACACAATTCTTGGTTTAGACTTTGATGATGGAATGGAGGAACCTATTTGTGAGGATGAGGTAGATGATTTTGATCTATCTGCTATTATCCACGAGGCTGAACTTGAGCTTCAGAATGGGAGCCAGCCCACAGATAACAGATTTCGAGCTAAATCACTGGAAGATGAAGAAACTGAAACGTTAATGCGCCTGTATGGGCTCAATGAGAAGTGTTTCCAATCTTCTCCACCTGATAGTAGAAGTGGTTTTGGTAGCCCCATTGACCTCCCACCTGAGCCACCCCATACGTTACCACCATTGGCTGATGGTTTAGGTCCATTTATTCAGACAGATGATGGTGGATTTTTGCGATCCATGAATCCAGCTTTGTTAAAAAATGCTAAGAACAACTGCAGCTTGGTCATGCAGGCTTCTTCTCCGATTGTACTGCCAGCAGAGATGGGTTCTGGGATTATGGATATATTGCATGGTCTTGCCTCTGTTGGAATTGAGAAGTTATCAATGCAGGCAAATAAACTTATGCCGTTAGAAGATGTTAACGGCAAAATGATGCAGCAGATTGCCTGGGAGTCTGCTGGAAGGTTTGAAACATTCCTTTTCATGATTTTTTGTGCTTTACCTACTTTATCATATGCCTGATCATATTTTTTTTTCTTTTACCACTGTAGATATGACCTATTGGACAACCACAACATTGATGCTTTGGTAGGTGGGGTAGCAAATTCTTCATTTGGCAAGAAGAAGAAAGGCAGGTCTGCTGATCTTTCATCATCCTTGGGTAGGGAGAATGCCTCAGAATATGTCTCGCTTGAGGATCTTGCACCATTAGCTATGGAAAAGATTGAAGCCCTTTCCATAGAGGGTTTAAGGATACAATCTGGCATGTCAGAAGAAGAGGCACCTTCCAATATCAATGCGCAGCCTATAGGGGAATTTTCATCGCTGCAAGGAAAGTCTGCAGATAGTACATGGTCCCTTGGTTTAGAGGGAACTGCTGGCTTGCAGCTTCTTGATGTTAAACAAAGTGGAGAAGAAGTTGACGGGTTAATGGGATTGTCGATCACTCTAGATGAGTGGATGAGGCTTGATTCTGGGGTAGTGAGTGAAGAGGACCAGTACAGTGATCGGACATCGAAGATACTTGCTGCCCACCATGCTAAATCAATTGAGTTAGTTGCTGAGAGTAGCAATGGGGATAAAAAGAGCAGGAGATCTGGTAGAAGATGGGGATTGTTAGGGAACAACTTTACTGTTGCTCTCATGGTTCAGCTGCGTGATCCACTACGCAATTACGAGCCAGTTGGTACGCCAATGCTTGCTTTAATTCAAGTGGAAAGAGTGTTTGTGCCCCCAAAGCCCAAGATTTATACTGCTGTTTCAGTCAATGGTAACAATGAGGCGGAGGATGAGGATCCAAATACTGAAGATGTTCCAGATAAAGCATTGGTCACAGAAGAGAAGGTTGAGGAATTAGAAGATACCATCCCTCAGTTCAAGGTCACAGAAGTGCATGTTGCTGGTTTCAATAGTGAACCTGAGAAGACAAAGCCATGGGGTAATCAAGCGCAGCAGCAGTCTGGCTCGAGATGGTTGCTTGCAGCTGGCATGGGCAAGGGCAATAAGCATCCACTGATGAAATCCAAAGCTATTGCGAAACCAACCAAAGAAGCAGCTAGTCAGGCAGGAGACACCCTGTGGAGCATTTCTTCGCGTGTTCATGGCGCAGGGTCCAGATGGGCTGAGCTAGCAGGAAACAAGAACCATTCGCGGAACCCAAATATCCTGCTTAAAAGGGACAAGAGACTCCGTTAATAGCTGGGCGATTCAGTAGTTACACATGGATGATAGGTCGGTCTGGTAAAGAGCTTTTTGCATCGGACCTCTCTGGAAATGTACCTGGTGGATTGATAAATGATGTAAATCAAGTTCTGTTACATATTGAACCATGTAGGATCAGCCCGTTTTTGGTACGCTTGCATGCATTGGGAATGGGTTGTATCCCCTTCTGAACTCTGTACAAAGAAACTGGCGTTTCTCTTATATTCACAATTAAAAAGAGGTTTCTGCTTGCGAAGATGCAATATTATCTTCCCATGTAGCTTTGCCATTTCCATTTGCTGTTACATCTCTTTTTATTAACACTATATGACAATCCGTGGCCCAATGTGTGCTTCAGCGGTTGGCCCAATGTGTGAGCGACTGCAAAGCATCATTAGTTGTTGTTCTTCAAATATCTGAACATGAGTTGCAAGTTACTACTATTTTGATAAATGTGCCGCGCACTGTGACTTTTTTTGTTTTCCCTTTAGGACTCTAACGTTGCACTAAATCACCTCGATTATAAATGAACGACGCTGCAGAGTACAGCACTTCTATTTGGTTACACTTTAGCATGACATCTCGCGGCCTCCGTGGACGAAATGATTCTACGAGGGTCCCTGTGATCTGAGTAGAGCTTGGACGGCTGGACAATAAACTTTGTTTAACGAATGTGCAGGTTGTGTTTCGGTAGGCACAGCTCATCAGATACGATTCCGTCCAGCGGACAGTTGATAACCGGCCACTGGTCTGGCACGTCAGAGTAGCGTATGGAACGACAAGGGGTCCCTTGTTTTTGACACCATAGGTGAGTCTTATACAGTGTCTCTGTCTGAAATCCTTTCGTTTTGTGTTGATGATCTGTGTGCGCTTGCGTTGCGTTTTCACTTTTGCAGCACCACCGTTTTCCAAGATCAAATTAATGTGGATTGAAATGGACGCCACGCCGGAATGACGCGGCGGCTGCACGACGTCGGCATCACCGTTGGCTGGTGGCGCGGTGGACCTCGTACCTTCACCAGCAAACCCTTCTTCTTCCCCATTGTGCCACCGGTACCGTACCGGTAGGGTAAGAGAGAGTCAGACGTATTACTACCACATTGTGAAAGTCTGAAACTATAGTACTAGTGGTACTATCTGCAAATGGGGCCCCGTATCGAAAAGCTCTTCTCTTCTCATTGGCTGGAAGAACTAGTGCTAGGAAACGGACTCTCGTGACAGACTTTTCGTCGCATTGGGGGGTCCCTTGTAGTATAGTGGTATCGGGGTGCCTGTAGATGATGTAATCTGTGGCTTCGCCACCATCAATCACCGTTAGCTTATCATACAAGCTCTTGAATTTGTTTCAAGCAAGCGGGTCACTGTCGTGCGCATTCCCGTCGATTTAGACGTGCTGACCTTTGTGATGTTGAACGGATCGGAACGATTTTGCTTACGGCTTTCCTGAGTGAGATAGTTCGCTCAACTTATTTCATCCGTTCCAATAAACCTGTGGATCTTCTTTCGTTCCGTCCATTTCTGAGATACTACAACAAAAAAATTTTCTCAAACAGTTTTTTCGAACCAGGGGACGGGGATCGATCGACAACAACGGCATGGAGGAACTCGATCGATAACGTACGAGCGCTATTATATTCTGTCGCCGGATTTAACAAACATTATATAATTATACAAATTATGGACCATTGTCTTGTCTCTCTGCACAGCTAATACTGATGTGTTGGTACTCATAAGTACGCAGAACTGCGTACTTCATTACTTCAACGTGATGTACTGATGTCGCTTTTGGCAGGTGCTTCTTCTTCAACGGTAATACGTACAATTACGGGCGTACCCATGTACGTACGTACCCGAAAGGAAAGTTGTTTTGTTTCCCCGTATATCCTCGCCGAAAGTTGTTTTCCCTCTCCTACGACGCGCTGCCTACCTGTCGGCCAGGTGGCCCCCGCGCCCTCCGGCCAGTCCATCCACTCCGCTGCTGCCCGGCTGGCCTCCCCTCGCCTGCACGTCATCAGTCTCTCCTCTCGGTTCCTAATCACCTGCCGCGACCCACTTTCCCCGCCCTAAATCGCAAATTACCCGCCCTAACCTCGCCGTCTCCAATCGTTACCGCCGGCTCTCCGATCGTTACTGCCGGCTCCCCGATTTCGCCACCTTTTTCCGTCCGAACCCGCCCCGCGCCGCCGCCCCGTCGCCATCGCTCTCGCGCCAGCCTTTTGTTTGTTCCCCTACCGCACGGCCCACACACCTCACCACCACCACAACCTTCCCCCACTCTCTCCGTGCCTGCGGCTTTCGGCTCTGGGAAATGTCGCACGCGGCCGCGCTGGCGGTGAGGAGGAGGTGACGGCGGGCACGACCGACCCCCCCATTGCAAGCGACGCACGTTGGCCGCTGTTCCGCCTCGTCTCACCGAGATGATTATTTGCCATTTCTTTAGTCGTCGCGGTACATGAGAGTCGCGTCCGTTTGGCCTGCCTGCCTGGCTCTGGCTCCCCTCCAACCTTCCTTTCCTTTTCTCCTGTCGCGCGCTCGCGCCTGTGCGCTCCTCACGTCGTCCTCCACCAACACCCCACCGCACCGCCTCTCTTTCTCTCTCTCTCTCTCTCTCTCTCTCTCTCTCCGCATCGCCGCCGCTGCTCTGCCACCCCTCCCCGCCGCGCCCAGGCGGATCGCGCCGCCGCGAGGCGACAGGCGATCGGCCGGTGGCCGAGAGGGGAGGAGATCGCCCGTCGGCGCCGCCGGCCGAGCCGCACCTCCTCCCGTCCCACCGATCGCAGCGCTTCCGGGGTGCGGCCCTCGAGACAGGGCAGGGTGGCTCGATCGCCCGCAGATGAAACATGGTGCGTGCCTGGCCCCGATGTTTTTTGTTTGTTACCTGGGATGCGACGCTGATGTATCGGTGTGCTGGTTTGTCCGCTTGTGTGGAGCGCATCCGTTTTTTTGGCAGGGTTTGGGGGCAGAATTGTCGTGTGGTTTTGGAGCTCATGTTTGTGGGAAAGTGAAGTGAGATTGCAGTTGGTCTTTGCAGAATGTTGGAGGGCTCCATTTGTTGAACCGATCGATGAATGGGAATGTTTTTTTTACGGCACACATTTTTCCATTACCTTAATTCTTAGTTTTCTCGCTCAGAGGCAGACTGTAGTTAGACTGTAGTGACAAGTAATTCATTCGCTCAGAGGCCATCCTGCTTACAAACTCAATGCATGTTTGTCGTGTGGTTTTGGAGCTCATGTTTGTGGGAAAGTGAAGTGAGATTGCAGTTGGTCTTTGCAGAATGTAGGAGGGCTCCATTTGTTGAACCGATTGATGAATGGGAATGTTTTTTTTTACGGCACACATTTTTCCATTACCTTAATTCTTAGTTTTCTCGCTCAGAGGTAGACTGTAGTGACAAGTAATTCATTCGGTCAGAGGCCATCCTGCTTACAAACTCAATGCATGTCACCTGCATCAGTAATACAGTTCAAGTTACTGGTATAGGAATTGAATGAAGTAGAGTTCAGCTCGCTCTAGGGATTAACTGGATTGTTGATGGTCGTCATTTGCTTCTAGCTTAGTTTCAGGTCAGAGATGTAAATTGCTGGGATCAGCTACCCATTTATTTGCTCAGAGCTGCATGGATTCTAGTTTACTGTGCATCACAAGCAACTTAAATGTAACTGAAATTTCCCTTGCTGTACAGTTCCAAAAAAAGAAAGTAACCGAAATTCCTGTTCTGTTGATTTCTGTGCGAAATGTGGACACAGATGTATGCCAATCTATTCGTCTATCTTGCGAGCCATTTCCAACATTGATTTTTGCCACTTGCCATGTGTGCAGGCTTCGATGTTAAACATTGTTATCGGCTCTCATGTGTGGGTGGAAGATAAAAATTTAGCTTGGATAGATGGCGAGGTCTTCCAGATTGATGGGCAAAATGCCCATATCCGCACAACCAAGGGGAACATGGTACATGTCACAATGTTGATGAGTTTCATTTCTTATTTTGCATCCTTCTTTACTGAGTTCAATCTGTGTTGATAATGTATTTGCAACAGTACTTTGTTCTGTGTACCGTTTTTGTATTTGCCTGTAAGAGATTTATCTGTTGCTTCCATTTCCGGCGGAATCAAGGCAGTATGGTCTTTCTTCTCTTAATATAATGGTACACAGCTCTCCTGCATATTCGAAAAAAAGGCAGCATGGCCTGTTGGTAACTGGCTTGCTTCCTATACCACAGGTCATAGGTTCAATTTCCCTTTTCACTATTTAGAAGATCGGGCTTGGCACAGTGGTAAAGTGTCTTCATTTGGGCCTGTGTTCGAATCAGCCTCCTTACAAAATAAGTAATGGAAGGCTGCCTAGAAATTCTGTTTTCTAGACCTCATAATGTGTTGGAGTTTTCAGGGTATCCACCCCCCACCCCCCATTCTTTTTCCTTTTAAAGGCGCCTAATTGTTAATCTACTATCAAAGGAAGGTGTTAGTAAAGGGTTAATTGCCTCTCGCTATTACTCTAGGAAAACTGTAAAAGAAAGATGGATAATCCTAATTCTACTTATGGTTAATTATTGTGATGCTATTTCTGAGTCCTTTGCTTCTGTCATCTTTGCGAACATTGCTATTGGTTACTGCTTTCAAGTGAGTAAAATTAACTACAACATTCAGTGAGACACTTCAAAGTTGGTGCTTACAAAACAGTTGAAACGAATTGCACATTTGTTTGCGAAGCAACCTTGTTTTGTATCATTAAACATCAAGGTTATGTTGTTGCTTATGTAAGCAGGTCATTGCAAACATATCAGATATACACCCCAAAGACACAGAAGGTCCACCTGAAGGAGTTGATGACATGACAAGGTTATCATACTTGCATGAGCCTGGTGTTTTAGATAACCTGGCCGTGAGATATGCAAAAAATATTATTTATGTAAGTGATCACTATATAATATTCTGGAAAACGCAGTAATATTGAGCGAGTAACTATTCTCAAACTCCATTTTCTTGAGTTTCAGACCTATACCGGCAATATTTTGATTGCTATAAATCCATTCCAAAGGCTGCCTAATCTGGTTGATGTCCGTACTATGGAAAAATACAAAGGTTCAAGTCTTGGCGACCTAGATCCTCATGTATTTGCAATAGCTGACGTCTCTTACAGGTGACTGTTTATACGACTACAGTTTCATGTCATTCATGATCAGCCAAGTAGAGATGTCCCTATATTGATGGTACTGTTTTGTATTTATTTGAATAAGGAAACAGGCAGATGATAAATGAAGGAAAGAGTAACTCCATTTTGGTCAGTGGTGAAAGTGGTGCTGGTAAGACCGAAACTACCAAGTTACTTATGAGATATCTTGCATTTCTGGGTGGGCGATCTGGAACAGGAGCAAGGACAGTCGAGCAACAGGTTTTAGAAGTAAGTGGTCAATGTTTTTCTGCTTGTCAATGACACATGAAAGCATCATCAAAGTAATAATTGAATTATTATTATTATTATTATTATTATTATTATTATTATTATTATTAGAATTACTCATTTTGTTTTGGTCCAGTCTAACCCAGTCCTTGAAGCGTTTGGGAATGCGAAAACTGTTCGAAACAACAATTCAAGGTAATTTGTTTATCGATAACATAAATACAGAACTCAGAAGATGTTGGAAACGTTCTATTGGTAGACTTAAAAGTTCCAAATTCTAGTGGTTGTGGTATTTTTTATATCTGTTGAAGTATAATGCACCCCTTTTCTTGGCAACTTAATGTTTTGTGTTTTAACGGTTGTTGCTTGAAACTTCTTGACCTAGTTGGTTCAGTTTTAAGAATAATAGATTGCACCATCTGTGTTTTATTATTCCTGTGGAATGTTAAAGTATACTATCATAATCTCATAAAAAAGGATCTGGATACTAACATAAAATGTATCAACTTTTGTCCTTCTGTACTTGCACATACTGTGGTATTTACTCGTGTATTAATCTTTTTTTTTTGTCAACTGGGTGAAGTCGATTTGGTAAATTTGTTGAGATTCAATTTGACAAGAGTGGGAAGATATCTGGTGCTGCCATTAGAACTTACTTGCTTGAGAGATCTCGTGTGTGCCAAATTAATAGTCCAGAGAGAAACTATCATTGCTTTTACTTCCTGTGTGCAGCACCATCAGAGGTAAATTTTTCCTTCATATAATTAATCTATGCCGATCTTCAATTTTCAAGCTGCTAAATATGCCTTTTTTTTCTTTCTGTTGCAGGATCTAAAGAAGTTTAAGCTGGAGGATCCATCTTCGTTTCACTATCTCAATCAGTCAGCTTGCATTAAAGTTGACGGGATCAATGATGCTGAAGAATATCTTGCAACAAGAAATGCAATGGACACTGTTGGCATCACCGAGCAAGAGCAGGTTTCAAATCCATGTTTATTTTGTATGAATAATTCATCTTCTTTCTATCCATTAAAGAATAAGACAATTGTTTTTTTGACCCTGTTTTGAAGGCTAATAGCCAATTTAAGTTTTTTCAAGTTTACTTATTTGACCCTGCTTTTTGACCCCGAATTGATCATTTCACTTAGAACTTTGCTTGAGCCTGCCTTTTCAACAACCTGGGTCCAATGAGTTTGCTTGAGCCTGCTTTTTCAACAAACTGGGTCAAATGAGTAATTCAGGGTCCAAAATTAGGGTCAAATAAGCAAAGTTGAAAAATGGAGTCAAATTGGCTATTAGGCTTCGAAACAGGTCAAATGTGCAATAGCCCTTTAAAGAATTATCCTTCCAATTTGGATAAAAAAATGCTATTGAGTAAGTGATTTTTTTTCCTTAAATGACATGACATTGTCATAGGAAGCTATATTCCGGGTTGTAGCTGCTGTGCTTCATCTTGGAAACATTAACTTCGCGAAGGGGAAGGAGGCAGATTCCTCTGTAATAAAGGATGACAAATCTAGATTCCATCTTAACACGGCATCAGAACTCTTGATGTATGCCTGGTGTTTTCAGTTCCCACATTTTTTTTAACTCCCGCATTTTTATAATCAGATATTACATTTGGGATGCTCATTACAGGTGCGATCGTGAGAAGTTAGAGAATGCCTTAATAAAGAGGGAAATAAATACGCCAGAAGGAGTGATTACCACTACAGTTGGTCCGCAGTCTGCTACTGTTAGCCGTGATGGTTTGGCCAAACAGATATACTCTCGACTATTTGACTGGTAATATGCTTGCAATGTATTCCATAATTACTTAATTATATACTTATTTTCTAAGCACAATAGTTACGTTATTGCAGGCTTGTAAATAGAATAAATGCATCTATAGGACAAGACCTGACCTCGAACAAACTGATTGGCGTACTTGATATATATGGCTTTGAAAGTTTTAAAACTAACAGGCAAGTAACTAGTTCCAGAAAAAAAATCATTAAATTTATACTATGAATGATCAGACCTTTCATTGGCGCTTACTCTCCTCATCTGTGATTGTTGTAACAGTTTTGAACAACTATGCATCAATTTTACTAATGAAAAACTGCAGCAGCATTTTAACCAGGTATATTCTCAACTCAATTTCAGAATATTTTTCTTATGACATAAACCAATCAATATTTTGATGCTTTTTTGGCAGAATGTCTTTAAAATGGAGCAGGAGGAGTACACAAGGGAGCAGATAAATTGGAGTTACATAGAGTTTGTTGACAATCAAGATGTACTTGACTTGATTGAAAAGGTAACATAAGATACTATGTGTTGTAGTTACTATGGAATCGGTTTATGTGGGAAACTCATCACCAAATATCTTGACCTTTTTGTTTTGTTGGGGTAGTCAGGATGGTAATTACCTCAAAATTTGACTGATGGTAGGGCATGCGACTTGGCTTAGCCTCTGATTCATAATTGTTATAGGTTCGTTGTATTGATGCCGCAAACCAGCTGTGCTAAATTATTGACATTGATACTTTTGGGCCACCAACACCTGCGCTTGAGGGCGGATTACGGATTACAATCTCATAAATTCATGAGCGGCGGAATGGTTGACAAATGTTTTGATGACCAATTATCCGGCAGGGCAACCTGAGTTCCCATGTGTGGATCTGAGCATGGATGAATTTCAAGCTAAGATCAGAAAGACTAGTAGCGTATCCTAAGCTATCCATAATTCATGACTTGCAATGTCCTAAACCGATGCAGACATGATGTCAATTATGAACACACATTTGTCTTCACTTATTGTACATTCATCTTTTGCTATCTATTTTTTTTTCCTCATGTTCTGTTACCATTTCTTTTGTGTCCAGAAACCAGGCGGCATTATTGCACTTCTTGATGAAGCCTGGTGAGTTTATATTATTCATTTCCACAATGCTGTAAATCTCTGACCAATTAATTGGTGTGTTGTGTTTCCTGATGGAGAGAACTAAAAAGAATTATATACTTGATCTAGTGGGACTGTTTGATGTTTGGTGGATCCCCAGATCTTTTATTTTTCACATTCAACATCCAAGTACCATTTTTGTAGTAATAATGGATACACATATTAGGCCCAAATTTTTACTGCTGCTTCTAACCCTTTTCTTCTCTTGTTGTGTCCTGTGTTGACCAGTATGTTCCCAAAGTCAACACATGAGACATTTTCGCAGAAGTTGTATGAAAAGTTCAAGAACCACAAAAGATTCACCAAACCAAAGCTTTCTCGTACTGCATTTACGGTTCAACATTATGCTGGAGACGTAAGTATTTCCGCCTTTAATTGTCCTTGCCTCTCGATGTTCCTGTGCTCACCATAGTACATTCTGTTTCTCCAGGTAACATATCAATCTGATCAATTCCTGGACAAAAACAAAGACTATGTGGTAGCGGAGCATCAAGAATTACTTAATGCTTCCAAATGCTCTTTTGTATCTGGGTTATTTCCACCTGTGACAGAAGAGAACACAAAATCCTCAAAATCCTCAATTGCAGCTCGATTTAAGGTGACACTTTTATATGGCTCATGTCTGCTAGATAGGACATAAACCTCTTTCTGCTATCTTTTCACTGTAGAACAATACTTCTATTTACCTTCTAGTGGTTTGGGTCTTTTCCTCCTCTCTACTAACAATTATCGAAACATGAAACCAAATGCCATGGTTTAAACAGCTTTGAACATGGTCCTTGATTGTTTTAAAGCTGGATTCACCATGTTTTTTTTCTTTCACCTAATACACAAGGCATTTTATCAATATTCACTAACTGACATGAGGGCATTTAAGCTCACATGTTGCATAGCTTCTTTACTAAGTGGCAATGTATGATGGCTAACCTGTTTCTGCATCTCTCAAGCTCTATACCATTGCTACCCTATACAACCTCCTGGCTCGATACTGCTGCACCTACCTGGCTGTAAGTATACGGGCTTTGGGGTTGAGATCACTGAGGAGAGAACTTGATACCGAAGGAGCAAAGCTTATGCTGTAAAATACCAAAAAAAAGAGAAAATCAAGTAGTGTTAATGATAAGTTTTCTAAAGAGAGAACCTTCCTACAATATCTCTTCGAATCAAGAAGTGTGGCATGAGATAAAATTAGTGATGGCCCTTTTCTTGCGGTGACAAGTTTTGTGTCATAATAGAACAGTACCATTACATGGAAGAGTTATTGAACTGTAGGGGCTAAGTTGAAAACTAGAGTAACAGTGAATCAAAATTAAGAATGGAACCAATTGACATTTTACTCTTCTATAATCCTATGAAAGTTGTAATTATGTATTTGATTACTGTATGCAACTTGCAGATGCAACTACACGAGCTAATGGAGACTTTAAGCTCTACTGAGCCACATTATATTAGATGTATCAAACCGAATAGTGTTCTTAAGCCTGCCATTTTTGAGAATACCAATGTTCTGCAACAGCTTAGATGTTCGGTAAGGAATATATTACATACATCTTCTCTAAATTTCTTGATACCCAGTTCTTGTTGCTCTTTGAGAACGATTTTCTGCCATAATAGGGTGTTCTTGAAGCCATCAGAATCAGCTGTGCTGGATATCCCACAAGGAAACTATTTCAGGATTTTCTTCATCGCTTTCGTGTTCTTGCTCCTGAAATTTTAAACGAAAAGTGAGTATCATTTTAAACTATGAAATGCCTTTGTTGATTTTTTCCCTGTCTATCCTGTAATCTTAACCATGTTGGTTTCTGATAGAATTGATGAAAAAGTCGCCTGTCAAAAAATTTTGGACAAAATAGGACTTCAGGGTTATCAGGTAAAATACACTTTACTGACTGACCTACTTTTTCATCTGCATGTATTGATAATTCTCGTCACAACTTTTAAAAAATCATTTCATAGTGATGATGAATTTATTCCTCCTGGAGAGAGACATGAATAACTGTAAACAGGTTTTACAATAGGCTGTAACTAAACCTTGAGCCAAAATGCATGTGGCCATGTTATTGTGAGAATAGATGGGCAAGGTCATGTGAGCTTTTATGGCCTAGACAAGCACATACGTGCAAGGCCATTTGACACTTGAACAATGGAAAGACAGATGACACTTGTTTGGGTTTCAGTTGAGAGAGTAAATGGGCGGGTCTCATGACCTCATGTACCACCTCTGTCCTAAAATAGATGTCGTTTTTGACTTTTAGATGTCACATTTGACCGTTCGTCCTATTCAAATGTTTTGTGCAAATATTATTTATTTTATTATAACGTTTTTGTCATATAATCATGATTTATTTGTTTTAATATTTAAAATGGGCAGCCTGGTGCATGTAGCTCCTGATTATGCAGGGTCCGACCACTTTGGGTCTATTGTACGCAGCCTTTCCGTACATTTTTGTAAGAGACTGTTCCAGGACTTGAACCCATGACCTCATGGTCACAAGGGAACAGCTTTACCTCTGCGTCAGAGCTCCCCTTCATTTGTTTTAATATTTACACAAAAGATCGAAGACAAACAGTCAAACGAGATATCAAAAAGTCAAAAGTGACAACTATTATGGGATGGAGGTAGTAGCTGATATGGATGAGTTTCTCTTTGAGTTTCAGTTTGGTTCTTACGGGCGATTTTGCTATAGGACACTCTTCAAGTGTGGAACTTGCTGTGGGGTACTAAATTGAAATTCATTCGCTGCATGGTGTCCTGTCTAGTTCATTTGCAGTGTCCAGCAGAAATGAATTTCAATTCAGTGCCCTATAGCTAATATCCCATTTAATGAGTGTCCAGCAGCAAATATAGAACAGGAAGTTCATTCGCTTCAATTCAAGGCATTTTGTTTTATGTATACAACGGGAATTACCAAAATTATTCAAAGAAAAGAATAAGGCACAGAGTTTACTGGAATTCATACCTAAATCTTGTTTAATCCCTGCAATCAACTAATGAGGTTGGATGAGTGTCGTTAAGGCATTATCTCCCTTTTTTTTCCTGAAAGACTTAAGGCATTATCCATCATCAGACATTTGTTTTTGAGGGATATTAATTTTTTTTGAGGGCTATTAAATTTTTTTAGGGATACATCATCAGACATTTGTTGCCAGTGCTCTATGTTTCTTCCTCTGTCTGTCTTTTTGTTTCTTGGGATGGCATCATTAACATTTAACAGGTGTTAAGTGCGTGCACGGGCGCACAAACACACACACGCACAGTGTGTGTGTGTGTGTGTGTGTGATAGGGTTTTTTTTATGCATGGACCAGGGTCCCATAGAATTGTTCTTACATCTAGTATCAGAAAATGTGAGGCTTTCAATGTTTGTGAAATCATTACTCTTATACATGTGCTGTGAGCAACAGATAGGAAGAACTAAGGTATTCCTGAGAGCTGGTCAAATGGCTGAACTGGATGCTAGAAGAACAGAGGTGCGAAATAATGCAGCCAGAGGTGTTCAAAGTCAATTTCGCACGCATGTTGCTCGCGAGCATTTCCTGATACTACGGAATGCATCTATTTGTCTGCAATCCTTTGTTAGAGGTAAAATCTTTCCAAGCTGGCATGGAAGTAAAATTGCATGTTCACATACTTGATGTAGCCTTGGACATATATTAAGGTTTATTGTTTATTACAGCAAGATTGGCGTGTAAGCTACACGAATTCCTGAGACAGCAAGAAGCAGCACTGAAAATTCAGAAAAATACCCGATGGTTTTTTGCATGGAAAACTTATTATCAACTACGCTCATCTGCCATTACAGTGCAAACAGGTCTAAGGGCCATGGTAGCTCGCAATGAATTTAATGTCAGAAAGCAAAATAAAGCTTCCATCCAGATCCAGGTAGGATAATGCTTTGGTAATCTACTGCTGGTTTCCTCAGGCATTCTTTTTTTTTTCTCTCTCATATTGGACCATGACCGACTTAAATTGCTTGTAGTCTCGTTGGCGCTGCCACAGAGATTACTCCAATTATATGAAGTTGAAGAATGCGGCTCTGACATATCAGTGTGCTTGGCGTAGGAGGGTTGCAAGGAAAGAGCTTCGAAAGCTCAGAATGGTACTTGAGCACTTTTTACTCGTTTCTGTAGTTTTTTTCTCTCTAGCGTGTAAAGCTTAGTTTGAGGTATATTTTTTTCTAGGCTGCAAGAGATACACAAGCTCTAAAGGTGGCAAAAGAGAAACTTGAAGAACGTGTGGAAGAGCTAACAAGCAGCTTGAGCATAGAGAAGAAACTAAGGGTCGATCCTTGTTCTTATATCCCGTTAGAATCATTGCATAATATTCAATACTTGGTGACATGAAACCTTAATGAACTGGGCAACTGCAATTTTCATGCTCGTAGATAGCACCTTTTTCTTGTGAAACTAGATAGCACCTTTTTGTCTTGTGAAAGTAGATAGCACCTGTTGATTGTCTCATAAATTTTTCATTCGCAGACTGATTTGGAGAAGTCAAAAGCAGTGCAAATTTCAAATTTGGAGGCTGCTCTTCATGAGATGGAGCAGCGAATAGAAGAAGTCACAGCAATGCAGGAAAGAGAATCAGCAAAAAAGGCTGTTGAAGAAGCTCTAGCTCAAGAAAGAGAAAAGATCAGTTTATTGACTACTGAAATTGAAGGTCTCAAGGTATGATCTTCCATAATAATTTTATCTTTAGCAACTGAAGTAGTACAAAAGAAAAAAGGCAAAGTTGCATATGGTACACTGTAAAAACGTGTATTTGCGTCAGGCACACTGAGATTTTGCTTTTCACCCAGAACACACTAAAAAATGTGAAATTTATGTCTGGCACACTAAAGTGGGTGTTTAGCATACGTTCTTTTGTCTAGGATTTTTTTTCAACTGTCTGAATAATAATTTACAAAATAAATATTATTTTTAGTGAAAAGGTGTTCAGACAGTTGAAAAACAAATCTAGAAAAGTGAACGTGGATAGATAATGTAACAATGTGTCTTCATGCAAAGTTTCACGTTGTAATGTAGTTTGAGCAAGGAGATAAAAAAGTTTGAAATATCCTAAAACTCCACTTTAGTGTGCCAGACGTAAATTTCACAATTTTGTAGTGTGTTCTACACGAAAAGCGAAATCGCAGTGTGCCTCGTGCAAATACATGTTTTTGCAGTGTGCCACATGCAATTTTCCCAAGAAAAAAAAGGATTCAAACAAGCGTTTCTTGTTATTTTTTAATCGACCGAATCATAGTCAATCAGTTGTAGTGTCTTCCTGAGCTATTATACACCTGCTTGGAATTTATTGAAGTTGTAAAACATATTAATATTAGGCATGGTTTAAAACACTGATAATGGGTGTGCTGTTATGACAGCAACTGCTAGCAGCAGAACGGGAACAAAATGATTTAACTAAAAGTTCACATGCTAGCGCTTTGGAAAGAAATGAAGAATTGAATAGGAAAGTCAAGGACGCAGATGAAAAGCTCAAGCAGTTTACTGATACTGTACAGAGGTTTGTTGCTGAACTTCTCAGGCTTCTATATACTGTATGGATCCATAATTCTATTTGGAAGGATTATTTCATTATTATTCATTTTCAGTTTCAAAACATATGGTGTCCTTTTAATTTCAGAATTACATGGGCCTTTTGATCCTAGTCTTAGTAGATTCATTCCCATAGTCTCAAATGGTTCAGGGAGTTTGAACAGGTCCCAAGTTAGGGTGGTAGTAGTTACATGTGACCCATTCTTCCACTTTTGGAATCATTCTGACAATGCAAAAGTAATGTTTTCTTTATGAACAGACTAGAAGGTACTGTAAGAGAAGGAGAGGCCCTTTTGCTAACAGAACGGCAACAAACTGAAGCAGCTAGTAGGGCACTAGCTGAATCTCAAGCGAGAAATGAAGCATTAGTAAGCAAGCTTGAAGACGCTGTGAAACAAAATGATATGCTCCATGAAACTGTTAAAAGGTTTGTGTTTATTCTAGAAAGTACTGTAAGCAACTGCTAATTGCAGCTTCTGAGAATATTTCTCTTTTGTTGTGTATATAAGACCATAATGAAGGAAACGATAAATGGCCCAAGCAAATAGACTTGTGGTGCTGCTACTATATGGAACTAGTCTCTAGTTTCTTCTCTACATTTGGTCTTATACCAATGAGTTACACCTTGTTGCTGAATGTAGATTTGAAGAAGCTATGTCAAATCTGCAATCTTCACTGGTAGTTGAAAAACAACAACATGAGGCAAGTGTGGTCGAACTGGTTGAAGCACGAGAAAAAATTGTAGAACTTCAGAGAGAAGTTGGGGATACTGATGAAAAATCTACCGTGCTTCAGACAACCATAAAACGGTACCCCCCCCCCCCCCCACCCCCCCACCCCACCAACTCAACCCACTCAATGCTTTCCCCCTTTTGTATATGCCTTATAATCTCATGTTTTTTTTTTCCCAAGTATATATTGTATGGATCATGTGAGATCCTGCTACGAAAGAGTAATATTAAATAAATTGAAAGCATATGATTTAGAGATCTGTACAGTGCGAAAAGTGGAAAAGTTAAGTGAACCACTGATATCACATCTGACCTTTTGGGAGTCTAATACTTGTCTTCTTTTTTGTGGTTGAGCATAGGCTTGAAGAAACATTAATGGAGAAGGATTCTATCTTGTCCACAGAAAGACAAGAAAGCGAAGCAACCAAAGTATTGCTCAGCAGATATCAAGATAAAAATCAGGAGTTACTCAAGAAAATTGAAGATGCTGAAAAAAACATTGGACACTTTCAAGATACCATCCAAAGGTCTGTTACATGATGTTTACCTGCATAGACTATGCTTAAGGTCTCTATTTTCCTAATTTCTGAACTTCACATTCTAATTCTTTAGTCTCATGATCTTGCTGTTAGCAAACCATTCTATAGTCTCACCATTGCCACATTTCATCATTTATTTCGCATTTCTTTAGGCATGAACAAAGCATGGCAGCACTGGAAACTTCGCTTATAACTGAAAGGCAGGAAAATGAGGCAATCATGAAACAACTAGCTGACTCTCAGGGGAAAATAGGAGAGCTGCAACAGAAGCTTGAAGATGCTGATGGTAGAAGCACCCTGCTTCAAGATTCAGTACAGAGGTCTTATTCTTACCTTTGACCTCACAATGTGATTAGTGCTTAGGCAAATTTGTCCATGACTGTAGTTTTTAAGGCAGTGTATAGGCGACAAGGTTCTTCGTGATTGATGCAAGGGCCTACACCTTGTACCAAGGCTCTGCCTGGACGCCTCTCTGCCCTAAAAACTATGGAAACTACATGCATCTAGTTAGTTACCACTTAGTTTAGACAAGCATTCTGTTCACCTGTAACCATATATAGGTGTTGCCTGATCTTACTAGAAACGTTGTGCTGAATAGTGTTAAGAAAATTAAGTTAATAACTTATGGAAGGATGATGCAAGAGAGGAGAAATAAATTAATATTAACTAAAGAAATTTGCAAGATTTTGACGATGTCTAAACTGTCCATGACAATGCGCAGTCAGATTATCACAGTAACCATAGGACACAATGACCTTAGCAAGTAGTAGTAAACTAGCCAACCATCATGCTCAGCTGTTTTAGTACGTGGGTGTCCTGCTTTTACTAGAGATTCCATTGTTATTGTTTTAAAGGAATTTACTGTGAGGCCTTTACGTAGTTATGTTGTATTCTTTCTCGATACACTTTAGACTTAAAGAAGATGCTACAGAAAGAGATACATTACTGATAGCTGAAAAACAAGAAAATGAAGTGACAAAAAGGACATTAGCTGAAGCTCTGGATCAAATAGAGGAATTAGTCAAGGAAGTTGAGTGTGCTAACCACATAGTGCAACAGCTTCAAGATAGTACACAAAGGTCTGTTCACGGAAACATAGCAGTCATTCTGGATCCTAATGGTGCACCTTGATTTTTTACCATTTTGTATCCATGAACGTAGACTTGAACAAAGTGCAGTTGCAAGAGAGGCAGCATTACTAACAGAACGTCAGGAAAAAGATGCAACATCAAAAGCACTAGCAGAGTCACAAGGAAGAGTTGAAGATTTAGTGAAGGACTTTCATTCAGCTAATAGAAAAATTGATCAACTCCAAAAAACTGTAGAAAGGTGTGTTGTCGTTAATACCAGGAATCAGTTGCATTACTTGCATTTATTTCCATCTGGAAACATCCTGTGAAATGGGTTTCTAAAAGTTGTATACTCTGCTGACATTCTGTTTCACCTGAATTTATGAGAATTCATTTCAGTTTCCATATTCTGTCTCTTATGGACTGAGTTTAGCATCAACATAATAGGAAATAGGTACTGTTGCAGCTATGAGCTATTGAGCCATTGCGCCCATAGCTAATAGGGAAAATAATGTTAATAGTAAGTTGTTAGTTTTGTTGACTTGTTTTGTGGATAGCGGATGACCTGAAGAAAATTTTTACCATGTTCTTGAGCTGTTCTAAATTGAAAGAGCTAGAAAGTGAACAAAGTCATGCTCATTATACTGTAAAGTGAGTTAGATGAGTATTGTTTGATTTGACTAATGTTGAATAGAATTCTACTTGAAAATATTGCGATACACTAATGTAGAAATCTTACTTGTTAAATGGATACCAACATGACGATTGTCTAAATACTGTGATATGTGTAAGGTCGTAGCGGTTGTAATTTGATCCTGAACGTAGGTTAGAAGAGCGTGCAACAACAATGGATGCTCTTTACTTAGCAGAAAGGCAAGGTCATGATCAAACGAAGAAAGCACTATCAGATGCTCAGGAAATGAACAAGGGTTTACTAACGAAAATTGATGAATATGAGAAAAACAGACATCAGCTCTTGGAGAATCTGGAAAGGTCTGTTTCTTGTTTTCTGACTCTGTTTCCCAGTTTGGACTTTGGCTGAGTAGCAGCTATACTGAACTACAGTGCACTAACTTGCACTGTATGGATGCACTCTATCTATATAACCTTCTGAACCAACTCCAGTTTCCTTGATTGTTTAATTAATATAGACTTGAAAAGGAAGCAAGTGCAAGAGAGGCCTCCTTGGTTATGACGAAGCAAAGTTATGATGATATCATTAAAGTTTTGGCTGAAGCTCAAGTGAGAAACCAAGACTTAATGAACAGAGTTAAGGACTCAGATAGGAAAATTGTTCTGCTTGAAGCTTCAGTAAAAAGGTTTATATCCTTTGTTACAAGTTTTTGTGAGATCCAAGCTAACAACAATTCTCTAGCTACCAACTTCTAGAATTCCCTCATATCATTGTGTGTGACTGCTTCCCACCAATTATAATACTTCTGCTCCCTGCGTATAGATTTGAAGAAAGTACAGAACATAAAGATTCTCTTCTGGCAATAGAAAGACGTGAAAATAGTGAAACAAAGAAAGAATTAACTGGTGCACAGAAAAGGATTGAGGTATTGCTAAACGAAGTGCGAGATACTTGTGCTAATGTTGCAGAACTTGAGGACTCTGCTAGGAGGTTTGTAAATTTGACTCATAGGAGAATCACGTCTCATCTGACTTCAGAGCCCTAACCATATGATTTATCTTCAATTGCATAATGTAACGGCATATTCCCCTGCATAGACTCGAAGGAAATCTTGGAGTAACCGAAGCTTTATTGCTAACTGAAAAGGAACATAATGCTTCCACCGTAAAATTACTTACAGAAGCACAATCAAAAATTGAGGATTTAATAAAGAAACTTGAAGATGCAGAAAGAAAATCTGATAACCTTCAAGATACAATTAAAAGGTCAGATTTCTTTCTTTCCTCCCTTTTGTTTTGGGAGTTTTAAGGATTGTTTTTTTCAATTTTCCACACACTGCTGAGAAAGAAGTGTAAGAATGCTCATAATAATTGTGGCTAACCATCAATCCCCCCTTTTTGTTTTCTTCTTCTGTAGTTAGGACCTTTAGTACACGGAATTGTTTGTTGGAACATCTTTTTTATTTGTAGATTTGAGAACGCATGCCCCACTCCTGTCCTGTAAATTCCATTTTTTCATTTTTACGACTTATATTGGTGAACTTTGCCTTTCACATTTACAGACTTGAACAAGATGTCACTGCCAAAGATGCTTTGTGGGTAACCGAAAAGCAGGCACATGAGACCACACAGAAGACTCTAACTGAAGCTCTGCAAAAGAACGAAGAACTATTGAAGAAAATTCATGAGGATGATAAAACCATTCTTCAGCTTAAGTTTACCATACAGAGGTTGGTTTATATTCCAATTCTTATTCCAATGTATTGACTAATGCTAGGACCCTACAAGTCAGCTTTCTGCTTGCAATGTCGCCTATAGCCTAGGGCTCTAGTTCGTAGTAGCAAACATGTCTCATCCCTCAAATACTTGTGTACTTTTTCTTTCTTCAAACTGATAGGCTTGAGGAGAATACAGCTGCAAATGAGAATATGGTCCTGAGAGAAAAGGAGCAAAATGATGCAACAACAAAAGCACACATTGAAAGTCAAGAAAGATATGAAGAGCTACTGAAGAAATTTGTGGATGTTAACAGGAAAATAGATCTTCTCCAAGAGACAATAGAAAGGTGCTTCATCCATCAATCCTCACTAGACCTATTTCTGCGTTTCTACGTTTTTATTGTCATTTTCTTGTTATGAGATACTAATTATTGATATTTTCTTTATCAATTCAGGCTCGGAGAAAATACAACAACGAAGGATGCTCTGTTGTTAGCAGAGAGGCATGAAAAGGATGCAATGAAGAAAGCACTTACTGATGCGGAAGCGAAAAATGATGAGTTATTGATGAAAATTGAAGATGCTAATGAAAAGACTGCACACCTTCAAAATACAATAAAAGAGTATGTACCTTCACTGGTGTTTGTCGATATTTATTCATATATTCTACTAATACACGCATGCGTGCAAAATCATTCATGAAAATGAAAAATCAAACAGTTTAAGAGAATGAATAAAGCACTCCCATGTTCATTCATGTTACATGGATTTTGATATTGCAAACTTTTTGTCATTTGTTTTCTCGGCTTTACTGATTTATAGTATTTTGCCTGTCAATAACACAGGCTTGAAGAAATCATAGCAGCAAAAGATGTTTCTTTGGAAACTGCAATGCAAGAAAATGAGACGATCAAGAAATTGCTTGCTGAAGCTCAATATAAAAATGATGAGTTGCTTAAGAAAATTAGCGATAGTGAATACAGGATCCACTTACTTCAAGACACTGCTCAGAAGTTAGTATCAACGTACTTTGTACAACTTTCTGGAATTCAATGTACTATTTAACCATTCAGAAGTTTAATAATTTCTACTCTTAAACAAGGCTTCAAGTAGATGCAATAGCAAGATTATCTTCTTTTGTAATGGAAAAACAAGAAAGCGATGCTGCCAAGAGAGCTGTTACTGAAGCCCATGAAAGAAATGAAGATTTACTTAGAAGAAACGAAGACCTCCTCACAAGGAATGATGATTTGATTAGGAAAATTGAAGAGTCTGGTAGAATTGTTACACAACTTCAGGAGGCCTTGCAAAGGTATCCACATACGCAATTTGTATTCCATTATATCTCAATTATGCATCTCAGATGATGCTGTATATAGCTATGAAGTTCAATCAGACACTTGTGATCCATCCTTCCATAAACAGGCTCGAGGGAAAAGCAGCTAACTTAGAGGCTGAGAACCAGGTCCTCCGTCAACAATCAACTGCAACTCCTCCATCTACTGCCAAATCTTCAGCCTCACGTCCAAAGATCACAAGGATCCATGTAAGATATTTCTTTAAAGAACATACTTTGAATAGCTTTGCTCAATTGTTCAAAACTCAGAATGGGCTCTACTCCTGTTTTTGCAGAAAAGTCCAGATAATGGCCACATTTTTAACGGTGACATTAAGCAAACTGAAATGAAGCCCTCAACTAGCACATCAGAAGCAATTCCCTCGGCGGTGAGTTTAACCATGTTTATAGAATAATATTGCTGAGAAAGAAAATCTTTAAAATGAGCTTAAATTGTCATTTTTAGGGCAATATTCGTAACTTGGGTATCCAAAAAGATTTTGATCCTGGAGAAAAAATGCAAAGGGTTTTTAATCAGAAATTTCTGGTATGCTAAATTATAGTATATTCTACATGTTGTTTGTTGAATTGAACTCTAAGCCTTATAATGATGATTATTTTTTTAAGCCTTCCCAGCACCAGCAACCGCAGGATGATCAGCAGTGGTTACTTACCTGCATTTCACAATATCTTGGATTTTCTGGGAGCAAGCCTGTTGCAGCCCTCCTTATGTATCAATGCCTTCTCCATTGGAGATCATTTGAAGCAATGAAGACAGGTGTCTTTGACAGCATTTTACAAACTATAAACTCGGCAATAGAGGTTCCTTCCACTTACTCTTTTTTCACCTTAATGTTACTTAAGAGCCACTGGCACTCATGGTGTATGACTTCTGCTTAGTGCAAATTAATTAAAAAAAGGAGTGGATATTTTTCTTTAGGCTAATAGGTTCTCTATGCAAAGGAGGCCTATCTTTCAGGAGGCACTGGCCATGTATAGTTAGAGGCCTAGATGCCTCCCCTACCTTCTTTTGCTTGCTGTGTTGTTTTTTTTGCAGAACTTGTGTATGGTCTTTTCTTTTATCTTTTCTTTATATATATAATAATAATACAACAGCAGGGGTTTCCCTTGCTGTACAGTTCAAAAAAAAAAAAGGAGGAATCCTAGACAGATTATTAAAATAGGAAAAAGGAAAAGCAATTAAGGTGGCAATTGTCAAATTTTCTTTTGATATTATTTTAAAAAATATCATACTATACTATGTCATGCAATTAAACCAAAATTTTGCTATGTGGTCCTGATATTGTCTTCTCTCTGGAAGGCTCAAAATGATATGAGAACATTGGCGTATTGGCTGTCCAACTTATCTACGTTAACAGTTATCCTTCAGCGGTCATTCAAAACTACCAGGACAGCGATCTCAACTCCTCAAAGGCGACGATTTTCGTCAGAGAGGATCTTTCATGCAAATCAAACTTCAAATGCTGGGCTTGCTTATCTTACTGGACAGTCAGCTGTTGGATCTTCTGGATTACCCCAAGTTGAGGCAAAATATCCAGCTTTGCTTTTTAAACAACAGCTTGTGGATCTCATTGAAAAGGTTTATGGTATGATAAGTGATAACGTGAAAAAGGAGCTAAACCCTTTGCTTGAATTGTGTATACAGGTACCACCACCTGAAACATGTGCACTAGTTTGATCTCTTTTTTCTGGTTGAAAGATATGAGATATCTAAATGCAGAACTTTGCAGGATCCAAGAACTTCACACTCAGGTCTAGCAAAAGGTCACTTGAATGGTATGTGCCAACCCAATCAACTTGCTCACTGGTTGGGCATTGTGAAAATTCTCACCAGCTACTTGGATGTTCTGAAGGCAAATCATGTACGTGCTAAAATATTGTCGATGTGTGGCATCCATCACCATGATACTCTGAATGTACTGGTCTTATTCAATTCAATTTGCAGGTTCCATCAATTTTGGTGAACAAACTGTTCACTCAAATATTTTCACTTATTGATGTTCAACTATTTAACAGGTAAACATTTTGCTCTTTCCATTTTTCTTTCATATGTAAAGTTCCTTACAGGCTATTTCCTTTGAAATTAGACTACTTTTGCGGCGTGAGTGTTGTTCATTCAGCAATGGGGAATATGTCAGAGCTGGACTTGCTGAACTTAAGCATTGGTCTGACAATGCTACTAGAGAGGTAATCACTTAACAGTTTTGGGTGGATTCCCCCAAATGCTATTGGCTTATACGTTTCGTTTGTCACAGTTTGCTGGTTCAGCCTGGGAAGCACTAAGACATATCAGACAGGCTGTTGATTTTTTGGTACAACAAAACTTTTTCACTCTTAATGTTTATTAAATGCTTGATAATTCTCAAATCATCCACAGCTAATAATTGATTAATGATTTACATCTATACCGGTTACTTTCATCAGGTGATTTCTCTAAAGCCAATGAGGACATTAAGAGAGATACGCACCGATGTGTGCCCAGTAAGTATCTAGTTTGACCAAGTTTCTTTCACTGCTTGTGTTTAGCTCATGATGCTATTTCTTTGTGATACCTTTAGGCCCTTAGTATACAACAGCTTGAGCGAATAGTTAGTATGTACTGGGATGATGTGAATGGTACGAACACTATATCAGCAGAGGTGAGTTGATCACAGCTTCCCTAATTTAATAATTGGTACATTAGATTTTTTTACTTTTCTGAATGAATTATTAAATCACAAATGTCTTTATTCTATCTCCCAAAATGTAGTTTACATCAAGTTTGAAAACTGCAGCACGTGAGGAATCAAATACAGTCACAAACTTTTCTATACTACTAGATGATGATTCCAGGTTTGTTACGTTTGAAAATTTTGGTATATTAAATTTAGGAATTATTGATGCTAACAGCTTACGGTTTTACTCGTTCTATCCCTTAATACAGCATACCCTTTTCTCTTGATGATATTACAAAGACACTACCAGCCATTGAGGTAGCTGAAGATGACTTGCTACCTTTTGTCCATGAAAACCCAAACTTTGCCTTTTTATTGCAAAGGGGGGAGTAGTCAAATTCTTTATCACCATGGGAGACTTCACTGCTTGTGGATAAATCAGAATTCCTGTTTAGGATGTACAGCATGCGTGATTCTTTTTGTATCAGATAGCAAGCCACTGAAGAGTAGTTGCTAGGCGAGATTGTAGGTTTCTTGATTTTATTGATTGTTTCTTAGATTGTATATTTGTATCCAGGTTTTCTTGTCATTCTTTTTTCTTTCTAGCCATTTTTGGGCTTGCATACAAAGGGCAGAGGGCAGAAAGCCCTGCCCCATACGTGTAGGGAAGCTGTAAATGTGTTGTAAATGATCAAAAGTAGATCTCGTCGTTCTGCTGGTGGAAAATTATGATTGTGGCTTGTAGCTACCTTCGTTAATGCTTGTGTATCATTTGGTTCATATATTGTTTTTGCTGTACCTGCATCAGTAAAAACGTACAGTGCCATTAAGTTGATATGAAGCTTCATTAATAGCTTTGCTCTATCAATATCATCTTTTTCTTTTTGAAGGATCAATATCATCTTCAGTTGCTAAGTCTTTAACCTTTAATGGGTAAGTGTATGAATAATGTAACTATTGAAATTTCATGATGCGTCCGGATTGTGGCCACTTGGACTTAGTTGACTTGTGCTGCTTCTTTTTCGGGAGTGACTCATTCTTGTGTTCAAATGATAAGCGACAGCGCTAATAGAAAAAAAAAAAAGAAAGAAAGAAAGACAGTTGGTGATTCACGAAACAACGATAGCAGTACTAGTTCGGCGATCTCACTATAATCATTTGTAGCCTTGTCAGATTCAGATAGACCTGCAGTGTTCTTCTGCAACATGTGAGGTGGCATGTTTGATCATGAATACAAGGAGACTCAAGACACTACTAGTACTAGGGTAATTATAAATATTCTAACCATTGATGGAACAAATGCAGCCTCCCACTTTCTTTTGTTTTCTTTGGATTTCTCTGCTTGCTTCTCCAGCTTTTCTCGCCATTCCTTTGCTGATTGCTTTTTGTCACTCATGAAATACTTGCCACTCTGGAGTTCAAGATCGATCTAGAAATTCCCAAATCCAAATGACAAATCAATTCAGGGCACACTACAGAAAATATAATATGTGTTCATGGACAGCTGACATGACCACAATTACAGTATAGAACTGCTAACAACTGATAATCATTAGTACACATGAAGTTACGGCAAAGATAGAAACAAAAGGTATCACTCGGACTTTACCTTGCTAGGTTGTTGAGAAGACGAAAAGGGTGTGTATGGTTTCTTCTCCTTAATTTGATGAGGTTTCTTTTGCTTGACATTCTTCCTGAAAAATAATAAGAAAACAACAATGAATTATATACACATAATATGCTTGGTATTGACCCTCTAAACGAATATGATACGAGTCACTTACTTCTTGAACTTAGGGAGAAACCTATCCCAGCTTTCAGTGGCTATAGCAGGAATTTTAGCCAGCTCACGTTTGATTAAAAGCTCCTTAGTTTAAAAGTAACCAATAAGCAATCAATAAATTGTTTCTAAAGTCTAACATTCCTTCAAAATAACATCGTGAAAGGCAAAATCAGTCACCTTGATGTGGTACACTGGATGCTTTACATTCTTAATGCAATCTTCCACAATCCTTCGAACTTGTTTCAGTCCCTTACCCTTAAAACTACCTATGGCTGAGACCGTGTTTCCCTTTCATTGAGAAAGGTAAGAAAAATAAAAAATAAGGTTCACAAATGATGTAAAAAGAGGGAAACACCATAATGCATTAAAACAAGTCCCCATAATGCAATTTCAAATGTAGAACATAATAAGGAAAGAAATTATGAAAGACCTGCACTAACATGTAGCAGTCAGTTAAAATCTCAATGGCCTGTGTAGCATATAAAACCACATGTAAGCAACAAATGTATGCACAATTATTAATGGACTGAAGGAAAATGAAATTCCAAAGGAGAGACAATGGGCTGTGTACAAAAACTCACCTTAAGGGTAGATAAATCAGGGCCTAAAAGGCGTTCTCTCCTTTTCAAAAATCATTCCTGTACATTGCACATTAATAATGGACTGGAGGAAAATGAAATTCCAAAGGAGAGACAATGGCAAGGCCACTAATTTGCTAGTTACTCCCTCCAGTTTTCAATTGATGACGTTAGGATCACATTTTAGTTCATTTTTGAACTAGAAAAGTTGTCCTAACAACATAATATAAAACCGGAAGGGGTTATATGACAAGAAGGCTTACTACGTTACTCCTCCGTTCGCTAATGTCTGTCGTTCCAGACCAATGAAATGTACTAAAACTGACCTGTACAGTGCTGTCATAACGACAGCCAAAAAAAACGGATGAGTATTTCTTTCAAGACAGCCGATCTTGATAATGTCGTAGCTCATTTCATCATTAAGTATTCTGATTGCCTGTAAAAATCAGTACATAAATATAGAAGTGGAAATGTCCACGTTTGGTACAATTAGGCCAAAATAAAATAAAATAAAAACCTCGATTTGCGTGAATTGATCACGAAACACAGGAACATTACTAGCCCTAACAAATGTAAAAAACACTTAACTCCACGTAACCTACGAGCCCAACAGCACGCTCACAGTACAATACAATAATAATAATAATAATAATAATAATAATAATAATAATAATAATAATAATAATAAAGGTCTTAAAGAACTATTGTCAACTCTGCTCAGATAATAAAGTAATCAAAACATACAGGTGCAAGAGCAAGCTCCATTCAGTATACGCAGGCATAGCCTTGGCGCTGGATATCGAGAAGTCAAACCTGAGGTGCAGGGACGCTTCGCGACAGCAGCTTAATCAGGTCTTTAGCCTTGAAAATAATGTAGGGGTCCCTGGTCTTCCGGGTGGTCGAAACCGTCATGGATCCGTCCACCTACACACATCAAAGAGACGCTTAGAGCGACTGCTTAGCAGATAACGATCTCGACACCAAATCGAAGTGCAAACATAAGGCCAATCGCCCTCATCACGCACCAAATTGAGCTCGCACGAGATCCCGAACTCGTTCAATGCGCCCTTCACGGTTGGCCACGCCTCCTTCAGGTACTTCTCTGCATTAAAACAGGCAAGGTATCACGCCCAATTCGCCTTCGAAACCCTAAGAATGCGTCTCATTGCGAACGGATCGCGGAAGGAAAGACGAGAAGAGGACAGCGCACTTGCCTCTGTACTGGGGAAGAGGGTGGAGAAGGAGGAGACTTCGAGCATGCCACCCTCGTTCCACGAGGGGTCGAACTTCTCCACCTTCCAGTGATCGATGTTGGGGTCATCGTCCCACGGCTTGGGTTTGTCGTGTTTCCCCTTCATCCTCGAGTTCTTCTCCTCCGCCACCGCCGCGGAATTCGCTTCGTCCTCCGACGCCATGGCGGAGGATGAACCGAAGAGAGGCTAGGGTTTGGCCGCAATTGGTCGCTTGGAGGAAGAAGAGATGGAGGAAGTGGGCTGCCGTTGTGGGGTTGCCGCCGGCGGGTGGGGAAACAAAGCAGAGTATGGGGTTTTGGTTTTGGATGCGCAGGCTTGGAATTGGAAGCGATTGTGGCCTTCGGCGGCCATTTATTGATACGACGATGTTCCCGACTCGGTGAAAAACAAAATCGCAAGAACGCTTTTTTAAAAAAAAAAGATAGAGCAATTCCGTATATCTAACGTCAATGTGCCATCAATGTTTAAATGAAAGATGAGTGCTACTTATTATGTCACTAACAGTGACAAATACGATATTTTATATTTTTTAAAAAATAAATGATATAGTAGATACAACATCTTACGTCGTAGGTGTAAATAGGTCATGCTTCTTATAAAATATTCGTAAAAATCACAAATATTTATATGATGCGTTTCACATCAAAGTAGCCTACGTGATCAAATAGAATGACATGACATCCATATTACTTTTCACGTAGACGAGTCTTTTGTAAAAAAAAAAATATCCTTTTTTCTATGGACGCGACTAAAGTGCTATCGTTAGTACACTCGTGACAGACCGTCTCTCATGACTCCGACGCCTTCCCGGTGCTTTCGTCGCCCGCATCTCGGTCCTCCCGATGCTCTCCTCCACCTTTTGCTTTTTCTGCCGGCAGCGTTGCGCCATGCCGCCCGCACCCGCCATAGTCGTACAACGCCTCCGTTGCTGACCCCTTCCACCGTTCTCATAACGCCAGCGGCTCTGGTGGTGCCCTCACAGGCGCATCGCGGGTCCGTCCCTCCATCCCTTACAATCAATCAGACTGAAAACTAACTAATCTAGGGCTATTTTATATTTATTTATTAAATGAGAGGTGTTTTTATAAAAATCAGTCAAATTGGAGATGATGTGGAGGCCACATCAGCTGATCGTAAGCCACATCGACTATTTTAACGTGATACACACCACTTAAGCAACATTTGTGACTTATATGATCATTTTTCAAGAAGTATGACTTATTTGCACCTACGATATAAGTTGTTGTACCTATCATATCATTTACTCTTTTTAAAATTGCATCCCTTTATTAGATTGACAACACCAGAGAAACATTTTGTTTTGCAAATATTGGGTGGACCTAAAGTAGGCCTCTTTGTTATCCTCTAAGATTATGCAATCTGATTTCTGTAATCTAAAAGTTAAAATAAAATACTTCTAAATTTCACAATTGAGTCTTCATATTACACAATCTCACAATCTAACTTAATTTATCACACATTGTGAGGCACATATATATTTACTCATCTACTATTGTGACTCATTGTAAGTGAAAATAAGCTAGCTGATTGTAAAATGTACTAGCCGGATAGCTTTTCATATATCCTATCCTTTCTAAAAGAATCGCCCGCGCTAGCTGAAAGTAAAAACGGTATGCTTTTGTGAAGGGACAATCATGCAACCGCATCATCCTGTTAATATTTGACTTGCTTGATCCTCCTCCATCGTGGCTTGAGGTCAATGACAGTGACTGTAATGTTGTCCGTACTCCCGAGACTGAGAGCTGACTTGACAAGGTGATCCGCAGCTGACTGCGCCGCAGGGTGAACCGCACCGCCTCCTTGTCCTTGGCCGTCGTCGTCGTCGTCCAGGTCTGCGGCGTGGTTTCGTTTGTACCAGCGGAGGATCTGTAGGCGCGCGGCTCTGCACGCCTGCTCGTTGGTCATGACATCCCACATCCCGTCGCTGGCGAGGATGAGGCAGTCGTCGTCCTTCGTCCGCGGAACGACGATGACCTCTGGTTTTGGAATCACAAACGGTTTCGCGTACGAGTCCCCTGTATGTGTGTGAATGAAGGAATGGAGTCATCATCTCTCAGCTCATCGATGGACGACATTGTTTTGCAGTAATAAGATCAACAACCCTGCATCAGGCGATCGAGACTTACCGATTGACCGTGACACGGCAAGTATACCAGAAACTCGATGGACCTTGTCCCAGTAGACGACCTTCCCTCCTGCGGCCTCAATCCTCGCGCACTCGTCTTTCCTATCAGGCTGCTGGAAAGGACGAAAACATCTTTCTCTATAGTACGTATACTAGTAGTGGAAGTACCTGCAGGAGGCGTGGCCAATCGTGAAGGGTGGTACCTTGTGATCCTTGGACATGACGAGGGGCTCCTTCCCGCGGCAGAGCACGGCGCGTGAATCTCCGCAGTTGGCGATTATCACGTGGGAAGCGCACACGACCGCTACGACGGCGGTGGAGCCGACGTCGCCGTCGGCGACAGGCTTGCACTGGAGCTGCTCCTTATTATTATTGAAGACGAACCTGCTCGCTTTCCCCGACACCTCGTCGTCCACCTTCTGGAAGCAGTCGCCTAAAACTTTCTCCCACTGCTCCTTGATCCCGGCGTCGGGGTCCCCAGATTTCGAGGCCATGCTCAGCTCCTCTGTCACCGCGACGTGGATCCTGTCGCTGCAGTACGTGGCCACCTGCGTTGTTGTGTTGTTGCGTGCGTGCAAACCCAGTGCCCGCCGTAAATTTTTTTATTCAAAGACGAATGGTCGACATTCCATTGACTGAGCCTAGATTATTCTTTCGAACCTCCGAGCCGCCGTGGCCGTCGTACACGCCGAACAGGTGCGCCGGCAGCCTGACGGCGGCGGCGGCGTCGAGGCCGGCCTCGCGGCCGAGCGCCTCCATCTCCACCGCGCCCGCGAGCATCCGGACCGGCACGTCGGAGAAGCGCGGCACGGCGGCGAACGCGTCCTGCATCTCCGCGCGGCGCCCGCGAGCCGAGGCGCTGCCCCACGTCGACACGCACTCGGTGAGGTACACGCTCCTCCTAGCCTTGCCTTTGCACGCCATCCTTCTTCGTCTCTTTTAGTACTGATGGCGAACAGGGAGATCGAGAGACGGCTGGCTGGCTGTGGATGACGTACTATATACTCGGTGAGGAGAGAGCGGAGCAAAGGCGCAGTGAACGAACACAGAAAGCTAGGACTGGCAGTAATGCATGGGGGAATGCGCTAGGCTGATGAAGGTGGAGTGGATTGGAGGAGGTGCCAGCGTCGTGGCCTCGTTATATACTATGCGAACGATCTGCCCCACTTCCTCCGCCAGTGTACTTCATTGCTGGCTTGCGGCGCGGTGTGATTTTTTCCGGATCCATTGTCGTAGTGCTGCTACCTACTCAAATACAGAGAAGAAACGAGAAACGAATGTCATCCAACAAGAAAGAAATGTAAATGAAAGTGATTAACCAAAGCACAAACGCACCAGTTTTAACCAGTGAAAGAAACCAAACTGCATGCAGCATGCAGTTTTGGGTCACTTTCGATCCCGAGCTGTGTAGTGACACCATCGACTAGTATGCTTTTCAATTCTCGGCATACCTGAATGGCTCCACCTGGGACATGGACCAAGGCAACGGTGCATTCTTGGAATTCTAACAATCGAACAACTCCACGGAATGTACACAAGTCTAAGTCAAGTTGCTGGAACCACAGAAAGCAGGTTTGGCACCGCGCGCTAATAAAATTCGGATCAAGTTGGAAACATCACGCCAACACGAATGCGGGCACCATACGCTGGCACGTCCCCAAGGAACATCGAATCGAACCAGGTTTTGAGTTGCTTAAAAACGTTCACATCTCCATTTTGTTAACAACTTTATTAATTCGTGTATAGAATTGCTATCCTAATATATAAAAGGAGAAGTGATTTGTAAACACACCTTCAAGATGAGCTCGTCGGCATCTGCTGGCACCTGTAAATGCTTAGGATATCTAACACATACACAATAAGGACACCGATCGATTTATTTTTCCTGCACAGTCAGCATCTGACAGGACGTTCAGTTTTGCTGACTTAAAAACTGAGCCTTTTTAGTACACACATAATTAACCAACAGTCGCGCATGACGGGGTAAATCATATACAACGTACAGATTAAAATGAGGACGCCAATTATTTGGATGTACAGCAATGGCGTCACAGTGAGAGAGGGAGCTTCCGACCAAGTCCGAACTTCCGATCCTGCAGTTTCCTGAACGGGTCTCACATCAGAGGCCCAGACTTTGGATTGGGAAACGACGAATTCCCGGCCTTCTCGTCATGGAAATGCGTCGCCAGGTTTACAGAGTGGCTGGCGTTCAGAGGATTCGCCATGTCCATGCAGTCACTGAAGGGATCGAAGAAGTCGGAGTACCTCACGTCGGCCACTGGTATTTCTGGCAGAGAGTTCAGTATCCCGTCGAAGATTTCATGGCTCTCATCAGCTTGCGGCATGAAGGCAAAGATACCGGTGGCTTCTGGGGCAACAGGAGTTGCATAGTCATGGATGATAACTTCTGAAGCTGGTGGTGGGATAGCAGAGATGTGCTCGTGGAGCTGCGGTCCAGTAGCAGCCTGTTCATCTCCCGCCTTCTTCGCTCTTATGACCTGCATCATGTGGCGCATAAATATTAGTAAGCAGCTAATGACTGCGCATGACACAAAAGTGAGCAAGTTTTTCTATGCTACTGAAGAAAAATGAGTACAAAGCGATTTTTCTCGTCGTCTTTGTAGATCACAATGAAGTCGCCCTGTTGAAGATCATGAGCCCTGACAAAATCTCCTGGGAATTCAGAAGGGTTATTAATAAGAAATAAAAAAAGATTTATCCATAAAACACTCTAAGAGATGAAAAAGGTATTACAAGGAAAGTACTCACCTGTATTTTCAAGTACATACATCCTGCTTTTATTGTTAGGCCAATATCTGCATGAGATGATGAACCGTGTCACTGTTGTGGATAAGGAAGATCTTACCAAATTATCACTGGATAAGCGCATTAAGCTAATAAATAGTAATAATGAATGCAATAGCTAGGGCTGTGCAGTTGCATTAACGACCAGAACACTTTTGACAGAATTCATACTCATATACGTACAATTCTACTATTTTTCAACAAGGAAGAATGCGGTATAATTCATTTCGTGTATAGACATGGCACACAGTACGGAAAGATATCTACAATCTTCTCTGTAGTTTGCTTCTTCAAAGGAATTTAAGCTCAGGAAATATTAAGAATGGAGATGACAAATACTAATATAACAAGAGTAGAGCCAAATAATTTATGAATTCTCACCAACCTGTATTTGAAGGTCCATGTATGCGCATTGAGCAAATCATGCATGCACAAACTTTTTCCATCCTTTGAAATCAGAATAGGGAGGTAAGCCTCGGCCTCCTTCTGAGGAATTCATCAACCAATGAAAAAAATTGATAGTTGAGGACAGGATCTGAGGGCTTAATATATATGCAACAAGTAGAAGATGGAATTTTTTTTTTTAAAAAAAAAGACTTGTTTGAACAATACCTTAGGTAGAACTATCCTTCCAAGTTGGCTTACGTCACTATTTCGAAGTTCCTTTTGTAGAATAACTCTCAACGTGGCAGCGTATTGCTGCACAGAGATATGGGAGAATCATTGAACCCATTAAAGCAATCTATGTCACATAAACCTCTTTTCTTTCTATAAAAGGAATATTTAATCTGATTTTCTGAAAAAATAAACCTTACTTCTGGATCAAGAGCAGCTCTGTTCAAGTCGAGCTCATTTAGCTGCGTCAAAAGATGTATACATTTAGAGACAATGCATGTCGAGTATATAATTTTATAAAACTACACGTTAAATCCCAACAGTACAAATGTAGGAATAAAGCTTTCACAGTACAATTCACGATCCTACCTTCCGCTGCAAATATTTCTAATTTTTTAGAGCAGTGCAGATAATCAGATTGATAGCCTTTAAATTCATAACAAAAGTTTCTATGCAGTCATTCGATAAGTGTATTGTAATGTTCATGATATCGTCCACTAGATGTATCAGGTGTATAACCCACCATCTTATGTAACCATCAAAAGTAATAGAAAAAAATAAGCAGCAAATTAAAGTGCAGTTTCTGCAGGTACTTTAGACAGGTATATCATGTCTTGTACTCATGAAAGTAACCTCACACCTTCACAATGTTTACATGGAACGTGAAGCATGAAATTAGCACGTTCAAGACCAAATTTAGCAACTGTGTTAATAATTCTGATACAAAGACGATGGACCAGACATGTCATTCAGAATATGTGCTGGTAGGTGGTATAGGATGTCCTTCTAGCACAGGATCAGGATATATGATACAGGTCACTTTTCTCTATCTAAAAAAAAAGTGATACAGTCACTGTTGTGTGGCTTCAGGCAAGGAAGTGTCAGTGTCAATCAAAGATTCACAAACTGGTGGTACAACGAACCCCAACGAAATTTGGTTACAACATGCTACTTGGAACACATATCTAGTTACCTAACTGGAAGTCCTACAACATTTCACCACATCCTCTGGTAACGACGACAGTTGGAAGTCCTACAACATTTCACCACATCCTCTGGTAACGACGACAGTTGGAAGTCCTACAACATTTCACCACATCCTCTGGTAACGACCACAGTTGGAACATCTAAAGTATGCATATGCACAGTTTCCAAATTATGTGGTTATACTACTAATAATACTACGGACTACCATATCGCCCTTTGAACCATTATAGCATCCTCTAATCATGTGTGCCATTTGTGATGGCACGTGAGAAGACACATTTCTCCCTGAACAATCCAAACACGTGTGTAGCAGACAATCATGTGTGCCATTTGATACTTTGGCAATTGCGGATACAATCTGTACTGGCATGAGCCACCGCTGTCCCTATCACGGAGACAAGTGACCCATTTATATATGCCTAAAACTAATCCCCATTCCCCCAACAGCGCCATGCCGCCAATTGTCGATTGGAGGCACCCGCACAATTGCAATCAAGCACACGTGCAAGATCGCCCCAATTCCAAGTGGAATTCGAAAAGCTATCGACTAAAACCAACCAGCAAGCGTACGGATCACGTAATTCGAACAAAAAGAAACTGCACGCAGCTGCCACGAAATAAGTAGTACTATGACAGAATCAAATAAGCGATGGTATGGATCCGAGCCCCAAATCCCCTGACAAGCGTCAACATCCACAACCTCTTCGTTGCCACCAAAAAAAGAAAATTTAAATCCGGCAACATCGATCGGGGATCGTTTCCTCCCTCTGGGCCTCCATCCAGCCCAGTGCGCCTCGGCGCAACGACGGCCCAGCACTGCCAAGCGCACGCCGCGTGCTCGCACAGCAAGGGCAGGCCGTGAATTCCGAGGCACTCACAGGTCGAGGCGCCGATGGCCTCCTGGTGGCGCCGCGGGGCCCGCGGCGGACTGACCGGCGCTTCCGGGTAACCCTCCCAGTTGGCCTGCTGTCGCCGGAGGATGAGGAGGTGGAGTACGGCCGGGGCTTGCTGATGCCGGTCATATCGATCCGTGGAACGACAGGCGGAGAAGAAGAAGAAGAAGAAGGTCTGTGCTGGGAAGGATGCAGCGGTGGCGGCGGCGGCGGCGGCGGCGTCTAGGGTTGGGGCGGGCGCGCGCTTTTATAGCCGGATGCGGGCGGGGCGGGGAGGAGAGGCGGAGGCGAGGCCGCGGCGTGACAAGTGGCGGGCAGACTCTGAAATGAGTGCAGGTGGGCAGCAAAGCCCAAGTCGCGGGGGCGAGGCCGAGGGCGCGGGGGCGCGGCCAACCGCGCGGGCGCAAGGTGGCAAGCGACGGGTGGAAGGCACGGGCTGGCATGGCGTCTCTCTCCCTCTCTCTCTCCATTCCGCTGCGCGCATCGGGATTCCCTGCGGGCGCCGAGACAAGAGGCCCCGCTGGGTTTTCGAACTCAACCCGGGGGGAGGCATTTGCTCTCTCGCCGCCTGCGGCTGGTTTTCGGTGTTCGGGGTGCGTCGCAGCTCTCTTGCGTCACTGCAGGGTGACCCTGGTCGGTGGTTGGCTGGGTTCGCTGCCGCGCCGCGCGCCCTGCGCGAGCTCTGCTGATTCTTCACTGCTAGGCTAGGCGCTGCGGTGAAGCTTGAAACATGGGGGATGCCATAAATAGCAGCTTTCGCTTTAGAGAGAGAAAAGAGTGCTCCTTGGAAATAGTAACGCACACCGGTGATTTGGGACTTGTTAGAGGATGAGTAATTAAGCAAGATGTCAAACTCCGTCTTCCAACACTGATTGTATGACCGTGAAAAAATTACATAAACGATTATAATGGTAAGAAACATTAGAACAGTGCTAATTTTTTGTACCATAGAAATTAAGATTGATACGACATTATCAAGGCCAAAGAATTTTTTAAAATAGGGAACAATAAGGCACAAGCAGTAAAATAAGAATAAAGAAACTAACCAAAAAATCCAAGTCGTGCAGACCTCATGTGCATTGAAATACACTTATCAGTTTTTTATGTTCCAGTCATGGAGTGATCTGGCTAACTAGGCTTGAAAAGTCGAGTAAAGCTCGCAATGTTTAGCAGCACAGCGTACTTCTTTTCTTCAAAAAAAAAAAAACACTGTGCTTCCATGTTTAGATGTACGAAAATTAACCTCAAGATTGGACTGTTGGAGTGGAATACATAAAAAAGGGAAGAGAGAGAGAGAGAATAAAAGCGCGCTCAAATGGTTTGGCCCAACCCAATGGAAAGGGCCATTTGGCCCAATTAGTTGTTGAGGTCAAAAAAATAGGTAAACATTTTTTGAGGGCAAACAAAGAAAAACGAACTAATATTTCCTCTTATTAAACTGAAGAAGAAAGTATCGTCATAAAAATTGGGAAACAATTTTAGTTCTGGAGAAGTACATACATCAATTAGAACGGTTCGTGGCTCGTGATAAATTGCAACTTTCTGCAGAGTTTCACCCGCAAAAGTGGCCCGCACATACTACCCTCCTATACTACTACTAGTACAAATACATGTGACATTACGGTGCATAGTCTTGGTTGGGCTTGGTGCATGTGATTCGGATCTGCCCGGCGGACCCGGTGAGCGGCGAGAGGGCGGACAGCTTAACCATGGCGTGAGCGAAGTCCTCGCGGAACAGCTCCTGGCCGCGCTCCCCGGACGCGTACACGCGCACCCATCGAATGGTGCTCCCCGCCGTGAGCTGCTGGTCCGAGCGCAGGATGCCCCGGCCCTCGAGCAGCTCCGCGTAGTAGTGCGCGCCGAAGCCCACCTCCCGACCCTGCCTGTAGTAGCCCATCTCCATCGGCGCGGCGCCGTCGCCGCCGCACACCGCGCGCATCTCGCCCACCATGTCCGGATCGATGGAGTCGTCTGGCTCCCCTGTCCCAGCGAAGTCGTAGATTCTATCCCTGAAGAACTTGCACCGTACCTTTCCGATGCTGTGCGCGCCTACGATTCGAGACCATACGTTCGAGCGCGAGACTTGGTTTTCAGGAATCTCTCAAATGGGCAGAAAGAAAATAATAATCTGCTGATGACACCCGTGACACGCACCTAGGAGGGCGACGGTCTCCCGTTCGGTGAAGCCGCGAAGCGCGAACGCGTCGAGCGTCGTGGCGTAGGTGGCGTTCGGACCGGGTACGTGCGTCTCCACCTCGTCGTAGAAGCTCCGGGCGCTGTCGCGGCGGCCGGTGAGCACCGGGAAGCTCGGCCCGCCCACCAGGACGAGGCTGTCTCGCGCGGCGAGGGCCAGGATGTCCGCGCAGGAGACGGTTCCTGGGCACGCGGCCTCCAGCCTCGTCTTGATCTGCTCGACCGCGCCGAAGCCTCGCAGCGACTGGTTCGGGGCGGCGTCCCGCTCCGACATGCGGCCGTTGACGCGGTCTAAGAGCACCGAGGCGTCGCAGCCCTGCACGAGCGTTCAGGAACGAACATCTTGGCCTGTGCGCTCGTGAGCGTCTCAGGTAGTACTAAACTGGACAAACGGCATACTGCAAAGTGCAAACGACGGAGTTTGTTTGTACCACCACGTACGTGAACGAAGCAGTCATGGAAGAAGAGGCGGACGAGCGCGGCAGCGACGTTGGGATCGGCGCGGTAGAGGCTCTGCACGGCGGACGAGACGATCTCCTCGGCGTCCAGGCACGTCTCGTCGTAGAACCCGAAATCCAGACCGCGGGCCCCCGTGTCCGGGAAGGTGAAGGAGAAGGACGACGAATCATTGCCGTCGTCGCTGTCCTCGTAATCGTCGAACGAGGTCGTGGCAACGGCGAACCTGCCGGCGTCCGAACGCAGACCGACGGCGCACAGGACCACCGAAGCGGCAAGCAGGCAGAAGATTGCTCCTCGAGTTAGTATCATCGCCTCCTCTGTTATTGTGGCGACGATTTGATATGCCCGCCCGGGCCGTTGAGGTAAGACAATTGAACTAGGGGATTTTGAAATGACGCGGGAAATATCTTAATGGGCCGTTTGCTGCGGCCTGCGGTGAAGTTCACCTGTTACGCTTCGGGGACACGTCTTCTTGTTGGTATTCTTTGTAGTAGTAGTAACATACTTTATCTTTTTTTTTTTTTCCCTAGAGCCCCTACTACCAGAGCACTCTGTTCGCATGTGTTTCCAGATTGTTTCATGTCGGGCCTGGGCACCAGCAACTCAGTAGTCAGTACAGGCAGTCATACTGTACATCTTTCATGTAGTCGAGTACTGATTTCTTGACTGTATATACTAAACATCAGCTAATTGTTGTGACCGAGCGGTTAACCATACATGAGTTACCACTTCCCTGGCGAGGTGGAACTAACCCATTATTTTCTGCTCTGAAAACAGAGAGCTTAAGAAAAGGGCATTGGTGGAGCAGGGTCAAGAAGTGTGACGATCTGTACGGAACTACATCTGACAGCGGTGGCACCTGATGATGCAGAGAAGAGCACGGGGCCAAATCAAATGATATCGTACTGCTGCATAAGCAAAGGGGGAGCTTTGTGCGAGGAAAAAAAAAAGGCACGAAAAATACTAAACTACTCCATGTTGCCACTAGTAATTCCAATGTACTCCTGCAATCCGTGAGCTGGGCCGGTATCTTTCAAGGTACAGCGACACAGGCACGGGGGCACAACTATACGTGCGTCGGTTGCAGGATTCGGTGGTGAGCCCTGATACTATGCACGAGCAACAAAACTGCAAGAGGCACGCCCGAACTCATCTGACCGGTAGAATCAGCTGCTAGATGCTCTCCGCCGTTGGTCCCCATGAACGCGGCGCTGGATCGAAATGACAGGGAATCCTGCCGCGCACTCAGCAGCCTGTGGTCGGCGCTCAGGGGCCAAGACCAAGAGATCGGTACCGATTCAGAACATGATTCTCAGGTTCTATCCGGACCAGTTTTTCTTTTAAGAAAAATTATCTGTGTGTGTAAACGCGCGCGCCGTGCGGGCGTTCGATCCGAAAGGTGCAGCAGCGGTGTCATCCATCCCAATCCGCACCGTGCGCGCTCGTTCGTGTGAGTAATCATGCTCTAAGCTGCTGCCAAGAAGTCCAACACGGCACGGTTCGCGGCGCCTACGTCGTCTCCTCTCACATAAGTGGGATATAGAAGAATCGCCGAGAGAAGGTGCCTATTGAAGCAAGTTGGGCGCACCAACTTATCCAGCGATTCGAAAGGATTTTCTCATTGCAATGCAGATAAGTAGGAATCTTATTTGTGCGACGGCTCAAACCTGTGCACCGACGAGAACACTATATTCTTTAGAGAAAAAAAAAATACTCCTACCATTCTTTTTTATTGATTTTGATCAAAAATTTTAATCACTTGTCTTATTCTAAAAATTAGTTAAAATGTGTAAATTAAAAACTACGATTCAAAACCTTCAATAATAAATTAAATCCTAACAAAATATTTTATATTTCTCATATTTTTTTAAATAAGACGAATGATCAAATTTATTGGTTAAAGTCACCGGTGACATAAAAAAAGAACGGACTGAGTATTATATCTAGCTTCTACATAAAAAAAGATGGATAAGTAGTAGTCCCTCGTCTTGACCCTCAATGCTATTTCAAGAATCAAGATCCGCTGTTTAAGGGCTGAAAAGGCAAATGAAAAAGTAGAGAATCGTTGCGGTGATCAAGTTGATATTCCAGTAGCCAATATAGCTAATCCATATATAGGGCACGTGCGCACACACATTGACTGAAATGGAGGGGAGAATCCCCTACAGGTTAAAGGAAGATAAAAGGTCCTTATTTTTACAGCATGCTGAGGTAGCATAAAAAGAAAAAAGGAAAAATTAAGTCCACTGGTCTATCCATCTTTGCAATTGTTCTAAGTGCCTATATTTGATCCTATGAGTCAGCATAGCCATCTCATGCAGGAACAATCTTTTGCAGTTGATCATTGTTGGTGCACTTCCTCAAAAACTCAATTATTCCTAACTTTCCATATACTCCAGCACATTAAAATTATAATATCCATATAGAACGGGACTGCCAGCCTCTGTTTAAGAAATGCAATGGCCTGCATCAGTTCAATATTGATTGGGAAGGTTATTCCAATGTTGGCCCAGCATGCCTTCGCAAAATTGCATTTGATGAATAGATGCTTAAGGGTTTCTTCTCTCTGTAAAATACATAGATCACAGGTGTAGGATTCAAGAAACATGTTTCTTCTTCTCAACGTTCCCCGTGTGTTCAGCCTGTCCTTCATGATTAACCAAAAGAAAACCTTGTGTTTCGGTTGACCGTTGCATGCCCATAACCATCTGTATGCAAGGTGTATTTGTAGGTGCCCCATGATGTACCTGTATACCTTGGAAGATGATAAGTTTGAATTTCCCCAAATGTACGTCCACTTATCTGCAAAATCATGCACTGTGGTGCCCTGTAATTGAGACTGAAGTTGCTGTACTTGATTGTATGCCTGCTCTGACAATGGCAAATGAAACAGATTCTGAATTGGGTGGACATCAAGAGCATTGGCTAGTGACTTTCCTATTTCGTGCAAAGGACAGTAACTCTGGATATGCCAAATTACAGTATTGCGCAGACCAAGCATCTTCCCATAGTTTTACCGTGGTTCCATAACCCACGATCGGTGCTGCAAGGCCTTTATACAAATTATTCTGTTACAGTAGTTGCCTCCACCAAAAGGATCCTTTCTTTTGCAGACCTGGTAATGAACCATTTCGATAGTAGTTGTCCCATATTAGGTGTACCCAAGGTAAATCATGTCTGCTATAAAATTTATGCAAGCTCTTCATCAGGAGTGCAATGTTATGAGCTCTGAGTTTGATTACCCCCGGTCCTCCCTCTTTTTTTTGGCCTAGTACCATGTCCCAGGCAACAAGAGGTGGCTTCTTTGCATTAAGATCTAATCCTCTCCATAGGCAGTGACATCGATATTTTATCTATCTGCTCAATGATGGAGAGAGGCAATTGCAAGGTGCCCATATAAAAAACTGGTAAAGAGGAAAGGACACCATTGACCATTTCTAGCTTTCCTACTTGGGTTAAAAACTAAGCACAACATACAAGTCTTCTTTACACCCTCTGGGCTATTGGGAGAAAGTGTTGACCATGAGGTTTTGTAATCCAAGTGGTAACCCTAAGTATGTAAAAGGCATGGTTCCAATATGACAGTTGAAAGTATTTGCCAAAATTTCCATACGTTCAGCATTGACATTAATAGGCAGCATCATTGATTTTTGATAATTTACCTTCAGACCTGTGGAATCTGCAAAAGTGTTTAGGAGGGCTTTGAGGACAATCAGCTGCCTTGGGCATGCTTCCAGTATTAAGAGAGTATCATCCGCATATTGGACCACAGGAAAATCTGTTCCAACTCTACTAGGAATAGGCAAAATTAAAATACCCTTTTCTTTTGCAGAATTGAGAACCGACTGCAAAAGGTTTGCTTCTAGAACAAAAAGGAGTGGTGATAGAGGGTCACCTTGCCTAACTCCACGTTTGCAATGAAAAACCTTCCCAGGGACACTATTTAGAAGAACTGCAGATGCTCCTGAGTTAAGAATGTCCTGAACCCACCTCTGCCATTTTCCACAGAAACCTTTGTGCCTCAAAAGATCAAGGGTCACTTGGTGTTCAATCATGTCAAAAGCTTTTTCGAAATCCAATTTTATCAATACTATCTCCTTTTTGGACTTGTGACAAATGTGTAGATATTCAAAAGATCATGCTAGACAGTCCTGAATTGACCTTGATTTAATAAACCCATATTGATTTTTGTGTACCACCTTCAGGATCACCTGATGCAGCCTTTCTGAAAGGAGTTTGGTAATTATCTTAATAGTGGAATTGAGAAGGGAGATTGGCCTGTAATCAGAGGGAAGCCTTGGATTATCCTTTTTTGGCACTAAAGTAATGAAGGAACTATTGATGCTTTTCAAGCAAATATTCCCCTCATAAAAATCTTTACAGAGCTCGTAGAAGTCTTGCTCAATTATAGGCCAGCACTTTTTCAGAAAATCACCATTGAATCCATCTGGTCCAGGAGGTTTATTAGAGGGTAAAGCTTGTATGATTCTATCTATTTTTCCTTTGTAAATGGTTCTCCTAACCATTGTAAGTTAGGTATTTCTTCAATTAGCTCATCTAAATTGAAGAGCATTCTGCTATACTCCGACTTTCCCAATCTGTTTTTGAAAGAGTCCCATAGCAATCCAGCTTTTTCATCATGTATGGAAGTCTCTTGTCCATCAGGACCAACCAGAGTAGTGATAGTAATCACCCTGTGCTTAATTGTTGCTTTTGCATGAAAAAATTTAGTAGTGGCATCTCCAAACTTGATCCACTTAGCAGTCCCTCTTTGCTGCCAATATATTTTTTGTTTATGTAACTGGGAGGCCAGATTTTGCTGCAGTAGGTCTCTGAAATTCCATTCTTCAATTGTGAGGTCTCTATATTCCTCAATAGTATCAAGGAAGAGAACTAGTAACTTAGAATATTTTATAGCCCCTGCTAAATTTGAAATTGTGCTCTGCCATGCTCTAAGCAATCTCCTTAAGTTTTTGAACTTTGCCACAATCCTCTTAACCACATCCATTTGATTCACAGTTATACTCCATGAATGTGAGACTATACACATGAACTCATCATATTCCATCCAGTAATTCTCAAAGCGAAAGATGGATGCCCTGGGGATGGAGGTTAATATCTTTATCACACATGGGACATGATCCGAAGTGTCCCGAGAAAGGGGCATCACTGTTGTCCCTGGATAGCATGTGGTTCAAGAAGCAGATGTAAAAAAACAATCCAACCGTTTTAGTAACGGGTTAGCCTGCTTATTGGACCATGTAAAGCATCTCCCTTTTCATGGCAGCTCAACTAACCCAAGATTACTAATTGCTGCATTGAATTTCATCATGTCTTGGATATTCCCTCCAGGCTTGTTTCTATCTCTACATCGCTTATTAAATTGAAATCTCCAAGAATTAGCCATTGAACATCATCATCCATTTCAATATTTTCAAACCACTCAATGAATTCCTGCTTCCTATCTGACGAAGTTGTACCATAGATATTGGACAGTATCCAACGTGCCCCTGTGTGTTTGGATGTGAAGTCTACTGACAGACCAAAATCATTCACATATATATATATTCTAAAAACAATTGGACAGTTCTTTCTTCAGTAGGGAAATTAAAAATACTACATTCTGTATTCACTTCTTTTCAAGATTTTGAAATCACATAGTTTCTTTTTCTTCTTGACAATGTTATATAATTTTTGTAGCTTCTTGCACTTGTGGGTTTGCCAACGCTGGCTGCTTATTAGTGTGTGAGATCCAATATAATGCATGTTTTGCTATTGGTCTGTACTATTGGTCGAGGGAATTGTCAAAAACCGACAGAAGCTAGCTTTAACCTGAATAACGCTAACAAATTCAACAAAATGCGTATATAAAAACTGTTACAAATAAGACACACACTAATTGAGTGTGTAGTGCTTGCCCATCGTTCTCCAAACCAACCTCTTGCTGCCACGTCAACTATAAGTAGAATTTAAAGTATGATTTTTTTTTTGCGATAAAATTTAAAGTATGATTGATTTATAAGTGTAGCACTGCTCTTACCTCGTATATGCTACGTGACCACCAATGCATAAACCAACAATCTTTCTAACCCCTCACGCATACTTCAGGGTCAGGGCTTGTACGTAAGTAGTATGATGCTAGGGATAAAGAGCACTACTTCTAAACATGATTTCTAATTGTGCACGCATTACCCAACTACCAACGCTCTTGCAACCAACCGGTCAAACGGTGGTGTCCTCACTACATCGATGCCGGGTTCAAAAGCGGGCCCTTCTTTAAATGCTAAGGGTTTGCTTATTTTTAATCCTCTTTTAATCCTCTTCTAAATAATCAATTGCAGTGCTCATGGCCCTTTTTTGGAAAAGGAAAAAAATGTGGGCCCAACTAATTCAATTAAAACTATCTTACAATGGTAGATGGTGTGGAAGCAAAAAAATCAACCCGACTTTTTTAGTTCTAGTTGTTTTTAATTATTTCTCTTTGTACATTTATATCTTAATTAATATAAATAATATATGATCAGTAGGGGCTTACGACTCCTATTTCATCAAAAGAAAAAATGTTAAAGAAAAGAAAAGTAGAAGAAATCAAAACCTTGTCAAGTTGCCCAACTGTCCTAAAGTACAATGAAATGGCAATTTCCTAGAAATGGTTGTTGAGGAAAAAAGAAGTAGTTGAATTTGACACACAACAACTTTGGGTAGCTGGAGTCATCATATTTCGTTCTATAAAACTAGAGGTACCATTATTCAGGTTGGTCGCCAAGGGTCAGCCTACATCATAAAAATATCCGGTTTTACAATTGATTTATAAAAGAAAATCCACAATAAGACAGACACGATGAGGGTCGGAGTACTAGCTTGTAGGAAAATAGTACTATAGCTCTTGTGAGCCCAGGCAGGACACAGCTCACACCCACGGAAGGGGAAAGTACAGCTTGAATGAATCTAAACAAAGTATCGACTACAGCTGTGCAGCCACCAACCGATCGAGATCCAGGCTCGTTTTGGTCCTCTTGAATCTTCAAGCCCCCGACCTACCCGCACTCACGCTTTTGCGTTGCTCCGCTGAGCTGATTGGCCTTGAAATGGAACACGATCGATGCAGCAACGGCACGGACGTTTCCGGCCTATCTCTGCACTCATTGCCTTGCCCCCTCACTTTGCGCGCCGGGCTAAGCAACCTCCCCTCGCCACGAATAACCAGCCTTCTCGCTCGACAAGGCCGCCTTTTTCCGTCGTCGGCTCAGTGCGAGTCCGATGCAGGTCTCACTGCCTTTTCCCTCTGTTCCGACCAGAGGACTCGTCGCGTCCCTTTCGAGGGGCGAAAGCGCGCGCACGTACTCTCCCGCCACAAAGAGAGGGGGCTGGCCGGCCGGCCGGCCAGTGCGACGGCGCGGCCTAACTCGGGAGGCGCACAAAAACAAGATCAGGCTCAGTTACCAGAGATTTTCCGTCAACGGGGAAAAGGCATGCAACATTGCTTCGTCTTTTCCCTAGCCAAACAACTCTCGAACGAAACACGTATCCGTCACTCACTCACTCACTCGTTTTTCCGTCGTCACTCGTATCGATCGCGCGCCATTGTTCCCGGCATCGTGTTGCCGTGTCGTCATTGGCCCGCTAATCATTCCAGTGGACAGCCACGCCCAGACGTCATTAGGGCGGGGGGCATCGTTTTCGTAGTGAAAAGAAAATGCCCGGATTTGACACGAGAGAGGGGAGCGGCACTGATCGGATGTGCTCAGAATCTAAGATCCCGACGCAACAGCCTTCTCCATCTCCGCCAAGGCGCCAACGACATTATCATTTTTTTTTCACTGCAACGTGAATCACACGAAGCAGCCAATGGAGAACGGCAGCGATGGAAACCATTGATAATTGCAGGATCGCGGATGACTGGCTCATCTTATTAACAAAATACTAGTACTACAGGCCAAAAACCTCCCCCATCAACGTCCACGCTCCTGAGAGCCGCACATTCACAAGGAAAGGAAAGGGCCACGAAAGGGACATTGCTAAGTTGCGCCGTGTAGTTTTCGTGGGACACAGGCTGTCGCGGTAGCGAAGGCTTGGACTGGGCCGTCTATAATTAGGTCCAGTACAGTAGACAGTAATTATTTGGTCAAAATAGAACAACACCTGGAAATGTTTTGTTTCTAGTTTGCCTAATACTAGAACGGAGAGAGTAACAATAAAGAAAGATCAATTTGATGATATTTTAATAAAACGACGTTTGTTAATACTAGAACGAAGCGGGTATGCGGCCGTGTGCGTAAAACACCTAGTTCTTCATCATGTTATAATCTTCTTCTTCTTCTTCTTTTTTAAAAAAATCATTGCCTACTTTGTTTGAGAGAGAAAAAAAGATCTACTGCTAGACTACTTCTACTTGTGCACTGTGTTTTTAAAGAAGAGGAGGAAAAAAACCGGGAAAAATGGGTGGATTCAAGCAAGTCCATCTAAAAACCAAATTTGAGAGGTTGTGCATTCCGTTTCGTATTTTCCAACTCATACTGCCGCTTGTATATGGTCATCCGACGACCATATCTTTTCATTCAGCTCCCAACGTGGCAAACGGGGTGAGACCAACAACTGAACTGCAACAGGTCGGGAGTCGAGACTAGAGGGCAGCGTTGCAGTTCAATTATCAGTGTCCATCCTTTTCATTCCAGGGCAGAGGCGAGGTGCGAGTGCGAGGAGCAGAGCAAAAAAAATAATGAAAACGATAAGAATAACGAAATACTTGGCCACGCCCTTTATAAATAGCCTTGCCTCGCAGCCAGTGAAGCCCCCCTCTCCTCCCCTCCACACTTCGAGGAAACATCTCTGCGCTTCCTTCGTCATTACGAGGCTGAACACGATAAGGAGGTTGTAGCAGATCATCATTTTTTTTTAATAACTCAGTTAGCTTTAGATCTGGGCAATGGGGGCCGCGGCAGCAGTGGACCTGACCGGGTTCGTGATGGGCGCGGAGGAGGCTGAGCGCGCCGCGGCGGCGGCCGGCGTGGCGACCGTGAAGGACCTCCTGCCGCTGCTGGTGCCGTCGGCGATGAAGCGCGCGCGCGTCCCGATCTCTCGGTTCCCCGTGGGCGCCGTGGGGCTGGGCACCAGCGGCCGCGTCTACGTCGGCGTCAACCTCGAGTTCCGCGGCGTGCCGCTGTCGCAGTCCGTCCACGCCGAGCAGTGCCTCATCGCCAACGCGGCGGCCGCGGGGGAGTCGGAGCTGCGCGCCATCGCCGTCTCCCACATGCCCTGCGGCCACTGCCGCCAGTTCATGCAGGAGATGCGCGGCGCTGCCGGCATCAGCATCCTGGTGACTACCGACGCCGACGAGGGCCGCGCGCCCGAGTGGCGCACCGTGGCGTCCCTCCTGCTCCGCCCCTTCGGGCCCCGCGACCTCCTCCCGGACAATGTCCCCCTCGTCCTCGAGCCGCACGACAACGCCCTAGGCAGTTTCGCCGCGGTTCCCAACGGCTACGCCGCCGACGACCTCGACGCGCGCCTCAGGGACGCCGCCGTGGCGGCCGCGCGGGCGTCGCACGCGCCGTACAGCGAGTGCCCGTCGGGCTTCGCGGTGGCGGACGGTGAAGGGAGGATCTACGCCGGGGGATGCCTCGAGTCGGCCGCCTACAACCCGACACTTGGGCCCGTCCAGGCAGCCATCGTTGCGATGGTTGTAGCCGGAGGCGGCCCCGCCGGAGACGTGGTGGCGGCGGCGCTTGTTGAGAAGGACGGGGCGACCGTGGCGCAGGAAGCGATGGCCAAGGTCTTCCTGGACGCCGTGGCCCCACGTGCCAGCTTCCACGTGTACAAATATAAGCCGTCCGATGCCTGATCAGCCCTCGTGGGGTCTGTGGCGTTGGGAGGGATCGGGATCGGGATCCTGATAATGTTGATAAAAAAAAAAGGGAGTCCAGAATAAGGCGAGAGAGAAACAAATCCTGTGCAGTTTGGTTGGTTGTTAATTCCACATGGCAGCGGGGCCACTAGCCAGCAGGCCTGAGATCCGGGGCCCACTGGGTCATACTGGTAACTGGTTGCCTGATTGGTGTTCTTTCTGTTCTTATGTGTATTTCTGAGAAAAAAATAATAATTGGAAGAATCGCTAAATAATAGTAATTATATTAAAAACTAGCTGCTAAATTTGCCTTGTAAGCTAGTATGCGTCCCTTTGCCACGCCTGCCCCGTCTCTTGCTGCAAGTTCTTCTACGGTCAGGTTTGGAACTTTGCATGATTTGCACATGACAAAGACTTTTTTGATCGCCACATGACAAAGACTTGGTAGAATAACGTTACCTGCAGCTGCACGTACCCTTGGGACCTGTCTCTGGCATTCGCCATCCAATCAATGGACGCTGGTTCCTCTTCCTTGCAAGGCTCAAACACATCGGTCGCTTTATTGAAGTTTTTGTTGCGGTGGGCCGAGCCGAAGGTACTTACTAGCAGTATATGCATAAAGTTATCTTACCACAGAGTGAGAGTGAATGTCATTGTAAGGATCTTGAATTTTTAAATTAAGAGTACCAACAACTTATTGTAAGTACTACTCCTAGTTCGTTGAATAAAGTTTCAGAGGAAATTGGCTTAATGCGATGTGGAAAGAGAGCTGCAGGGGCAAAGAGGCTGACGATTACAAGCAGCCTGAATCACAGGGATTGTTATAGTACGTGCAATTGGATGCAACGAGGAACTGTACCTGAAATTCCGAAAAATCTGGAGCCCTGCGATTTTTGCTTTGCTACCCTGTGCTGTGCTTCGCTTAGTAGTGTAAACCCGGCATCGTCTCACTGAGCCAGCACGAGTGCACGACCGACATGGGACTATGGGAACCAAAGTGATCCGAAACGTTTCGCGGCTTTCTCCTTTCACTCTGTGACGCGTGTGGCGCCACGACGCCATACATCTTGGTGGAGTACGCGGGCACAACACTGGACACGGCGGCCTCGTGTCGCGTCGCCGCACCACCGCCCGAGTCCAGACTCCATGGCCATCCACGCGCCGCGCCCACGTCTCCTCCTCGCCACGAGGAGGCTTCGCGCCTGCGCCGCCGCTCCTCGCGCCCGCCGCGCTCCTGTAACACTGCAGGCCGCGCGGCCGCGACGCGCCTTCCTCGGCCTTGGCGCCGCCTTCGTCGACCAGGTCGCCCGCATGGCCTCCGGTGGAGCATCGTCTCGCTCGTTCGTGGCTGGGGCTCGACCGAGGCAGGGGGTGTCCCCGGTCGAACAGGTTCTCTTGCGCGGCCTATTATACTTGCTCGGTTCTTCTCCCCTGCGCCGCTCGTGCGCGCTCAGCTGCTTTGTGTTCGTCAATCCAAATCCGGGTACTGGTGGTTGTAGATTTTGAAGGATGTGGAGTGGCCAGATGAGTTCCCTTTCAAGCCAGAAGACTTCAGTCGCTTTGATGAGTAAGTAGAGCTCTGCAGATCAGTCAGGACGTTCTTGTGTAGTACAATTTTCCATGGTTCAGTTAGTCTGAGCAGTTAGCAGGCGTTGTTGTTATTTCCATTTTCTACTACTAATGTTACTATGCCTGAGATTGCCATGTCGTGAGTAATTCAGCATTGATGGAATGAATGTTAGCTTAATTGACAACTAAATCAAGAAATTTTGAGTGGTGCCGTGACTGATGGTCTTTTGGTCACTTGTCAGATCATCTGATTCTCAGTTTTACTCGGTTCCGCGTTTCGTAACTCACATTGACGATCAAGCAATCATAGCTCTTACCAAATACTACTCTGAAGTTCTTCCTCCAAGCAACACTCCTGGGGTGGCCATTCTAGACATGTGCAGCAGCTGGGTAGGACTTTGCTTCATTATTTTTATTTTTATTTTTTTTTTGGCAAAGTTACCACTTCCCTTTTGATCTGTTGATATCAAATTTCTCACTGTTGCCACTTTATAAAGGTGAGCCATTATCCACCCGGTTACAAACAGGACAAGATTGTGGGGATGGGCATGAATGAGGACGAGCTCAAGAGGAATCAGGTATTGTACTGAATAAATTAATGAGTTCCCTTGATAAATTCGATCTGAACAAACATTTAGTTAACAAAATCAGGTATTATGATTTGTGCAACTGTGTTATCGCAGATTATTCACTCAAGACTCCCATGAAAGCAACTCTAGTTTCTGGTAGTAACTTATTTATTTGTCTTGTTCCAGGATAATTTAGCATGCTAAACCATAATTGATTCATATGGGGGAAAGGATAATTAAATGGTTAAAGAAATGTCTTGAAGATGTAAATATTAAAGTTTATATGATATAAAAAATTGGCCAGTATAACACTTTTCTTTCAACATATGTTCTGAACTCTACAATTTGAAAATGTAATGATAAACTTCCTAAAAAAGGATGCAGGAGTTTGTTTCTAACATTGTTTTGATGACATTTTACAACGTGAAAATAAGAGTTGGAAAGTGATCTTTGATTTAGAAATCTTCACTACAGCGATATATTTTAATATATAATTTGTTGTTTCATTTGTTTCAATAGGTATTGACTGATTATGTCGTACAAGATCTGAACATGAACCCGAAGCTTCCTTTTGAGGACAATACATTTGATGTTATAACCAATGTGGTATTTTTTTTTTCTTTGAGTACATTATAGTCTTATTTAAAAATAAGACATTCCTTTATCTGAATGCTACTTGTGCATATTTTATTGTGAATCAGAGCTCTAAACGTTTTACATCATCTAACAGTAGAACGTTTTTGCCTTCTAGGTTAGTGTAGATTACTTGACAAAACCAATAGAAGTTTTCAAAGAGATGCGACGAGTACTAAAGCCATCAGGCCTAGCCATAATGAGGTACTGTACACTTCAGCCTTCAGAATGACTAATGCCATCTGCTCAAATTTGTAGTCAGCCTGACCATATTTATGATTGATGGTCCTAAGCTCTAGCTCTTAACTCTGAATATAGCTTTTCAAATCGGTGCTTTTGGACAAAAGCTATATCTATATGGACATCAACTGGTGATGTTGATCATGCGTGGATAGTTGGTGCTTACTTCCACTATGCTGGAGGTTTCGACCCCCCTCAGGTATGCAATGTCCTATGTAGAATAGTTATTCGCAGTGACCTAAAGAAATGTAAAGTAACTGATTTTAAAAATATTTTTTTGTGCCCTTTTCTCCTTTATATTTACATTAACATCCCCCAACTAACTAGTTTGAAGTGGACTGCTCTATGCAATTAAATTGTGGCACCTACTTTAATGCATACTTCTATAATTATGTGTTAAAACCAATCTTTTATGTTCTTGCAGGCAGTTGATATATCCCCTAGTCCAGGACGGACTGATCCTATGTATGTTGTATACTCCAGAAAGAAAATAGCGTAAAATAATTGTACCATGCAAAAGCTAAATGTTTTCTTGCTCTTTTTCCCGGTTAATTCTGGCGGTTATATATAATGAAATGAAAGAGTTTTTACAACCAATGGTTCACGGGAAGCTCCATATTCAAGTTTGCTCTTGCGCTTCTATTTCCAGCTAGTTCTTTCTTGATTTTGAACATAGAAGCGGCATTGGAAAGAACCAGCACGGAAAAACGGGTGCAAAATTATTGTTCACAGCAGCCTCTGCGTGTTTGATTAGCATGTGAACTTAGGGGAAACTGTGCCATTGACCAGCTTAGGCCATAACCAGATTATGTCTTCCTATCTTGAAAAAGCAACTGAACAAGGAAAACCATGCTTGCCAACTTAATTCTTGACACCATACTGGTAAAAACAACCACCATTCTAGTACCGTGTTGCTGGTCATACCGGCTAATGTCATCTCTCAGGCTATTCTTTTGTTGGGGTATGAGTAGTACTTTACCCCTTAACATCTGCCACGTCGAATGGAGCGTTCCCTCGATGCGGGTACTTACCGACGTGTTGGTACAGCACGCTGCACGCCTGATAAGGAGCGGCCGGTGGCAACGCCCCCGACGCCGCGCGGCCCAGCTTCTCGCTTCTTCTCTCCGCGCGTGGCCCGTGAGCGCCATCGGCCCAGCCAGCCCAACAGGCGCGCTCGCCGTCTTGTTTGTCGTCTTCCCAGGGACGATCACAGCCGAGCGCGCTGCCGCGACACGAACGCCGGGCCGACGTGGCGCCCATCTGAGCACCCTCTCGTCGAAGCCTACGTCGTCAATTCGTCGCTATAAAAACCCATGAAGCCGCCGCTCCCCTCAGCTTCCGTTCCGGCGGCGCCAGCTGCTACCAAACCCCTCTCTCGCGATCGCCGCCATCATTCTACGTCCGCCGCCGGCGCGACGCAAGGTAACGTCATCTCTGGGGTAATCCTAGCCATTAACGTCCTTCGCGCTCTGAAAATCACGTCCGCGCAGATCGCGTCGTGTTTCGGCCTGAGTAGGAGGAGATCGAGCGGAGTAACCATCGTCGCCGTCAAGAGTCCGCCGCTCGTTCTGCCACACGCAAAGCCGTAATGACCACCCTCCTCTCCTCTCTCCGCCCTCCTCTTCCTCCCTCCTCTCTCTCAGTCACGGATTCGTATGCAGGTCAAGTCGATCCTTCTCTCCTACTTTCTGGCCACCCGAGTAATATCTACTTATACTGCGAGCTGGAAAATGAAGAGGAAGCAACCAGTGGGTGTTCGACGGAGCGGCAAGTCACCGAAGGTATGTTCAATCTCGCCGGATCTGCTCGCCGGTTCGGGGGGGGGGGGGGGGGGGGGGGGATTGTTCGCCGGATCTGCTCGCCACTTTTGTGTTAGAAACAGGGCCGTCCCGCAAAATGCGGCAGGCAAGGCCATCTAGGTCGAGTTCTTAGTTCAACATTGATGTAGGCATTTTCACGGGGATTGAAGTGAAGTGGGTGCATAAGCGGACCGACCTATAGGGCGAGGCAGGGCGGCCGCCCTACCTCTCCTCCGGTCAGAACCCTTTCTACCCTGGTGTCTCGCTGCCTGGAGTTCCGAGTTCTGATTGACGTCGTCTGTTTCCACTCGAGCGGAGGTTGAAGAAGGCTCCAGGCAGGGAAGATGGCGTGCTGTGCTTAGTTGGGATTTGGTGGTTTGGGGCATATGGGCTATCCCGCTGGCCAGGCCGATGCAATGCCAAGTTAATTTTTAGGCTAAAAAATGATAGTGTGCCAAACATATCTCCAAAGAAAAATGAAGTCACTCAACACTTTCATTTGTTTATCTCTTGACAGGCCGATGCAAAAAAGATTAGATGCCCACATTTATTTGTGAGTAGTTTGATATAAAAAACATAGAAATTTCAATGATTTCTCATTCTAAAATGTTCAAGAGCAAAATCCTTTTCATCAGCTTGAACAGAAATTTAGAATGTCATGTTTCTTAATATGTTTTTCATGCTTTTTTGGCAAAATTTTTGTACTATTAGTTCGCCCTACCTCTATTCTCGAGCTGGGTCCGCCACTGTTGGTGCATTGACTGCTAATATGAACTTCCTTTTTAGATTCATCACGAGCTTCGGCCCATCCTGAGCAGCACCTCATCCTCAGCTGCCCGCTCCAGTCAGCTGAGGATGGCACCGGGACATCAATGGGATAATGCTGAAGTGGCTGTGTTCGACGAAGCTCGAACAATTCTTGCTGGCAATCCACAGTGTCGTTCGAAAGCATGGCTCCATAGACAGATTTCGAACAGGTTGAATGCACGTTTTTCAGGGCCGTTCAATGGCCCCATGGTTAAGGCAAAGCTTTCTTTTTAGAGAAAGGTGGAGAAGCCAAGGCCACATCGCCCCTGGAGATCGTGTGCTGGTATTTGCCCCACTCCTCATTCTTTCTTTGCCCCACTCCTCAATTTAGATTGCTGATGAGAAGTTTTTTCTTGCTTGCTTTCCAGTATACTACACGCAATAGAATCCGTATCACTGACCATGAAGCCACGTTCGAAGCCTTGTTCGCTGAGATTGATGGTAAAAGCACAAATTCAGGTGCAGTGAGTCTTGAAACGGAGCCAGGTGGTAGTGGTCCAGTGAATGGTAGTGGTCCAGTGAATGGTAGTGGTCCAGTGAGTTTTAGTTGCAGTTCGTCGAAAAAGGAGGTATCCCCTGAGGTACAAGCTGCAGTTGATTTTATGGCTGCAGGGAATGGAGAACAACGTTCCACAGGCAGAGAGCTGTTGATATTTACAACTATGCTGAATAATGTTCCATACCTTCTGTCTAACTTTAACGCTTTGCCTAATAACTATGAAGTGAGGAGACTCTCCCTCATTGATGTGTTTGTAAGCAGCACCTGCTCCATTTTGCTAATTTGCTCCATTTCACAGGCACTTGCTCCATTTACCTGATCTGCTTTATTTTCTCATCTTTGTAGAAATTAGGAGGACAGGGTGTGCCCAACATACCTCAAGATAAACTACCTCAAGACTTCCTGTGATGTCTGTTGTCTCCAGGTGAGTTCCTGCTCTTTCTCCTCTCATTTTGCTGTTTAGGTCGTACCGGTTTTTGTAGCAAATTGGTGATACTATGCCATCCAGCCCACACTTCCTGTGATGATACTATGCCATCCACACTTCCTGTGATGATACTATGCCATCCAGCCCACATCCACACACACCTTTGGGCTTTGGCAGTGGTGGAGCTGGTAAATTTCGACGCCTAGGGCCACTATAGGAGCGCCTAAGCAACCCATACCAGGCTCATAACTATCAAATATGCTCCGGTCGTCTGCCTGTTCGGCCTCCGATCTGCTCTCCGCCTGGCCACCGATTGGAGCCTCTGCCTGCAGATCGACACATCCCACCTCTGCAGCACGCCCCCCTCGATTCTTGGCTGATTCCTTCCTCTGCTCCTCCTCTCTGCTCTCTGTCAACGCCCTTCACTCCAGACAGAGGTATCCCATCCCCCTCCCCTCTTTGCTCTTCCTGCTCACTGTTCCTGCCTGTGTTCACTACTGCATGCTATAATGCTATATGCTACAGTGCTACTGCTTGGTATGTGTGCTGCTCACTTCTCTAATGATACTACTTGCTACTTGGGCTCCAAAACTTGCAACAGCAAGTTATGTTTGTGTCACTCCATCTAGGTCGCCTCGCAGCGCGCCATACTCGCCTAGGCGTCTGGAAGGGGGTGGGTCGCCATGCCTCGCCTTACCGTCGTAAGAACCATGCTGTGCCCAGATTTGAACCATCTATTCTTATTGCAAGCAGGGCTGTTTGTGGAGCCTATAATTTCCCTTATATGAACATTGCGTTTCTCATTTTTGTAGTGCATCTACCTGCTCATCCAGCGCAGCAGTCTGCTGGTGGGGGCGTCAATGTCTGAACACTCCGCAGGCCGGCCACAATCACCATGATCTAGAAGATGAAGTTCATCAAGTTATCTAGTTTTTTCATTATTCATGTATGTGTTTGATGTAAGAACAATGCCACTAGGAGAAGAAGATTTGCTGCTTCCCCATGCCACTAATGTTTTTTTTCTTATTGAACTTAGTAGTTTTCTGTATGAACTTCTGTTTATCAGATACCCAGTTGCACAAGTTCAGTACTCTATTCATGATATTCAGTATTTCTAATATTAGCGGTTGACTTCAGGAAACTGTTTGTAGATACACAACTGTTGCTGGAAATCAATTTTCAGGAAAGCGAAATAGATGAACCAAAAAGTCAAAACAACTTGTAATTTGAAACAGAGGGAGTAGATAGTACTGCTAATCCATGGAGTAACGGACGGCAGTTTCGTTTGGAACGGGGTAGGGGATTGACAAAATTCAAAATTTTTATTTGCATGTTATTTATCGTCGGCGGAGGGGAGGAGAACAGTGGTCAGCCAGGTTTAGGCCCAATCGGCTCATCGAGCCTTCCACCTCACTTACCCCGAGGTCAGGGATCACGGCGATTCACTCGAAGTGCGCGGCGCGGGCGGCGGGCGCGGGGTCGGCCGGCGGCGAGGCGGCCGGCGCGGAGCTTGCGGCAGTGCGGCTGGCGGCGCTTGCCGCGCGCGGCCACCCCAAGCCGGCAAGCTGCAACCGCAAGGGCGCAAAGCAGTAGCAGGGGTCTTTTTTTTTCTTTGTTCGCTATATCTTTCTATTTCATGCAAGTTTGTCACGTTAAACAAGGAAAATTTTGATTATTGAAAACCTGCTTAAATGTTTATAAGTCTTGTGTTGTGTTTCACTGGTTTCAGGCCACCGGGGCACGGCGGCAGGACAAGGGCGCCTGGAGGAAATTAACTGTGCCGCCCCCTCATCCGTAAGTTAGTTTTGAAAATTAGCATTTCTGCCTATGCATACTGCATATACTACTCAAGATGATTGTTGATCTGACCTCTAGTCCTGTTTGTTGTCAGGTTATTTGAGATGGCATCGTCATTATTTGAGATGGCATCGTCATCATCGTCGTCCTTGCACTCTCAGTCTTCTGCATGTCCAGAACTTCCTCTGATCCCTTGCGACATGTGCATCAATAAGTTGAGTGAGCTTACCTCCGGACGACCAGAAAGCAAGGGTAGGAAGTTCTACCGGTGCAATGCGGTAACTTTCTCCATTTTATCTCAATTCATAAGTTATATGGTCTAGGGAATTAGAAGGCTCAAGGCTTTATTTTCTGTAGGGATGTGACTTTTTCCGTTGGCAAGCCAGATATGCTGTTGTGTTAATCAGGAGGGGGCATGCCACTAATGGCAACCAATTCAATCATTTCCTGATGACTGCACTTGATGATCATAGCCAAGGCTTAGAGTCTCAGTCCTCCACCATCAAAAATATGAAGCAAGACCTGGAGCGTACGAAGCAAGAGCTGGAGCGCACGAAGCAAAAGCTGCATAACCTGGAGGAGTTCATGAAGCAAGAGCTGCATGACCTGAAGGCAGCCATGGTTCAAAATGAGCAAACCAAGACATTAATGGCGTCTGCAATGGATCTGATGAAGGGTGATCTGTAGAAGCTGAAAGGGTCAGGGTCTAAACCTAGGACGTTGGGAATGTGTTCACTGGCCTGCTGCTTTTGGCGACCTTGATTGGGTGGTTTCTAATGGGGCTTAATGGGGAGGAGGCATTCAGGCAACTTATGCTGAGCCCTTAGGTGCATCTTGCTGCTGATGTTGGCGTAGTTGGTAGACTAATGTATCTCTGTAGTAAACTTTGCCTAGGTGTGGTGCTGCTGTAATATTACCTAAAACAGATTATTGTTAATTTTTCATCTGTATATATTGCTGTATATATTGCTTACTCTGGTACTTGTGTACTCTAGATGAAGTCATAATGCTGAAATGGAAGTTGGTTTTGAAAAATGGTGTTTCTTACCTAAAATAGATGTCAGAAAAAGGAAGTTTTGCTACCAAATGTCCCTGAACTGTGTGTGTTGCCTATTCAAATCTCCCAGAAAGATTGATCAAACAGATTGGTCAGTGCGAAGCTTTAATTTATCTAATCATGCAAACCAACCAAAGCATGATCTGCAGGCTGGTTTTTCTGGATGTTTGGATGGTCTGCATTATAACTGAACTTGACAAATCGCATCAGACCTCCCTGCTCCGCAAGAACACAAAAACCGTGCAGCTACTGGAAGGACGAGCAGACCTATCGGAGGGGTGCGATCTTTGTGATCTGCAGCACGGCAGCAACAGAGAAACCAAAAAAGGACTAACAAGAACAGGACCAAAATATAATAATAAGTAGCATAATCTCAGGCATATATATTCATCGAAGTATCCTTGGTTCACAATAATACAAGTTCTGATTCAAACTGCAGCAACCTTCAATTCAAGTCTTTAAAAAGATTAAAGAAAAAAGTTCCAGCAGGTACCACTGCCAACAGCCCATCACAGATTCAAGTCTTCGTCAAACATTAGAGACCAAAAGACAATTATGTACAAGAAGACATCAAAGTTTATGATTCACAGACCACCATCACCTCCTTTTGACCTGCTTCCTAGTTGTCCGAGCAGGTATTTCACCACTAGAACTTTCATCACCACCCGCAAGAGCATCGTAGTTTTTCACTACCTCGCCTTTGTGTTTGAGCACAGGGGGCCTCACCATGGTCCTCATGGTGCAACGTGAAGTAGGCGGAGCAGGATTCGTCTTAGCAAGATTCGTCCCAGCAGCATTCTCCCCAGCAGGATTCTTGGAACCAACTTCTGCAGCATTCTTCCTAGGAGCAGATTTCTGGGCACGACCAGTTGCCTTCTTTATCTTGGCAGCCCTGGCAGCTTCAGCATCTTCAGCAGTTCCACTAATTTCAGTTGTGGGATTGCCAATAACTCCATCAGAAAAGCTGCAGGAAGTCTCTTCTTCACGCATGTTTACAGCACCAGCATCAGATCGAGCGAGTCCCCTGTTTACAGCACCATATTGAACAATTCCAGCTATGCATGCACCAAGTTCTTCTAAGTCAATTCCAATAGATGGAGCAAGTGGCTGCACTGCAGAAAGGAGCCCATGCGCTCGTTGGAGAGCAAGTCCAGCTATGCATTCATCAAGTGCTTTTGGGTCAATTCCAATAGATCGAGCAACTGGCTGCACTGCAGAAAGGAACCCATACGCTTGATGGAGAAGTCCCATTGGCATGGGCATCTGCGTCTCAGGAGGCACTCCAGAAGTTACCACGGCAGACACTGAATGTTGGGAGTCAACTGGGGACTGGATGTAATGTCTTGATGATTCCGCATAGCAGGTCTCCTCTAGAGCTTTCAACTGAAATGGGAAATTGAAGAGAAGATGTAAGATTTGAAGCCAAGTACGGCACTAATGGTAACAAAATATTGATAGCTCACATGCCAAACTTCAAAATCATGATACAAGATTTAAGCATGATTATTAGCAATGATTACTTTCAAGATAAAGAGATGATCAATACCTTAAAGTTGTCGAAGGAGATCCTGCCATGGTGGCACTTAGCGTTACCAATAGTACTCATCAAAGTCTCCATAGTATACTGATTGATCCGAGGACAGTCTTGTCCTCAATCTCCGTCAGTTTCAAGTTATCCACAATGTATCCCTGACAACCGAATATACAGTTAAAACATGACTCTATACACAAAAACAGAGAGCACCAGAATGCTTACTAGAATTATTATTATGCAACCAGGCATAGTCATTGACTTGTCAGATTTGTTAAGAGCCCTGGCCTTCCAAGTTCTGATAGAGTCCCTCAAATGCTCATACACTATTGCACACCAGTCATAGTCCTTGATGCTTGTCATATCCTGTGTGTACATGACTGCATTTACGTTTATCTTTTGTTGAGTACTAGGCATTAGAAATTTGAAATGAGAATCAGGAAAAAACATTTGACCTTAAAATGTTTTTTGTCCTCTCTTCTTATCAAGGCCAATATATCTGTAATTTCCAACGACATTTTTGGATCCCCAATTCAGTTTGCAATTTAGCGAAGTCTTTCTGCTGTTGCTTATTGTATTTAAGGGGGGCCTTATCACCTCGGGGCAGTCTCAAGAGATAATAGATCTCCTCTGGTGTGATGTATCCAATTACGTCTTTCTGTAGTTGCACTTTGATCTTATTCTCTTCAAGGTCAACTATTTTCATACACAAATTGGTTTCCTTGCGCTCGCAGATTGTTACCAACTGTAGGTTTAGGAAAGTTGAAAAACCGGAGTCCTCGACCTGCTTAACTTCTGCATCATCAAGAAGTTCCGCTGCAGTCATAACATCTAGGGGCTTGAAGCCAAAGTCAAGACACAAACTGCCTGCGTACTCATCTCCTTCTTGTGCGCCAAACTGCAAACTGGAGTTCTGACTCTTCATCTGGGGAGGACAGTTAAATGCATAATCATGAACCAGGAGAAGAATTTTAGTTTGTACAAATGCAAATATTAGGTGGTAACAAATTGCTTTCAAATTTTCATCATTTTTAGTTCATCGATCCAACATTTGATTGAACCATCTTTTAGCATAACCAACAGAAATACAAGCAGTACTGCGACTGTTTCAGAGGAACCAGAAGTTTAGACCTGCAAGCAGGAGCAGAGACACGACACCCAACTGCCCTGTGAACAGCTAACTGGGAGAACCAAGTTTTCAATCCAACCATTGAATAATAGTGAATCATCTAATTAACATTTTTAAAGATGTGTCGTTATCTCAACGCAGTTTTAATGAGCACGAGTCTTGAGCATACCTCACCACATGATTCAAAACCGTGTGAACGAGAAGAAGAAGACATCTTTTTACCTGGAAAAAAGGCACATCAAATGAGGATATAATGAACTCATAAAAGTAAAAGTAGCTATAAAATGAAGCATCTCTCTTAGTGCACACTGCACAGCCTAAAACAATCTAATATTCTATAAAAAAAATCCATGTATTTTGTTATTGATTTCAAGTTGATCCCTCACTGAAACAGTAATCTAAAAATTTGTGGCTAAGAAGCAGCTTATTTTCATGGAACACACAGAGTCATGCAACATATTTTCCAACCAATGCTTTGAAAACCTGAAGGATAGCGCTTCCTGGAATGGAATTACCGCCGTCGCGTGCTCGCAGCGCTGCCATGGCTGCCGCCATAGAGGACCCCTGCCAAGCCCGCATTCCCGTCCAGAACCTGCGATATGAGGCTGCGGTCCTTCTTCTTCTCATGGGCTTCATTAGTTTGGGAGAATTAGATTGGTACCACCGTTAAGCGTCGGCATCCAAAATTTGCCATTAGTAAACAAAGGCACTCATCAGTGCCACTACTTGGCCTCTACTCAACTCAGATTTGCCACTACCCCTTTCTTTCTCTATTTTTATTTCTTTTAATCCAGAAATTATTTAATACATGACCATTCTACCCCTACCCTACATACTAGATCATATTTTTAGCAAATCAGCTCAGAAAATTATGAAATATATGTTGAAAAATAGAATTTTCAATAAAATCTGCTTAAAAAATCTGAATTTTTTTAAAAAATTCAAATTTGAAACAAAATTCATTTGTGATGATTAGAAAATGATGTTGAAAAATGTAATTTTCAAACTAATTATCTGAATATAATTAGTGTTTTGTTTCCCAGCGCAATAATGCAATGTGGACAATACTTGGAGAATCACGTTCATTTTCTGGTGGTAGTGTTTTGTTTCCCGCGTTCATGCTCCAGATATTTACCCTCTGCCTATCAGTATCATGTATTAGCACACATGTTGAACGTGTCAAAACCCATAAACTTTTGTGTGGATAAACCGGCCTATTGTAATTTGCGACAGATTAATCGACTGTATTTCCAAATATTTTACGATAATTTTTTTATGTGAATTTGTCTTTTGCAACTTCCAAACAGTACGTGCAGACAGAAACTTATGTATCGGGCCTTTTTGAGAAGGAATCAATCTCTTGGGCAATGTAGTCTTGTGCCAGCTAGATCATTGGGGTTGGGCCGGGCCATATGTTGCCGTGCACGGATAGCGTCCCGAGCGCTCCGTGCGGACAGACGTATCAGGTATCGGACGTGTTTGAGTTCAACGAGAGTCCCGGGCCGAACCCAGCTCACCGTTTTTTGAGTTGATACGTTTCTTACTCGAATTCCACGAGGCAGAGCACAGGCAGAAATATAAAGATCTCCATAGCGCTCTATAGCAGTCACAAGTTTATTAAAGAAACCTGTTAAGTTCCCCCGCTGCGGCCGACAGGAGGATGACTGAACATGTTTCCATCCATGTTGGCGAAGACGCAGCCGGCAAAAATCCGGTGGTCACCTACCCCAACTTCTTCGTCAGCCACATATTCACATTCGCACTTATAGCTTGGTTGGCGATAATCCCGTGGTACTACCTGTTCTACAACCTGCCCCCTGAGTTCTCCGTCCAGTTCGAGCCCGTAGGCCGGAGCCTGGGAACGACGTCGGCTGCAGCCCCGGCCGCCTTCCACGTGGCGTTGCATGCCAGCAACGAGCGCGCCACGGAGAGATGCTACCGCAACGGCGAGGCGGCGGTGTTGTACGCGGGCTTCACGATCGCGTCGGGGCGCGTCCCGGGCTTCTGCGTACCGGGGAAGGGGCAGCGGGAGCTGCCGTTCCTGGCCCGTGACAACGGCGTGGGTTTGCCCGAGCACCTTCGTGACCGTATGGCTGCGGCGCACAAGATCGGAGCGCTGGAGCTCGAGGTCCAGGTCAGGCTCCTCAATGCGGGCAGCCCTATCAGGATGTCATGCAACGCGAGGATGAGTAGTCCAACGCAACCATCGGAGGAGACCATGTGCGCCGCGTTCGCATTGCAGAATTGGCTCGACTTCTATGCATAATAACGTGGAGTAATAGTAGACTGAAGCCCAGTGGTTTAGGTTTTAATTTTTCTTTTTTCTTTACACAGGGTGTTATTGTTATTTTTTTTTCCTATTTTCTGAGATTTGTGCCATTTTAAAAGTTCGATTGGAATTCAAAATTATCATTTGATTTTGTAATTCAAAATTGAATGAAATTAATGTTACATGTAATGACACAACAACTCGGAAAACGTTGAATACAACTTTACTCCAAACTAAAAGCCTATGGATAGTAGATCTAGCAAAGTGAATTTACACAATTTTTGTCAAAATTTTATGAGCTGTTTACGTCCATTAAAAATCATAATTATTCCTTTGCAAACTTGACTTTGGGGAAGATTGTTCATTTGAAATCTAGTTACTCATTTTTACCACTTTCCTTCTCAAATGGTTGCGTCACAATCTTATATACCAGGAGCAGGAGGTCATTTTTTAGTTTTTTTAAGACGAGAGGAGTTTCATCAGCATGGCACATATTTGGACTGCGTGCAGTATTTGAAACGCGTACGGAATAGTATCTTGCACACATACGTCCAAATTAAACGGAACCGGATTCGGTTTGTACCACAGAATTCGATTCCACCTCGGACGGCCGTAGTCCAGTACTATATTATTTCCACCTCGCCATCAACAATCGTTCGGTGCGGACCAACGTAGACGCTACACAACCAGGACATCTATTGGGGTGACGGGGTTGGTAACCAGTTTGCTTGCTGCTCTGATCGACTACCGTCGTCACGCTGAAACGTTTGCGTTGAGCTCTCTCCATAAAAGCTATGGCAGCAAACATCATCGGCGACGAAGATATAGAAAATCAGAAAAAGCCTGCAGTATTTGTGAGGAGTCCATGGCAAAAAAAGGGCATATCCATAATCCTGGAGGTGCTCGCTGGGATTGGTGTGATGGTCGTGATTGCGACCGTGCTGGTTTACTTGATGGCCTACGACGCTAGAGAAGCGACGGAGGTGTCGCTGGAGCTCGCCGGCTTCGAGGGGTTAACAAACGCCATGCTCGGCCATACGGTTTCACCTGCGTTCCGTCTCAACGTACACGTCGAGAACCACCGTTTCCTGCAGCCACACTCATGGTGCTACAGCGGCGGAGAGGTGGTCGTCTCCTACTCCGATGTTGCTCTTGCATGGGCCCATGTGCTGCGCTTCTGCATGAAGCGGAGGGTGCCCACGGAGTTGACCGTCGTTGCACGGGGAAAAGGAGTCGGATTGTCGGAGGATTTGCATCGTCATCTGGATTCAGAGAGGCATATGGGCACTGGTGCACAGATAACAGTAGAGATGAAGCTCTTTTTAGATTGCCGCTTGTCTACGCAGCACCGCGGTCCACAGTTGTATGAACCGTTCAAATTTGCGCTTAAAGGAGATTAACACTTTTGAATGATTAGTTGGTTCATATATAATCTTTTTTTAGAAACACGGTTGTATCTTTTCCTTTTCTTTTTTTTTCTTGTGTGACGTTTAATTTTTCTGTAGTACACATATATATACATTTTTTGTGGTTGTATATTATTGCAATTTTTACGATCCATACATTTTTTTTGTTCCAAACTACGAATCATTAGCTATGCCCTAGTGTGTAGTGTAACTCTTTTGGTAGACAGAGGCATCCGGTTCATATTTTGGTGGCAGATCTGGAAGGAAAGAAATAGACGAATGAATTTTAGATAAAAAGAAAAAAGAACAGCTTTTCATGCATGTGGCTCCTCTAAGCGTAGAAGCAATCAAGGAAGCTGTATAAGCATGCACTTAAACCAGCGAAAATAGACGAATAAAGCTATTACCTTGTTGTAACCTTGCTTCTTTTTTTTTTCTGTTTAGGCTCTCCAAATCTAGGCTGTAAACACTATCCTCTTTCTTAAAAAAAGAAAACAGTTCTCTTGGCTCGTTTTAGAAAAAAAAAAGGATTATCCAAATTTCAGTCGGCTGAAATTGGAGGGCACTTCAATCGACATGCATATCCAGTTGATAAAAATCAACAGTTACAAATAGTCTGTTGTAAATTGTACTTGTCCCCATTCTTTGGTTGAATTGTCCAGGCTATCGATTCAAACGAACGTGATTTTTAGTCGTCTGATTAAAAGGCTTTTAAAAAAAATGATAGTGAAACTTATTTTTTTTCAGATAAAAACGTGTAGTTGTGAGCTTTTCCTTGAATTGACTGATTGAAAAGGTAGGAAAATCTTTCTCCCCTGGCAGGAAAAAAAAGGTTGGAAATATTGGAATATATATAATGTTGCGTGAGAATATCATCCTCTAAAGAAATAAACACGTTGCGAGTTTGGTTGTGATTAATCTGGTTGTCCAACGAGAATATATACGACAATGAGAAAACTTTTTCATCCAAAATCTACAATTGCTGATTCTCAAAAAATAATCTACAATTGATGGTAATAGTAAAACTAGTAATCTACTAAGGTAAGCTTATAGCACTCTGACATGCGTGGCTGCCCATCCAGCTCGACGTTGCACGTGAAGGAGTCCCAGGCCAATCCGAACTCAATACGAAGCTGCGCGACGCCCCACCTCCGCTCCTCCGTCATGAGGCGAAACAGATCCTCCGGCAAGCCCACACCCGCGCTAGTCGCTTTCACCGGTAGCACCGCCGTCTCCATAGTAGCCATCTCGAAGCTCGGGGTGCGCCCGCGCGCAAGGGGAACGCCCGCGTAGGAGACCACGACGTCGCCGCCGTCGTGGGTCAGATTGATTCTGTGGCCATTGTTGACGTGGACGAGGAGGTCAAAGGCTGGCGACGAGGTGGTTGGCCCGGTCGCGGCAGGCGAAGCCATCGCCTGCTGGAGCCCGTTGAAGCCGACGAGCTCCACGGAGCACGTGGTTCGCGGATCGTAAGGCAGAGGAATCAACAGCAGCAAAAAGAAGAAGCCATTCAGGAGTATCGTGGCTACTAGCCACGCGCAAAACCCGCAGCGGTAGCTATCTCCATTTTTATCCGTGGACACCACTCCCATTGTGTTGGGGTACGTGGTGGGTTCTTCGTTCATCGATGGACGATGGAAGGGGTCGGTGGGTATACTATGTGATGATTAGTACTATATATATATATATATAAACATATATATATACACACATTCACACGATATATGTATTCGATCAGTATTGTGTGTCCAACTAGGAGTCCAGGCAGGCAGGAAACGATTAGGTCTCAAATTCATGTAGTCGGAGTCAAACCCATACATGGGACCAACACGGTCTCGGAACGCAAATCATGTCATCCAGATTTTAGTCAAGACTCAAGATTGAGAGAGGATGTCATGTCAAATACAATACAACTTCAGTTCCTTTTATACGCAATAAAATTTGGATTTGGCAGGCTAAAACAGAGGGCCCAAACGTAAGTTCTTTGCCTGGCTCGCTTTACATGGGAAAGGCTTTGACGGCAGAAAACCTAGCAAAGAAGACCAGGGCCGCATGTGCAGCAATCCAACACACAAGGGTTAACAAGACTTATAGACGCCATTTGCCAAATTATGCTGTTTTCTGGAACAGGTCTTGAAGATCCAATATATCAGCAAGAACACCTGCAGCTGTGGTGTCGTTGCCAGCTCCGGCACCCTGGATCACAAGAGGGGAGCTCTCGTAACATCTGCTGTACATCTCGACCTGATGACACCACAATGCGCATTTGTAAGTTGTGAATCAGGAATAACCAAATGTAAGTTGGGGTATTGGGTCTTAGAAGTGAAAAGCATTTTCTAGACTGAAATTATCCTCAAATATTGCTGTGGAAAGAGTGAAACTGCCACTGTATCATGACTTGCAGGAGATTTGCATCTCTTAAAGTAGGAAACAGTAGACAATGGTGGAATACAAGAATGATCAGACAAAGAGAGAATAAGAGAACTTACCACATTGTCACTTCCCCTCAATCTACCCAGTGCAGAATCTTTTGAGAGCTCTCGAATGCCTACTTGACACCTGCAAAATGTTGTACTTAGACCCAAAAAAGGAAAAAACTGAAAGATAGGCCAAAGCATGGAAGAAATAAGGGGTTGAATTGGAACAAGTATCAAACAACTGCAGTGAACCTATGATGACAATACGGACAAATCATGTTATATATCTGTAAAACATAATGCAAATGGTCGCTGCATACATCAAGCAGGACATGATACAGGATACATACCCTGTACTTCCAATCTCACAGACATAGCGAAGAACATTTCCTTTCAAAGATGCTGCCTTAACTCTTTCTTCCATGCTCTTATCAAGTTGTGCTAAACCGCTTTCAAGGAAGTCCGTTGTGGACATAGCATCAGGTCCTAATTCACTAGGATATAAACTCTCAACCTGAAGAAAAACAGAACTAATTGAGTACCATTTTTTTAAAAAAAAATGGTGCAAAATAGCTCCCATATCATGATAATACTACAATAAAAATAAATGATGCAATCATCAGCAAGATAGTAATATTACAAGTTTGGAATATTCTTTCAGATGATAGCTCCCATGTATGATTGATGTAAGCAAACTCTACGGAAGTGTATAGGATAGTAAACAAGGAAAAAGTCCAAATTAGTCTCCAGAAAACTGAAAGTGATTTAGTGTGTGCTAGATATATTAGACATGGGTAGTCATTACCATAGTGAAGTGTCAAAGGTATCGTAGGAGCATAAATAAGATTTCATGTCACTAATAGGCAAACTATCCATGATTAGAATGATATGAACATGAATTACTTCGCTAGAAGATTAGTATTAATGTTGAATAGTCAAACTAACAGTGAAGTACTAGTAACACACACATATTTGACCATAATCAATAACAATAACATGACCATATGCAACCTATTCTATGAAATAATGTTATCAAGGTTGAAGCCAGAAATCTGAGCAATATTAAAGATAGGCATACATTGATGTCTTCCATACTGATACGTTGTCCCAAAAGCCTAGAAAGAATCAAAGCCTGCATGCAAAGATGAATTCTTAGACTTGACTACCTAAGAAAAACAGGATGGCCATATTAATTCAAATTTCAACAGAGTATGCTATAGACTTTCTGCTCAAGGGAATATTTTTTTGCATAAAAAAACTGCAAGATCTCTCACCTTTCTAGCCACATCCATCCCACCGAGATCGTCCCGTGGATCTTGCAAAATTAGGCATCTCAGTAAATGGACATTTTTCAAGCAGTAAAGTAATATACTCCCGCTGTCCGTGTTCATTTGACGTTGGGAGAGCTAGCTTTAGTTTAGTTTAGTTCAGTACATGGCCATACTTGACTTGTACTCCATGTGCTGAGAGTATTTATATTACTTAAGTTTAGTTTCATACTAATTACGACACCAGATTAGGAACCATCATGTAGTCAATATCAATCCCATTTTCTTAACAATATTAACATTTTTTTTTTATGAATCCACTTTGCAGAAACAGCTAGAGTTTGATGCTGAATGCTGATGCAATGTGAATGTTGTATGTAAGAAAATCAACATTATAGTAGTAAGACCTGGTTCTGTATAACCAAGTGATTTGGCTGTTTTGACAACTTCACTAAATTTCTTTCCATCCTCCAGCTCACTCATCACATATCCAAGTGTACCTATACAAACCCATATGAACGATAACTTGCATACTTATTTTAGAAAACCAGACAACTTTTTTACATGAATGATTAATAGATGAATAAGTACATACCACTCAAACTACCAACTATGCGAGAAATAGGATCTCCAGATGCAATAATTCGGGTTACAGTAGCTATTACAGGTAATCCCGCTCCAACCTGAAATTAAGTATTGTCAATACAAAATACAAATCACAAGGGATCCTAACCTAAAGTAAGACGACATAAAGAAAGAAAACCTTCAAAATAGAACTAGAATGTAAATGAATTAAAGGTATGCTGTGACTTCTATCATGTATCCAGGTTGCCTTTTTATGTCAGGCACTCAATACTGAATCCACACCCAATACAAATTAACCCATCACAAACACTGAAATAATGAATTGCAATGCCAAGGGGTCTCTGGTCTACTGGCTAAGAGCTACGGCACCCCCCAGGTTGCGAGTTTGACTCCTGGTGGAGCGAATTTCCGCCTGGGGAAAAAACCGCCCTCGATGGTGCTGCAAGCCAAAGCATTAGTGGTAGCAGCCCGTTTCCGGCCTGTGGCTGTGGGCTTCTCAACCGGCCCAAGTAACGGTCCCCAACGGTGAGTCTGTTCCTAGTGTCAGGGCGGGACTAGGGTTCGGTGGGGTTTCTTGATCGGGGAAATGAGAGTTTCTTCTTAATTGAGTACCGTGGGGGCGGTCTTCCCCACCGGCCGAGTTTTTTTATTGATATGTATTGTTGTATCATGAAGTTCAATTTGTTATGTAAAACCAATAAAAGCATATTCTGAGATAAACTCATAACAGAAAAAAAAAACAGAGTAAATATTGCCAGCAGATTAAACAAATGTAAACACATCAATGAAAAAAAAAATTGCATGAGCATACAGTGGATTCAAATCTTATGCGTCGGATGTTAGACACCAACTTTTCGAAGTCTCCCTGCAATGGAAATAGACACATTTGGTAATCAGATAGCTCCTCTCAAAGAAATATAGGAAAAAGTGTGATTTCGATGTTAAGAAAAAAATAACGAAAGCTATCAGCAGAAATGAATAGGAAGTAGTATTACATAAGCACCAGTAAGAGGCTTCTTGTTTGCCAGTACAATGCAGCATCCATGATCCACAGCACCCTTCAGCAGACTAACGGTGTCATAAGTTGCAGAGCAGTCAACTAGTACCAGACCTAACAATAAGGTGTCCAACACAAGCAGTAAGGAGGATATCTAAGTTCAATACCAAAAAAGACCATCGAAAGTAGTCAAAACTTTCTGTTTCCGACTGATTGAAAGATAAAAGGGGGCAAGCAAATGCTATTTGAAAGGTATACATAGATACTCCCTCCTTTTTTAAATTGTTGTCGCCGTTGACTTTGACCGTCAACTTTGATCATTCGTCTTATTCAAAACATTTTCTCCAATGTATAAAATTAAAAGTTATGTCTGAAGAACCTTTAGTGATAAATCAAATCATAACAAAATATTTGATATTGCTCGTATTTTTTTGAATAAGACGAATAGTCAAAAGTTAACGGTGACAACAATTTAAAAAAAGAGGGAGTATGTATTTGCGGTTGACCACAGAATAACAAACCAGTTGATTTTCCGAGTATGGTAGCAGTGTCGATGACCTTTCCACTTGCCTCAGGGTTCTTGAACAACTGACAGTATCCTGACATTGAATATCCGTGTATATCACTTCACTTGCCATGCCAGCAATTGCAAATGCAGATTCACAGCGAACAAAACAGTAGTTAATAGCTCATAGTTTCGTCAATAAAATGGGGAACATCTACCTTGATCAAGCAGGGAAGATAGAGGTGAGGCGGCTGACTTCGCAGTGTAGATATTGGTGAGGAACGCATCATCGAAGCCAGCAGAGTGGACATCGTCGGCGATGAGCAGGGAGGAGCTATCCGCGACGCCCACCACCCGGATGGCCACGCCCTACGGATCGATGATAAGCAGTCAGAGTCCGGTACACAGCGGACTAGGGAAGCCCATCAGTGACCACCGATCGGCAATCGCAGGGACGGGTGCGAAGAAAAATGAGAGCCCACCTGTTTTGCGTGGAGATGTCGGCAGGAGACGATGTGTTGGAGGAGGTGACGGCCGACGCCGCCACAGCCGAGGAGCACCACGGGGAGCACAGACTTCACCGGCTTCGACATTTGCGCAACTTGATTCGTCCTTCAGAGGGAGAGGGAGGTAGGAATCGATGACGTGGCAGACGGCGCACCTCCACGGGCCGTTGACACCACCTAGAGCCGCCGGGATTCTCCGCCGCCGTGGCCTGTGAGGCTGTGACGCCGCGGAGAAGGGGGTGAAGTCTGAAGTGCTTGGTCTACTCGCACGCGCTTGGCAAGGGCATGTGGCGCTGATCTATGGGCCCAAATTGTGGTGCCCAGTGTTTCAGCTACCACTACAAGCGTAGGACAAGGGCGTCAGAGGCTCCGAAGATTTCAGTTTCAGTACACCACTCAGCATGTAGAGTGAGATGAAGTAACTGGTGCTTTCTCCAATTATGAGGCAAGGGCATTCAGCATTCCAGCACCCTCTTAAATCAGCATGTTGGGTACAATACCCAGTTTTATAGTTTGGGGCTCAAGTATTCAATAGGCAATTGGTTGGGGGTCAACTGGACTTATTCCTCTCGAATACATCCAAAATATGTTAGAGTGAAATGAGGTAATAGGTGATTTCTCGAAGTGAACTTGAAATGTATGATAAAGACAATGAATGATTGGTTTCAGTAGTTCCTTTAAGCACACCTTGCGGAGCTCAGACAAGATGTTATACAAAACCGATCAGCATTCCACACCCTTAACACAGTATACTGTAAGAACAAACCATCCAATCAAAAGAGAGGAGAATGCTGCCATCCCTATTAGGAACGACCAGCCAGCCATTAAAATGCCAATGCATGTCACAGTGAGGAAAGGAAAGAACGATCGAACAACAGACATTTTGTCCACCCATTGGCCATGCAACCAAACAAGGACCGCGACATTCAGAACATTCCACTCCACAGAGCCATCATAGGCGAGCCGGTTCAGGCAGTTTGACACAAACGAGTGGCAGTTGCAAGTGAACAGGTTGTAAAACTTGTGCTGGAAGTGCCTCATGCCCGATTTTAGAGCATCATCCCAAGAGATTGATGTTCCAACTTCTGTGTGGTTATAGGACCGCTTACATACATGTGCCGCTAGGTTAACAGGAAAGCAACACTGCCCATGAAAAAAAAGTAAGTTTATCAAAACAAATTCGCCAACTTTAAAAGACTTGACAAGCATGTAAGTAGCTTTTTGCAAATCAAAAGGTTGAAAGTGAACAAGATAATGAAAAGCGTATGCGACTTCAGCATACAAATCATAGGTCTGGTGTTGTAAAATTATTTATCAACAGGATTGTTGTTGAATAAATCAAATAAACTAAAATTGATAACAACCTTTCAAAGAATATGGTTAAACCAATCAGCTTTGGTTTTGTACTAGTCCTGCAAGCAGCTGTATCAGTAATAGTTTTTTTTTTATATAGAAAAGTGTCAGTAATAGCTGGCACTTGTTCAATTCTTATGTTCATTTTCCAAAAGGATCTAGGTTTGAATCAAAGCAAATGGAAACATTAACAGTTTCAGTATAATCTTTTAGGCTCACTTTTTCAATTGGAAAACATTAAAAGTTTAAGTAAAGTTAAATCATGAAATATTCTTTCTTGAATGGAAACAAATGGAAAGAAGGAAGGTACGTTGATTAATTTACACAAATAAATCAGAATTATATATGTTAAGCAAGCATGTCAAACTTCATCGAATAGTCTTAGTAGGAGTTTAGGTAATCAGAAAGTACAGAAGTATCATGCATACCTTCTTTCTGTCAAGCTGCACGTATCTGGCAACTGAACCAAAAGCAAAATTATCCACACTCACAAAATTAGAACCAGCAAAATCCAGAACTGGCCCATCCTCCTGACAGATTCCAACATGCCCTATGTAAGGCGCAAGCCACGAAACTACAGGAAGAGGAGTCCATACAATGCAACAAGGGAACCTCGCTTTCTTTGGATCTATCTCACCAAGAGGCCATAACTCTTGCAGTGCATTGTCAGAACTGTGATCTTCATCACCAAAATCAGCTTCAAGAACTGTTGAAGAAAACACTTTTGGTGACATTAATGTTCCTTGTACTTAAAAAAGTATAATTGCTTATCTTCAATCTCAAGACTTGTGAACCTTTTGAAAAGACAGGAATAATCAAGTTAGGTTCTCATGCTTCCGGAATACACAAAGTATTACTACTTAACAACCTTTACAATTTCATAGAAGAATATCACAATCAAAGGTATCCAATATGTTCACTAAAGGTACAAAGAATGGGTCCTGAACCAGAACTACTTTGTTGCTATTGCTATCAATACAAATTCATCACGGATAGTTGCTACTAATTTGTCCCAGCATATCATCTTTTAACAGCAATGAAACCAAGAACAAAGGAAACACAAGATAGCCCATCCTTTCTACTTTGGACGGGATTGAACATTTGAACCAGGCGTTAATTTTGCTATATCTGAAGCAGCATCATTGCACCATTATGAAGTTCAACACAGAAAGAGGAAACTACTTCAACATTGTCATTTGTGTCATCAATGTTTGAAACAATATGTTGAAGTCTTTCAGAAGATAAACTAGTAACAAACAAACGTGAATGTGTTTGAAAATCAATGGTGCACCACCAGCAGTTCGAGGAAATGCCAAAACGAAATGCAGGACAGTTACAGAGAGCGTGCTCCGAGCCGGAGGCACGGCCTTGCAACTAATTCAATTCTGAGAACCTGCTAATCGTTCAGCAGGACTACCAACTCCATTTACAGCTTGACGATCCAGATGCTGTATTCCCCGTGCTGTCTCGTTCCAGGAACACTAATCGCAATCGGCAGGAAACTAAACGGTAAGCACAATTAAATCGACCCGCTCGGGTTTCGAAATCTGCTCTACTATTTCCCGCTCCGAAAGCCGCCCTCAAATGCCAAATTCGTTCCAAGCAACAGGCGCTAAACAGTAACAGCACCACGCCGAGCGAACCTACGGCACGAACCAACCGAAGCCCAACCGGAGCAGAGACAGGAAGGGAACTCACCGCAGAAGCTGGATCGACGCGCTTCGCGATCCGGTGGCGGAGAGCGGAGAAGGTCAACTCGATTTCGGCGCCGCGGCTCGCCGCATGGTAGAGTCTCTTGCCTCGCTTGGGCGGTGGGGGAGGCGCGGTTATAGAGAAGGGAAGAAGAGGGAGAGGCGCACGCACCTGGACCTGAATTGGATGGGCGCCCACAAATGGTAGGCGCTCAGGCAGGTGGAGGCTGCTTGCTTACTCCGTACTTGCCACATTTGTGTCCTCCTCGAGCTGGCACTGACAGGTGAGGCCTTTATGCCCGGGACTGGCCCGCCGGTGCCTTCTGCGGACTGCGGTGGGAAAGATCGATCAACCAACGCGTTCTCGAGGGTTCGAGTCCCGTCTCCCGTCCGCGGAGACGGACAGGAACAGTGATTCACTCTCAGAGGATAATCGATTTTGATTTATTATTTCTAAGTTCTTTTCATGTCATAATGCATTGCACCAAATTTGTCCGTCACCGGAACTGAACCAAGACCACTAACTAGGTTGGAACATAACAGGAGGAAGAAACCATCATATTGGAAACACTGCTTAAAATACCAAAGCCCCCTTGAACATTTGAGATTACCAGTTGAAATAATTTACAAGGTTATTTGCAATGCAGTACTCTAATTAATGGTATGACACTGCAATAAGTCGTTGTCGTGTTTGCACAAAAAAAGTGCAGATAACGATTGAATGAAAAAATGTGATATGCATACTCATGCCCATTATCTAACCCCAGGGAGCGGTGGGGATTGGTGTGGTGGTTAAACAGTGAATAACCGTAGGAATTGTCTCCGTTCATCTCCTTTTTTTTCTCCTCTCTATTTCAATCACTTTTTTCAGCTATGCACAAAATCGATCACATACCCCTCATGAGGTAATTTCTACAACACTACTACTATTGTATTTGATTCTTTTTTTTTTAAGTGTCTTTTGAGTTGTGGGTCCCCATTTGTGGGGATTGTTTCAGTGCAAAATTTAACAACATTTATTATCTCCATTTTTAAATATAGTTGTTAGAATAATAATTCTAATTCATTTGAATTAAAATTATTGCTCTAACGATTATAAGCAAAAACGGAGGGAGCGTGAAATTTTGTGCAACTCTACCTAACATAATTGGTTCAAGGATGGACCTAGTTCGACACCAAGAGTAGGGCCATTACACTAAACATTAGTGTTAATCCTGCTTGACTATGAATACACTATGGACAGAAAATATGATCTGTTCATTGTAATTTAGAGCTAAGACTCGGGTCGTGACCGTAGTGGGAGGTCCGTCACTGAATTGCTTCCATCATGCACATTGTCTGATGCCTAAATATAATTGGCACTTCACTTCAGCTTGGTCAAAATATTTTTGAGATCTAGTCAAGGAGCAACTTATAACACATTAATGCCCGCTTGGATTGTGGAAATCTTACATTGTTTTTTACGTTAGCACAGCACGTACTCTTTGAGTAATAATTGTAGTAATTACGTTGTTTATGATTGATGGACCTTTAACAACCTTTATTTGTGGCATCCATCTTGAGGGAGAAAATGCGTGGCATTGAAAATGACATTTCACCTAATAAAATAACAAATGTTTCCTCTTCTTAATATATTTACTATATCTAATGGAAACATGTTTCATCATATTTTTTATTTTTAAATCAATAAAGCTAATTTTATTACTTTTAAATAGGAGAGAAGCATTAAGCTATTCTAATCACCAGCTAGAATATACATTCAGAAGGATGAGAAATGGGAGAATGCTTCCCTCTTACAGGAAGCATTTCTTGAGGCTGTTTTACACACACGGACTGGATGGTAACCATGACAAGATTACGCAGTAGCAGCTGCAGCTTCTTCCGCCACTTGCGACGCTTGTTGCAGGGTGCAGATGAGGTTGCGATCCCCGTACACATTGTCCACACGACCTGGCAAGGACACAATCAAGATTACTATGTCTCAAAATGTGAAGGGAACAAGCGATTAGAGGATGATTTTCTAGAGCAATGGAGTACTTCTTACCAGTTGTTGGCCAGAACTTGGCGCCTCGAAGCCATGCTGCAGGGAACGCAGCGTACTCCCTTGTGTAGGGCTTGGTCCATGAGTCACTCATCAAGAGTTGCGGTGGGTGAGGAGCACCCTGCATGGACAAAGAAAAGTCACTTGTGAACCTCGGTGGAATGCAAGAGGGTGACCATAACTGTTTCATTAGTGGAAGTCTACGCTGCTAAAACACAGATTTTATCTACAGTTATATTTTACCAATAAATTTATGGACACGCAGTAGGTAATAAGATTCAAAAGGATCTAGCAAGTAGCAACCACTAATCATGTCGAGAAAGATATGGCTTGATATGATGAACTCCAGCCTGACTGACACCATTAGAAACTACTCGTACTACCTTTGGTATTTAAATTGTTGTCATTAGGACAACAAACTTCGTTTTTTTTATTAGAATGGACTAGTAATTAATTACCTTCAGAACATTGTTTTGCGCATCTGCTTTGCCATTTTCTATTTCAGCGATCTCTTCCCTGATAGAGATAAGAGCATCACAGAACCTGTCTAGTTCAGCCTGCAAGACAATGATGTAATAACCTTTTAGAAAAGAATGATGCGAAAACAAAAGTTCCCTAAAAATACAAAAAAATGGTAATACGAAAATCTCAAGATTATATGCATAATGATTACCTTGCTTTCACTTTCAGTGGGTTCAATCATAAGTGTGCCAGGAACAGGCCATGACATAGTTGGTGCATGAAATCCATAGTCCATCAGGCGCTTCGCAACATCCTCTGGCTCTATACCAGCAGTCGTCTGGAAAGAACCCCAGGAACCAGTTAACAACTGAAGTGAATGAACACAAAATGTAATTATTTATATGATTTGTGCAGGTACCTTGAACCCTCTTAAATCAATGATGAATTCATGGGCAACAGTTCCATTAACTCCCCGGAACAGAACTGGGTAGTGTTTCTGCAAAATGCATTCCAACGAAAAATTTATAAAAGTAATTTAAGCATCAATAGATTTTGCAAAGCGTATGTTGTCAGAGAAAAACAGAAGTACCTCTAGGCGTTTGGCCATGTAGTTCGCATTCAAAATTGCGATCTTTGATGCATCAGTGAGTCCCTTGGAGCCCATCATGGCTATGTATGTGTAAGAAATTGGCAGAATCAGAGCAGATCCCCATGGAGCAGCAGAAATGGTACCAAGTGGGTCGGTTTTCTCAGGGAGTGGAAAGCCACCGGTCGGAATCTGATAGTAACAGGATTAGCCTCACGTTGTACAGTTGAATCTGCTTTTGAATGAAATAAGGGAAGCATGCAACAAAACGAATTGTATCTTTTCTGGTTTAGAGCCATACATTTATTGACTTTTTTCTTAGTAGTTAACAATATCACTAAATAAAGTTACAAATAAACTGTTTGTTTTCCGACCTCTTGGATGACAGATGGTGATTTTTTTCTAGTACAAGTAAGTTTTGGAGGTGAGCAAAACTATATGCATCAAAATTCAAATCCGAATGGGACTTTTTAGATTGACAACGACAGGATAAATAAATCAGGATACCTACCACTGGGTGAGATGGTAAAAATGGTGCCAAGTGCTTCTTAACACCAATAGGACCCATGCCAGGACCGCCTCCACCATGTGGAATGCAAAATGTCTTGTGAAGGTTAAGATGACAAACATCTGCTCCAATGAAACCTGGGCTTGTTAACCCAACCTGTAAAAAGACGAATTTTCTAAGTTCAAGATAACTTCAGGGATATTGAACATCTTGGCTCTATAACAAAAAACATCTTAAGTGCAGATCACAGATCGACTCTGTTGTTTGGCAGTAGAATACCAATTATTATTGTAGTCACGATTTGTTTTTTTCAAAACTTTGAGGATAAAGATCATCACCATCATGTTGGAATGCTATATACAGGAAGTCAGTAATAAACTAAGAACTGAAGAAAGGTAACCTGAGCATTCATGTTAGCCCCATCCATGTAAACCTGTCCGCCATTCTCATGAATGATTCTGCATATTTCATCAACGCCTTCTTCATAGACTCCATGAGTCGAAGGATAGGTGACCTGAGAAACAAGTTAATCATGCAACATTCAGCTATGAACAAACAAATCAAGGAAGGCTGCCTAGGCAATATACCTTTATTACATCATCAGATAGTTATTGCACAATTCCGCTAATAGAGGTGAAAGATAAATGTGTGATTTGGTGACATTATTATTTCAATTTCCAATACATTATAACTTCTTAAATTAACATGGCATAAGAGCAGTACCATCAGAGCAGCCAAGTTTTCTTTGTTTGCTTCAGCAGCTTTCCTCAGCTCCTCGATGTTAATGTTACCTTTGGAATCAGTTCCAACAGCAACAATCTTCATTCCGCACATTGCAGCACTTGCAGGGTTTGTACCATGTGCTGAGACTGGGATGATGCAGACATTGCGGTGGTGGTCTCCTCTTGACTGCAGTTTTTTTGTTCCCCACGTATTCATAAACAAAGAATACTAATAGATAAAAAAAAAAAAGAGTTCCATGTCAGCAGATTTTGCATCCATACCTGATGGTAAGCACGGATAACCATCAATCCAGCATACTCTCCAGCAGCACCAGAATTTGGTTGCAAAGAGAAAGAATCAAAACCAGTGATCGTGCACAGCAGATGGCCCAAGTCGTCAAACATTTCCTTCATCACCAAATAAATAAATAAAAACATTTTAGATGCCTTGAAATTCCTACCATGAATAATTTGGCAACAAGGGCAAATTATGAACAATGTCCCTTACATGGTAGCCAGCAGCCTGTTCAGTTGGGGAAAACGGGTGCATATTTGCAAAGTTGGGATAGGTGACAGGCATCATCTCAACACTAGCATTCAGTTTCATGGTGCAAGAACCAAGAGGGATCATACTGTGGCAGAGTGACAGATCCTTGGATTGCAACTTATGCAAGTAGCGGAGAAGCTCGTGTTCTGTGTGGTACCTGCAAGCCCACAACATAATGTCACTTCATCTTAAATATTCTGACAAATTAGTGAAGCAAAAGATGTGTGCGTACATGTTAAAGATTGGGTGAGTCAGATAAGGGGTCTCGCGAACAAGGCTGCTAGGAAGCGAGCTTGAGACCTCTGCTGCTAGGGATTCAGCTGTGAAGTTCACCTGAAAGTGTTTGTATTGGTACACCATTTAATACTCTGATCTAATTCACATCAAACACATTACTTTTGAATTAATTGGATGACTACTTACTGGCTTGCCACCAGAGAACACGTTGAATAGCTTGTCAACATCCTCCAAGGTGGTGGTTTCATCAAAAGCAACAGTTATCTACCACATCGCAACAACTAGAATTAAATGCTGAACTCTCAAAATAAATCATCACAACAAGTCGCAACAAAACATTAGCATCAAGATGAAGCGCACCGTGTTAGCGTCGACCACACGAAGGTTCATCTCGTTCTTGACAGCCTCCTCAGCAATAGCACGTGCATCTGCACACTTGACCTTGACAGTGTCGAAGAACGGCAACTCCTGGACAGTCACTGTCCCCAGCTTCTTCAGCCCATGGGCGAAAGTACCAGCCAGGCCGTGAACACGGTCAGAGATTGCCTTCAGCCCCTCAGGACCATGGTAGACAGCATACATGGCTGCCATGTTGGCGAGCAAGGCCTGTGAACCACATATGTCCTTATCACACTACTGCTAGTTTGCTACTCTACGAAAAAGGACTTGGTCGCTGTCACACACAGTCACAAACACGCACCTTTTTCATCTATTCAATTTGGTGAGCGGACAGAGGGCGTATTTACCTGGGAAGTGCAGATGTTGCTGGTGGCCTTGTCACGGCGGATGTGCTGCTCTCGGGTCTGCATCGCCATGCGAAGCGCAGGCTTCCCGCTGGAATCGACGCTCACTCCGATGATACGGCCGGGCATCAGACGCTTGTACTCCTGCGAGGTGGCGAGGAACGCGGCGTGCGGGCCTCCGTAGCCCATGGGCACGCCGAAGCGTTGCGCGGAACCGACGGCGATGTCTGCTCCAATCTCGCCGGGCGTCTTGAGCGTGGTGAGCGCGAGCAGGTCGGTGGCCATGATGACCTTGACCCCGTGGGTGTGCGCGTCCTTGACGAAGTCGGCGTAGTCCAGCACCTCCCCCTCGGTGCCAGGGTACTGCACGAGCACGCCGCACACGTCGCCGCTGCTGTAGTCGAAGTCCTTGGCGTCGGCGACGACGACTTTGATGCCGAACCCGGCGGCGCGCGTCTGGCAGACATCGATGGTCTGCGGGTGGCAGCTGGAGGCGATGAAGAAGGTCTTCTTCCTGCCCCTGACGATGCCCATGCACATGGCCATGGCCTCCGCGGCCGCGGTGGCCTCGTCAAGCAGCGAGGCGTTGGACATGGGCAGGCCGGTGAGGTCTGCGACCATGGTCTGAAAGTTGAGCAGCGACTCGAGACGGCCCTGCGCGATCTCGGCCTGGTACGGCGTGTACTGCGTGTACCAGCCGGGGTTCTCCATGAGGTTGCGCAGGATCACCGGGGGAACGTGGGTGTTGTAGTATCCCATCCCGATGAAGGACTTGAAAGCCCTGTTCATGGACGCGAGGCGCTGCATGTGGTCGATCATCTGGGACTCGGTGAAGCCGGCATCGAACTTTCCGTCGAAATGCATCGGCGGCGCGCGGATGGCCGCCGGGACGGTGGCGTCGATGAGCTCGTCGAGGGAGCTGAACCCGCAGGCGGACGCCAGGGCGTCCTGCTCGGCGGGCGTGATGGAGTTATGCCTCCGTGGGAAGGTGTCGCTCGGCTGCAGCGTCGACACCGACACCTGCCGGCCCTGCGTGTACTGGTGGGCTGCGCTCCGCGCGCAGGGGCGCTTCCCCGCCGCCGACGAGGGCGCGAGGGTGGTGATGCCGCGGGAGGACGGCGCCGGGGACGTGGCGGACGCCGCGGCGGCGAGCAGGCGGCGCAGCTGCGCGCGGCTGGCGAGGCGGCGTGCGCGCTCCATCTGGTAGGGTTGGGTGGGTTCGGGAACGCGCGGCCGGATGGGGAGGGTGGCGAGTCCCCTGTGTTGAAAGTGGAAGGGCCCTCGGCTTCCGCTTCCGCTCCTGCCGAGAAGAGCGGGCTGTGTTGTTGGGCAAGCGAGCGATTTGGCTGGTTAGTAGTAATATATACCGGCGCGTTCAGAGGAGAAAATGAACGGAAAAAATCCTGCAATTTGCTCCTCCTTTGTGTATCTATACTAGTACGAGTTGGCTGGCAAGGAGGAGTACTATTGCGGAGTGAGGTGGAGAGCACGGGCGAGCCTGACGTGGGCGCTGACACCGGGATCGGCAAACGGGCGGCGGGGGACGCAGATGGCGTATGGATGGATGAGGAGGAGGCGAGCAGGGAGCGGGAATGAGAGGCCGAACCACAGATCAACGAACGCCACGGGGGCGCCGGAGGGAGGAGGACGACGAGCTGCGGGCACGACGCCGGCAGGCCTTATCGCTTTCCCCCGGCGCGCCTCCTCCGCCGCAGAAAATTCGCGCTGGGCAAGGGCGACGGGGCCGAGTTATTTCTGCGGCGCTCGTCGTCCCCTCGGCAGCGCATCTGTTCGGGTCGTCCGGGGTTCGACGGAAACAGCCAAACCCGCGACGAGTTGGCGACCGCGACGCGGGGGTGGATCTGCTCTGCAGTTCCGTGCGCCGGGATTCTGGTCCGAGCTCAACACGTGGCATGGCGAGTGGCGGCGACCGGTGGTAGGAATGGCTGCGTTGCGGTGAAATCACGAGATCTCGTCATCCCGCTGACGAGTGGGCCTCTCCGCTTGAGGTGGGTCCCTGAGATGGTGCGTCAGTGACGCGAGGAGGTTTGGTGGGCGGGGTGGACCGTAGTGGGGAGTTGGACGTTTGTTGGGATCACCTACCGCCATAGAATCTCTGGGAACCCACCAACCTCCTCCCTCGATTGAGTAATCAGTAATGTGATCATCTTTTGAAACAAAAAAAAACTTTGTTATTTACTGAATTTGATTGGCTAGGAATAGAAAATACAACAACGTGACCACAGCTGCAGGAAGCCCCGATTTTCTGCTAGATGGAAGTCTAGTAAAGTAAACCTTTAAATAGCGGACAAATGCATTGCCACCAGATGCACAAGTCTAGCAAACAAGTGGCCCATCAATTTAAATAATATATTTTATGCTAATCATATAAATAGATAGAATAGCGCGTGCTTAGTATTTATGAAGCTTCACTCTATTTTAAATTATTTTTTAAGACAAAGAATAATTTAAATAAAATTGTTGTTCTAACGATAAACATCTAAGAATAAAAGGAGTATGCATTATTGATGCATCTGAACAGATCACTGCTATTGCCATTGTGAGCCATTTGCTTGCAAATTATAAGGGTATGCTTGTGGTTGTAATTTCACCCAAACGCCCTCCAGGTCAGGGTCCGAGCAAACATGAGGTGTATGTGTACCAAATGGTTGTAGAATGTGGACGTAGTACGTTCCTTTGTTTATGGAAGAAACCAACAAACAGTATGGTCACTGCCAAGATCGCTGCTTCCTTTTGTTTGCGGAAGAAATCAACAGACGACAGTATGTATGTCCGGTCAGTGGCAGGACCCAAATTGAGCAGTTGCGTCACAAAGTTCGTCTGTGCAATAAACACAAGGCTCTGGACAGTGGCGGCGTTAGCTCAGCAGTGTCACGAGGGCTAGTGAGCAGAAAAGCTCGCAGCCTCGCAACACTAAGCTACATTCAGTCCATGATTGGGGCAGCTCTTGATCCGACCCGACCGCTGCGCCGTTACCGTCATCACGATAGATGTTTGGTAGAGATGAATCTTCACAATCTTTATGTTGTTCATGTTGATTAGTAATAGTATAGATCTGAACTAACCAACAACGTCAACAAAATATATTTAGTGACAATAGGAAAGATTCATGTTACGAATTTTATACTCATGCAACGCGGGACGCATCGTATCACATCAAGCCCAGAGTAGTTTTGGGGTGAAGTCATTGTGACTTGTGAGAAGTCATTTGAACGGAAAACTACGGCCACAATCTTCAGTAGTGACTTGTTTTTGGAAGCTGTCTAGTACTGTGTGCGTATTACTGATCATCTCATCAGTACGTGCGTTCAACCCTTCAAGCAACTCCAAAAATCAACTGCCGAATAGCTAGATATAGCCTGCCAGATAGAATCTTTAGATATTAGCCAGCACACAAAACGTATGCTGCCACCGGCACGCGACGATTGACGAGTGACGAGTCGCGATCATGCACACGGCGAGATGGGTGGAGATTATCCCTCCCTCACTGCAATACATGACAGACGGAGCAGGCCAGATGCCTTAGATCATGTGTATGAGGCCAGTGGATCAAACACGTCGATGTGGCATTGGTAGTAATCACGAAAATGTGGAAGGATTTTGGATTTCGTGACGACGTGGAATACGTACTTATTTGGCTGCTGTTATGTGGAGCATGTCTAAAGGTTGTACTGATGACTTGTTCTTATACAGATAGAACGTAGCACAGAGAATATTGTGCAGGTATCAATACCTGTTCAAGATTCTTTCTAAGCCATTCAGAAATATGCACTTATAGGATAGGAGCATTATGCTCTACACAACTGTATAGTGGGAGTTCTTACGAGGCTGCCCTGAAATGCTTCTATCAAATACTAGCTGATATTGTTGCAAAGAGAAAAAAAAAAAAGAAAAAGAACTGATATAAGATAGTAGACTTAATTTGGCACAACTCCAACTTCTGATATATTATATGTTTATTTTTAGTTTATAAATGACTTCACAAAAGAATATGCAGCTTTGACAAGAAGCTTATCTAACCAGAGGATGGAGAACAGCATACGTTTTTTTTCTGTCCTGTTGTGTTGGCATTGTCTGCACCTGTAGTTTGATGCATAATGTGTCAGTTGAGCTCATGTCCAATGGGTCCCTTGTTCACTAATCACTAGTCACAAACTTACAGTCAAAGGCAGTGTCAAAGCCAAACAATTACTCCCTCCGTTTTCTTTTTATTATGCACAATGGAAACGCCCAACAAAAGTCCCTTTCAGATCACTTCTGGCCGACTGAGAGACTAGCGGAGGCATCACCGCGATCGAATCGAAGCACGAAAAATCGGCGGGAAACGGAGCAGGCTACTGAATTTCTCCCATTTCCCGACCTAGAACATTGGCAGCCCCTACGAGCCCAATCGCGTTTGGTCCCTTCCAGGTCAGTTTGCTCGGCCCGGCGGCATACGCTGAAAGCCTGCGATGACATATTCATTCAGGGCACCAACTGCTCTCCCGCTGCAAAAACGTGCCAGATTTTTCCCGTCCCCCGGGATGGCGCTGCGGCCTGCGGAGCGGGCCGAGGCAGACGACGGCGAGCCAGCTGCGGTGATGGCACCTGGAATCTCCATCAATGCCGTCCTCGCGGTCGCGTGAGCTGTGAGGATTTGCCGATCATGAATTTTTCACGTATTACGTTTACTTGTTGCTGCTCTATCTCTATCTAGTGTTGTGTTGGTAACCTTTCTTCTAACGAAATTCTCATCTTAGAGATGTGCTCCGATGAAGCTTTTTAAAAATGTTGCACGAATAATCAGCAATCATTTAATTAATTAATTAATTTTAATTAAAACAAGCCGCTTAAGTAGTCATTAGATGTGCCGAGCTGAGCCACTCTGCCAGAACTCCTCTGCATCGACTGTCCAAGGCGGCGGACTGCCGCGCATACAGCACCGACGGCGAGATCCGGAGCCCCTCTCTCTTTCTGGGCGGCAGCAAGACTTGGTGGGCCTCCTCCCTCCCTGGGACAGCAGCAGCGCGCACCCATTAACGGCGGCGGCGACTGCAGCAATGGAGCGCGGCCACTTAGAGAGACCGAGTCGGCTGTGGCTACTATGGTGGGAGGAACAGGAGCTGGAAGCAGGTGACACGGCGCGCGCGGACGAGCACCTGCTTGCAACGCATGGTGGGGTGCACCATGACATGCAGCGCGCGGAACTCATCGGGCCTGTAATCCAACGGAGAAAACTCGAGAAAGTTGATTGCTCCACTGTAGAGAAGTACATGTTCGATTCTTTTGTTTGCAGATTAAAAAGTTTTTTTTTATCGGATTGCAGATTAAAGAGTTGCTCGTGCATAATTTGTTCGAATTGATAATTTCGGATCCATAATTCAAAGATAAGAGCGGCACTCGTGGGGGTAGAGGATGACGGCAACCATTCCTCGATCTTCACCGCAGGCCTAGGGAGTGGGTTGGCCGGAAAGTCTCCCCGGCACCAAGGGAGAGAGGAGCTCTGGATCTTGCCGTTGTTGATCGGTGTGCTCAATGCCGTAGCCTATCGCCCGGAATGGTCGATGTGGAGGAGTACAGGCGGAAGAAGAGAATGGACCGAGGATGGCTTGGCTCGGCATACTAATGACTCCTTAAGCTGACTCGTTTTAATTAGAAGAAAGTAATTAATTAATCTCAATAGTTATTCGTGCTATAATTTTAAAAAAGGTCCACCGAAGCGCTTCTCCTCGTCTTACGAGTACGGTGCATCCTGCATTCATACTCAGAGCACACGACCGCACCGTGCTGCGTCAACAGCTTGAAGCAGGGGTGGACCTCGTGGTGTCCTCCGACACGCTAGGGGAAGACTCGTACGAGCGCCCGGCCTGCGACGGGGACGCCGAGCACTTGCCGCTCCTCTTGCTCCCCCTATCCCTGATATCTTGGATCATCTTCGCCACCACCGCCATCCTGGGCCGCTCCCTCGGGTCGTCGGCGACGCACAGCAGCGCCACCTGGAGGAGCGTCACCATCTCGTCCTCGGCGGCCTTGATCCGCGGCAGCTCCACGTCGAACGCCTCGCGCGCCCAGTCCTCCCGCGCCAGCGCGCGCGCCCACCGCGGCAGGTCCGCGCTGTCGGGCGACCGGCCGGTGAGGATCTCGAGCAGGATCACGCCGAAGCTGTGCACGTCCTGCTTCTGCAGCAGCAGCGCCTCGTTTGGCGGTGCCGGCGCGAGAAGCTGTAGGAGGGCGAAGTCGGAGACGCGCGCGGTGCCGTCGCCGTCGACGAGGACGTTCGAGGAGGTCAGGTGCCGGTGGGAGAGGTTCCCGCCGGACACGCTGTGGAGGTAGGCCAGGCCGTGCGCCGCGTCCTGCGCCAGCTTCAGCCTGGTCGGCCAGTCGAGAGGAACTCTTGCCGGTCCTCTGTTCTCTGTACACCAACCGAGCAATTTTTTTTTGCACGCGTCGCGTCAGAAGATGATATCGCCGTTTGGAAGGTTTAAACGGTAGAAGTGCGACGCGAGGGAAAGAAAGCTGCTCACCGTGCAAGAGGCTCTGCAGGCTGCCTTTGGGGACGTAGTCGAAGACGAGGAGGAGTTCCTCCGAGGACGCGTAGAACGCGCGCAGGCTGACGACATTGGCGTGGCGCCACGTGCCCATCTGCCTCACCAGCTCCCGCTGCCGCCGCTCGTCCTCCCGGGACGCGCCCTGCCTCCTCCTCATCCGCTTCACCACCACCACGGCCTCGCCCTTGGCCTCCTCGACGCCAGCGACGTCGCTCTCGTCGCTGCCTCCGATGACCACGCGGTACGTCGTCGCGGCCGCGCCTTTTCCCAGCATCTCCGCCGCGCCCTTCATAAGAGCGGACACGTCAAACTCCGCGCTGCACCCGTCGAAGCGCACCGTCTCCTCCCGCGCCACCACCGAGCGAGTGGGCGAGCTGGTGCGCGGCGCTCGCCTCGTCGACTTCCTCCTGTTCTTCAGCCACAGCGCGGCGCACAGACCCGCGAGGACCAGCGACGCCACCGCCGCGCCCACGGCCGACATGACCAACACGAGCATCCACCGGTCTCGGTTCTTCCTTCTCCCCGTCCACGATCCGTCTGACGACAGCGTACCGCTGCCGTTACTGTACGCGATCTGCTGCGGTCCACTGCACCGGCGCGTCAGCGGTGCACCGCACAGCCCGGGATTGCCCGCGAACGATGACGCGGGGAACGCAGCTGCGAGGCGCTCGGGGACCCGCCCCTCAAGGCGGTTGCCGGAGACGTTGAGCTCCGTGAGCTCGATCACCGCTTCCAGCGAGGCGGGCACGGGCCCGACGAACCGATTGCGCGCCAGGTTCAGAGTCAGGAGACCACGGAGGCGGAGCCCGATCTCCTGCGGGACCGTGCCCGTGAGCCGGTTATCCGAAAGGTCGAGACGGCGCAGGTGGCGAAGTCGCAGGACGGACTCCGGAAACCGTCCCGAGAACCCGTTGCCGGAGAGGTGGAGGAGCTTGAGGTGCGGCGCCAAGCGGGAGAAATCGACGCCATCGAGCGACCCCGTGAACGTGTTGTTCTTGAGGCTGAGGAACGAGAGCAGGGGCACGTCCGCGAGCAGCTCCAATGCCGCGGCGTGCCCGCCGAGCTGGAGGCCTTCGAGAACCACGCGACGGACGCGGGGCGGGGACCGCTGACAAGTGATGCCGCGCCACTTGCCGGCGCAGGGGTCCGAGGACTCCATCCAGGAACCGAGCGCCGCGCCGCGATCGGAGCACACCGATTTGAAGGCGAGCAGAGCCACGGCGTCAGGGCTCGGGGAGAAGGCGCAGCTTGTCGCAGCTAACGCCAGGATCAAGAAGATGGCCACCATTGCTATCACTGAGCTGAGCCGGAGGCGCGAGCAGAGTGCAAGGAGGCGCCGGGATCGGAATGGATCAGCGGACGGCATGGGCCAGTGTGTGTCGCAATAAGAGCGCAGAGGTAGAGGAGTTGATGTTCCAACGGCCAGGTGCGTGATGAGGGATTAATGGGACGGACGAGGGAAGGAGAGCGCGAGGCATGGCGCCTCGAAGGAACGTGTGCGGTGTGAACCCATTTGCTCCCTGTTTACCATTACAAGGTGTCGATGTAGCAAACAACAAATATGCTGGAACTGAACTCAGATTCATAGAGGGTGTACTGCTGCAACAACGGAAAAGCCTTTCTGTTAAGAGTCCATCGGACAAGAAAGTTGGCTTCTTTGGATTGAAGGAAAATTCTCAATTTTTCTTGTGAAATTGAACTGATTCATGTGAAATTCCTGTACAAGTCCTTAAGTTCCTTTCGTAAGATGACCACCGAAGAAGTGAAAGCTATTTGCACATTTGAATCAAGTATACAGTTCAGACACAAAAAGAAATGAATATCTAACAAATAACTTAAAACTTCATGCTACCTACCAATTGATAATTCCAGGGAATGTTGATAATTTCAGGGAATGATCTAGAGTTACAACAACAGTATAATGCAGCTGTCCCTTCAATTATTTTGTGCGTTTCCAAAGAATATTCTACTAATAAATCCACCATCAGAGCATGTCTCCGAGCGAAACCAACTAAGCTCTGGCAAATTGGAGAGCTTTCCCACTGCAGCAATAGCAACATCCTGAAAATGGCCAAACCAGTAATTTTGAAGCTGCCAATGGCTCAGGTACTAAAAAAATACTGACTTTAAATATACCTTATCGATAATGTACTTCTTTGCAGTTTCCATTACTGTGGCAGAGTCAACAGCATCAATTCGAGCAAAAAGTTCTAAAAATGGCATTACTCGCCCATAAGTTAGCATCTGCACAAGATGGTCAAAGGGAAATCTTATTAATCGTTAAGGGACAATCAACTGCAATGGCAGGTGCTAAAGACTAATACCTGCCGACCATTATTCTCAACAACTCCAGTGGATCCATCGATGTGAAGTAATAGAGCAGATTTCAGCTGGCATAAAATAAACATTAGTTCTAAGCTATTACAGGTTCCATCAGCTAATACAAGCTCTACATACATGTGATGTTGAATGTTGACACTGAGCAAAGAAACAAAAAAAAAAATGTATGGTACTGCACTAAGTTGGCAGTGTTTCCATGTGGGAAATATTGTTTCCACTTCATTGTTAATCAAGGAGTATACTTGATGCTTGCACTTGTCCACACATCAAACAAAAAGCTAGTAGTGAAATTTAAGGGGGCACAGTTCTTCATATCAAAATTTGCAATTTTTCCAAAAGAAAACATATACAATATAAATAGTTGCACATATGCTGCGATGCTCCAAACACAGCAATGATTATCTAGAAAAGCTTGTGTGCTAGGTCAAATCAACCAAAATATAGCATGAAATGCAAGTAACTTAATTCTATATAAATTCTACAAACATTGCAGTTGAATCGTAAAATATAACTGACATAGGAATTTGAGAACGAAACTGGCACCTGGTTACGAGCACGAGCAACCTCCGTTTCCGATACTCTATATGCAAGTCTTCTAAACTCCTTCATTATTAACCGGGACAAGTCGTCCAGGGTATCAGGCTGCAAGTAGATTTCGTAAATTGTAAGAAAATACTATGGTAAGGAAGCTCACCTGCTGGTAGAGATGCATTGTCACTTTTTTTGCAAGGGAGATGCATCGTCACTTTGACTATCTAAGGAACATTGCATTGCAATATAGCATAATTGTTTGGCGCCCAGGGGTGCCCGCGCCCTCACTAGTGGAGTTCACATGTTGCAATCCTTTTAAAATTTGTAACAAAGAATCAGATGTGTAGTATATTTGGAATGAAGTGTATCCATAGAATTTTAGCATCAAATTCGTACTGGATCTCAAGAAACAAAATGGAAAAGAATCAGTCTCACGCTGTTCATCATGTGCAAATAGTGCCCCATTGTGATTTTTGAATCTTGATATCAAAGATGATTTTGACAATGATCTTTTGCAGGTTTTCATACCTCTTATGTGTTTAATTGAAATGATTTTTGTGACATTTTTTAAAAATTGCAACATGTAAAATTAACACATTTTGAATAACTGAGGGCGTGGGACCCCATGAGCGCCAATCTGCCATGTTGCATATAGTCATCAAAGTTCATAACCACATGCCACAGCCAACTGTTCGAAGGGTGCATAGATCGAAGGTAACTTTTCTCAGAGTTTACTACTACATCTGATGTTTAAACTGGATCGTAGCTGTAGTTCCAGATAAGGAGCTGAGAGGACATCTGCTCTTCTTTGAACAAGGGAGTCACCCTTGCAGTACCAATCCCAGATTGGCAGATATTGAAATATGGGTCAATAGTGGTTCACTCACATATCTATCCCACTTAAGGAAAAATTCAGCGCTTGCTTACGCGAGTGTACTACAAAATATGCTACACCAGAATACCCACAACTGACCACTCACTCACTACTAATCTTTACGAACTTTGGAGCTATAATTGAAGCCCTAGTAAGGGGTGGTGCTTGCATAGACCTTCCTATCTCCCTACAATATGAAGATGTGAAGTTCTCCTACGTGTTCGAGAAAACAACAAAGAACTATAATTAAAACGATATCACCAATTAAGCAGCAATAAAGAAAACAAATTGTCATACTAATGACAGCAACATAAAATAAGACGGATTTTAGCATCAGCCCCATGTTTAGCCAAGCTGAACCAGAACCACCAAAAATTAGGCACCAGAATTTACCAGAGAAGTAGTATAAATGCCAAATAATCCTATGTCCCGGTAGTTAGTGTTGAAAGCCATCAGGCTTTCAGCTAAATTTTCATTGCTGATGCCCCGAGCTAAGGCAGACCTTCAGTTTAAGGAAAAAAAAAACGTAATATCAGCTTTAGGCAACAAAATTGGTAATAAGAAATAGGGAAAGCAAACTGCAAAAGAAATTAAATGTACATCGAGCGAAGGAAGCACTTTTCATACCCTGAGCAGTTCCCAACACCAAAGCTCCTGTTCCAAGATCCTATTATGCTTTGAATCACCATAAGGGGAATGGAGCTAGGGTCAGTCCATGATGAACCCTTGAAAGCAACTGCAAGGTGTGCTAGAGGCATCTCCGAATCTTCAACACGAACCTACCAAAAGTAAAGATTAGCTATGTTAACACACACACAAAAAAACACTGAGATAAGATAATTTAGAATCGCAAGCAAAATTTTCAGATAAGAGCCTGTTTGAACAGAAACCAGACCTCTGATCCGGTAAAAATAGCCGGGTTCGCCTCACAAAGCTGATCGGCATTAGTTGGATCAGTGGAGAATTCTGTAAACAATTCCTTAACTTGATCAACAACCTCCTCATGATTGACAGCTCCAGCAGCAGATACAACCTACACAATACAGCATAATAAAAAGTTTTACTACTTAATTCGCTATGAAATATTCAGTGACTCTGAACTTCCTGAATTTGCTAATTGAAATACCATTCTAGGACAGGAATAGTGGGTGGAGATATACTGCTCCAGATCTGTCTTAGAGATCTTTCTGATATTCTCTTCAGGACCTAATATTGTGTCCCCTAGAGGATGGCCTTGGAACGCTGCTGCATGCAAATGATCAAATATCACCTCTTCCATCATCCCTTGCACCTGCTCACCAATAAACACACATCAGACGTCAATGGGTAGAAACGAATGTTGCGCTTTAACGGCAAGATCTATCCTCAAACACAGGAAGCTAATTGATCAGTATACACAGAAATATTACTCAGCAATAGTTAAATTTGTGTTGTTTTTATATATATCACAACAACATGTAATTATCCAGATATCATCACTTATAAGAAAACTACTTCATTTGGACCACCAGTCTTAAAGCTCCACATTTTCTGCACCACTAACAAGGTAATAAACCAGCGCGTACAACAGTAACAACCTATGTTCCAATGTTTCAACATGCACCAGCCAGTCCAGCACATTCCACTAGTATGGCAGTTTATAGTATTGAACCACTACATAAATTAATACGGCTGAGGTTGCATGTTCCCTTGAAAGCAATATCAAGTATGTAGCAATATGTGATTTCCACTTTAAGATCAAAAACCAAACAAGCATCTAAAGTAAATTCGCCTTTAGTCATATGGCAATGGTTAAATATCCAATTACCAAAGAGATGAGGACCTCACTGATGCAATTCGCAAGCATCACCACACTGATGCTTGCTGGCTACTATTACGCCTTAAGGTCGAGAAAGAGGCGTGCTCACCTCTTCCATCTCACGGAGGATGACGCCACGCTCGCGCTCAATGGCCTTCACGGGGAAGCGCGGATTCTGTAGGATGTCGCTGAGGATGTCAAGCGCGGCGGCCACGTGACGCGCCTGCACGTCGGCAAAAAATGTGGTCTGCTCGCGGGAGGTGTATGCGTTGAGGCGTGCGCCCATGTCTTCGATCTCCACCTCGAGCGCCTGCGCGTTCGGCCGGCGCCCTGTGCCCTTGAAGGCCATATGCTCCAGGAAGTGCGCTGTGCCGTTGGTGCCGGGAAGCTCGTACCGGCTTCCGGCGTCAACCCAGACGCCGACGGAGGCCATCCGGGTGTTGACCGGATAGGCCTGCGTGACGACGCGTAAGCCAGAGGGGAGCGTTGAGACGCGAGGGGCCGGGAAGCGGAGAAAGGGAGAGTGGTCCGCGACGCGGGGCTCCGGCGATGCGTGGCGGAGGAAGCGGCTAGTGGTGGGGGCGGGGGTGGGTCCGGTGTGGAGAAGGCGGTGTAGGTACGGGAGGAGCCGGCGCCTCGAGCAGACGGCGGCAGTCGTGGCCATAGTGTTCTCGACAAAGGCGTTGCGCCGCCGGCGCCGGAGAGGGAAAGGAAGAGGAGGGTTTGGGTTTTTACCTTGCGGCGGGGGGGAGAAAGGGCTACCGCCGAAATATCAGCTGTTATTTTTTTCTGAATCCGGCTCGCCATCGCCAGACAACAACAGAATCTAGAGTTGTATGCAGTTCGTACACAGTTATCAAATCGACTATCTAATTTTCATGTGACTAAAAATCAAGTTTTGTTCTGACGAATTTGGACATACAAATCAAGATCCGACGGTCTGCGTAAGCTTTTCAACCTCCAGCCGGGCCACTGCTGTCTGTCTCTATGAGCGTTGGGGATAGAAATGTCACTGACCCTAACCGTCCACGATAATCGCCTCCCCCGCTAGGGCGGCACACCACCGCACCCTTAGTGGACTCCGTCGCCACAGACTGGCCCGCTACCGCATCCACGCTCCGCCTCCATATATGACGTGTCTTTGTTTAAAATCGGGTGATTGATCCTTGAAAAAAAAATTTCAGACAACTGATAAGAAGGATTTTCGTTATGAAATATTTTTTCTTTTACAATGAGTTATTTAGTTTGACTTGATTTTCTTAAAACTTTTATAAGCAGAGTTTTTTCAGCGATCCAGATATTATATATGGTGCCAAATAACGATGTTATATGTCGTGATTTGATTGTTATAATTACATAGTTTTTTAATGGATGACTACATTTTGCATAAAATTACACGATGTACATGGATTTGCACTTATAATGTAAAATAGTAGTACGTCCTATGTTGTATGTTGAAATAATTTTTAAAATGGGTTTACCAGATTAGTGCTGTTATACCAAGCCATTCACCTTAGAGCAGATACATTTTTATGCACCATTTTATATCCGACAATGCATAGCTTCCATTACCAACCTAAGTTGGAATCATCAACTAGCTTTGTGGGCCTTTTCAGTTTGTTTGACTCATCTCTGTTTTGTTGAAAAAAGGAGGCACGATCCGTGGAAAGAGGGTCTATTCGCTCCAAATTCATTGAAAGAAGGGCCTGATTCATAAAGTAATTTGCCTTGATTTTTTTTTAATCCTTCCGCTTTTACTAAAAGTGAGTGAATCATATGTTCTCCCCTGATTGGTTCAAAAAAATAATGCGTGAACCAAATTTTTTTTAACTGAACAAAAATGGGAACACAAGGAAATAGAAACGTTTTGCTAGGCCCATGGGCTAACCTGAGTGGATGCTGCTTGCAATATAGCCACATGCCTGGGCCCATGTACAAACTCTGAGCTGCGTAAGCGTAACGATCTGGTAACTGCTTCCATATGCTGCTTGCAATATCAGTATACAAGGATTTCGAAATTAAACCTCTATAACTTTGCCTCTATTTCATAAACATGGTACACAGCGATTTTTTGATTAAGATGTTCGTAAAGAGAAAACTGGAGGCAGTATATGGTTTCTGATTAAGATGTTCATCAGAAGAGTGTGACTTATCACCAACCACACTCGTGCCGGAAGGACATCAAAAGTAAAGGTAAGATTCATATGCGTTCGCTGTCAGCAATAATTTAAACAGACCCTTCAGCTGTCTAATTTGTCCAGTTTCTCTGACGAATCTACACCACCACTTTTGGATGAAGTAGCGATTTGGCAGCAAAACTTCAGAGCTTGTATAGCAGCACAGCACACTCGACCAGGGAAAAACTAGTCGAGATCATCATCTGTACTGTTTACACACTACACAAAATTGTCTGTATAGTACTACAGTACCACGTCATAGAACTATACTGTATGTGTAACTACACGTTGCAGAATTTTGCTTTGCATGCCCATTGGCCATTGCCCACCTTGTACCATATGCCAGACATAGTTTAAATACCACACGTTCGTGTGAACCACATTCCAGCGCCACCCCACCCAGACCACTACACTGAAAAGCGTCTCCTGATCCTCTCCTGACAAAGCCGCCCACTACCTAATCTTCTTATCGCACACATAGACATGGACGCCAGCCAGGGCGTCCTCCTGTCCAGCTCCCTGCTGGGCGACGGCGCCAAGGGCTCCGTGTCGTGGCCGGAGCTGCTCGGTTCCGCGCACTGGGAAGGCCTCTTGGACCCTCTCGACCTTACGCTCCGCCGCCTCATCCTGCTCTGCGGCGACCTCTGCCAGGTCACCTACGACTCGTTCAACTCCGACCCACACTCCAGGTACTGCGGCAGCTGCCGCTACTCGCGGCCCACTCTCTTCAGCCGCACGGCGTTCCCGGCAGCCGCCGACGTCTCGGCGGCGGCCTACCTGTACGCGACGTCGCAGGCGTCGTTCCCGGGCGGCATCATGGCGTTCTCGCTCTCCCGCGAGGCCTGGAGCAAGGAGTCCAACTGGATCGGCTACGTCGCCGTGTCCACGGACGCCGCGGCGGCCGCGTCGGGCCAGCGCGTCATCTACGTCGCGTGGCGCGGCACCATCCGGACGCTCGAGTGGGTCGACGTGCTCAAGCCGGACCTCGTGTCGCCCGACGCCGTCCTACCGGAGGGCGACCCGGCGCGCGGCCACGCGCGCGTCATGGAGGGGTGGTACCTCATCTACACGTCCAGCGATGAGCGGTCGCCCTTCTCCAAGTACAGTGCGCGCGACCAGCTGCTGGCGGCGGTGCGCAAGCTGGTGGGAAAGTACAGGGGCGAGAGGCTCAGCATCGTGTGCACTGGCCACAGCCTCGGCGCGTCGCTCGCCACGCTCTGCGCGTTCGACATCGCTGTGAACAAGGTCGGCGGCTCCGACGATATCCCCGTCACGGCCATCGTGTTCGGGAGCCCGCAGATCGGGAACCCGGAGTTCAAGAAGCGGTTCGACGAGATCCCCAACCTGCGCGCGCTGCACGTCAGGAACGCGCCCGACCTGATCCCGCTCTACCCGAGCGGCCTCCTCGGCTACGCCAACGTCGGCGAACTCCTCGCCGTGGACTCGAAGAAGTCGCCGTACGTCAAGGACGACTCCACCAACCTCGGCGACTACCACAACCTGCAGGGCATCCTGCACACGGTGGCTGGCTGGAACGGGAAGCACGGCAAGTTCGAGCTCCAGGTGGGCCGGAGCGTCGCGCTCGTGAACAAGTCGTCCGCGTTCCTCAAGGACGAGAACCTCGTGCCGGAGTCGTGGTGGGTAGAGAGGAACAAGGGGATGGTTATCGGAGAAACAGGGCTGTGGCAGCTCGAGCCGCCCGCCGAGGAGGACCTGCCCGTGCCCCCTACAGTGACTGGGAAGGTCGTCAATGACAATGTCGGCGCTGGCTATGCCAATGCCGGTAGTAAAGAGGCGAAGGTTCCAACTAATAAGCTTCTCTCGTGCTTTAGATGGGTCAAGTAGCTTATTCTACTCGCAAAAAAAAAAAGTACCTTATTAGTAGTGAGTAGTGACCCTTAGTGACTTAAGGGTCACTACTCTGCACCCCAATTCGTAAGTAAGATTGAACAATTTTGATCATTGAAGTTGCTACTGTATATTGCGTAATTGGTTGTATTATCAAAAAATTCAGGATTCAGGAGCTTATTGGTGATGTTGTGGTAAGAGTACTGTGATTGATGGAGGCACCTTCTTGACATCGTGATGCCTTGGACAGAATTTGGGCACGTTTTGCATATGAGTATACGTAAGAAAAAATGGAATAACTCCCTGATGGCAAAAATCACCATGACCACATAAACTACACCCACGTGAAACGCACGAACAAGCAGTGTAAGCAAAGTACAGAAACTATATACAGGACCCATTCGAAATTTCGAATTCGAATTCAAGGAAAATCAACGACAGCAGAAGTGCAACTCTAATGGCGGTAGCGCTGTAGCAGCCTGTTAGCCTCCCGCACGCCGCTCAAGTGTGCGGCGTGCGTGGTCGAGTAATGCGTCCGGTGCGTCGCCTCGCCGGCGAACAGCACGCGCAGCGGCGGCTCATGGTCGCCGGCGTCATCATCAGCGGGACGAGGCAGCGGCTCGGCCATCCGATCGAGGTCCTCGCCGCTGGATCCCACGCCCACGTAGCTGTAGGATCCGAGGAACAGCGGGTCCGTTGCCCACCGGCTCCTCTTGATCCGCTTCACCCTCCACAGCGACGACGTCGTCGCGGTAGCCCCCGCCGGGGCCGGACCCGGGAGGAAGGAATCCAGCGTAGCGTGGACCCCGCGTATGACCGCGTCATCAGTGAGAGACTCCAGGTGCTCCGCCTCCCGCCCGGCGAACCACGCTAGCACCAAGCTGGATCCCTCGTGGACGGGGCACATGGATTCCGTGCGGCGCATCCACCACGGGATCTTATTATTCGACACGTCGCCCAGGAACGCCATGTGCAGGAACGGAAAATCAAGCGGCTGCTGTTCAACGTCACCGCCTTCCTCGGGTTGCTCCTCCTCCGGCACGGCCTCCACCTCCATGAACAACTTGTTCACGACGCCGAAGCCGAGGCGCGCGACGGCGTCGCGCTTGAACTGCGGGAGCGGCGGGTCGAAGGTGATGGCGTCATCCTGCTTGCCGCCGAGGCTGGCCTTAAGGACGCCGAGCGAAACCGTGACGATGACGTGATCGGCGGTGAGCATCGTCGTCGACGCGCCACCTTCTGCGAAGAAGTGGAGACGCACCGGGGTCTGACCCCAGTCGAGCCGACGGAGGCGGAGGCCCAGGCGGACGGTGGCTGGCGGGAGCGCCGCGACGAGCTGCTCGATGACGCGGGAGTACCCGCCGGGGATAGTGACGTGGTCGCCCGGGAAGTCTCTGTACTCTCCCTCGGCGGCGAGGTCGAGGTCGCCGAGGTCGTCGGCGGAGGTGTCCGTCCGCTCCCTGTTCACGTGCATGGCCAGAAGCGCCTCCTCGACCTCCTCTAGCTCCTTGCTTCCGCCACCGGGGCGCGCCGCCTGGTACGCACGGAGGCCACGCCGCAGATAGGCCTCGACACCTCCTCCTCCGCTTGCCTTGCCGGCGCGCGCGTCCTCCATCATGCCCCTGTACAGCTCCTCGATCGGCCCGGTGACCCGGTCCGCGTCGACGACCTCGCCGCCCTCCACGACTGTCAGCACGCGGTCGGGGAACCCATCCATGCGTTCGTACGGGAGGAGGCCAGCGTCCGCACTGATGAACGCGCCGGCGTTGCAGGCCAGCGCGTAAACCGGGCTCCCGACGATCCCCTGCACCCACGTGGCGCCCAGCTCGACGCGGTGGCCGGCGAACTCGGACGTGAGCACCCGGCCGCCAGCGCGGGAGCTTGCCTCCACGACCGTCACCTCGAACCTGTCCCCGCCCGCGACGCACAGGCGCTGGGCCGCCGCCAGCCCCGCCACGCCGGAGCCAACTATGACAACCCGCGGCTTCTTGGCCACCATCGTGTCGTGGCAGACTAGCAGAAGATGGCCGGCCACAACCCTCGCGCGTGCGTGTCGCACGCTCCCACACAAACACAAGCGCCTCACCTCACGCCTCCATCCCAAGAGCGGCAAAGCCGCGACAGGCGGCGGTTATAAGAAGCGGAGGGTATGCGCGGCCGTGTTGTTTTCATCCGTGATCTATTGTTTTCTTCCAGATCGCCGTGCCTACTGCCTAATGGTTTCGCTGTCGGGACAGGTTGTGACCGGACAGGTCAGCTACTAGCCTACTACTACCACCTTTCTCGCCAGTCCCTCAGCTTACCCAAAGCTTTTGCTACGGTACCAAGGCTATATGGATAGTAGATATGTTTTCTTACGCTTCGATGCCGATCGGTAGCTCAACCTGGCATTTTCTCTGAATATCATAATGGTGTCGTGTACCCGAGTAAAAATATAGAGGCAGATCTTCACCCGCCTGTGCAGATCAGATACGACGCGGCCAGCCGGCAGGCCGGACTTTGTCAGCTGCAGCCAACGGTTGTGCGGAGCTCGAGCGCCCGCCGCTGATGATGCCAAGCGGGGGAAGAGCGAAAGCATCGATTCCTTGTTCGAACCGTATCACAATGATCAGGTTCAGTTATCATGATGCTGATCTTTTAATCTACCACCTTTTCATGGAACAAGGCATCGCCAGGACAAGTTATCTAGTAAATGGTTCCCCGAACATACCAAATCCCGCTGTCGGAGGCAAAGCCCGTGAATGATTAACACAGCAATTAGTGCATTCGACCGGCAAAGAGCTTTGGGGCCTGCCATTCCAATAAGGCAGCCAGAGATGCGTTTCCCATTCACTTGATTGAGCAATCGATGAGAGCGCCGTAACTCGCTTAGAATCATGTACTATGGAGCAGCATTTTCTATAGCTTTAGCTTGATTTTGTCTGCCAGGATCGATGCTAAAGCAGAAGAGCTGGAAAAGAATCAATGCATAATCGATCTGGACTTTCATTTCATCTCCCTTCCATGATTACAGATCTGCTGATGACAGGTCTGTAGGCCGACGACGGCCCAGACAATAATGTAGGTGTTTGTGCTAGCATTTTGTTAAGCAAAGGCAGTGAAAATGACAGGAGGGATGCTTGTCTGAACTCTGATCACGAGGGAGAAGTGACAAGAGCTCATGAAGACAAGTAGTAATGCTGCGTCGCATCGCTGTAAAATTTTGAGATCGTAGTACAGAGAACATTATTACTAGCACTTTTGCCGCTCCATATCTCCGGATCCTGAAAGCAGGCACAGTTTTATTTCCAAAAAGATTTGAAGTTCTATCGCACCAGTCAGGCGATTCCCCATCCCCAGACAGTCTTCCCGACAGTAGCATCCATGGCTTATACCCTTGCCACCCAAAAAGTTTTTCATCTCGAACAACTACTTGCTTCTTCCTTTTTTCCTCTCTCTCTTTGGGCAAAACACGGATTAGCAAGTGAGTTCACGGTTGCAGCTCCAAACATGCAAGACATGTAGGGGCCAAACAACTGTTCGTGCACATGCAGCAAGTTTATTTCTTTCTGACGCTCTCACAGTACAGTTCCATGAGGCCGTCTCTATCGCTGTTTTGATATACGAGTATTATTACACATTTTTTGAAAGAATATGAAAAGGTGTCCATCGAAATCAAACGGGGTATGTGTGTTTCTTCCGACTACGACTGCGTAGTTGTAAAGCATGGCAAATGGGTGGTCAGGAAGTTGCTTTGATGCAGACGAAAAAAAAAGAAGAAGAAAAAGTTGCTTTGATGCGTTTTTTTTTTTCTCGAGGAGGATGCTTTTCTTGCAGTGAAGGGGAAAAAAACGAGCTTTGACTCTGTTTGGCTAGCAAAAACGTCAACGAAATTTACCGTATGAGGCTCTCAGGAACAAAAAATCGTACTAAACATAAACTGTGATACTTTTTTTTTTTTGGTGTGTATGTGTGTGTTTTACAATACTTTGGACAGAGGAGACAGTACGTGCTATAGGCCGCGGTTGAGCATCTCTTCGTAGTTGAGCAGCGAGTTGATCCGCTGCAGCTGCAGCTGCTGCCGGAACCGGTTGATGAAGTCGTCCGCCCGAGCGTCCACGCTCACTGATGACGCTGCGTCGTCCACAACCTCCCGCGCAGCTAGTACGGCCCTCGCACGCGGCGGCGCGCGCCGCACTAGTCGCGGCTGCGGCGGCGGTGCGCGCTCCATCTTCTTCACCTCCGAGTTCGACTTATTGACCGCCCCGTTCGTCGTCGCTGGCTCTACCTTCTTACTGGTCTCGCGACCCGGTGGCGGCGGGATCGCGGCGGGCTCTGACCGGCTCCTGGCGTAGTACTGACGAGCGCTGCTCCCGTCGTTGTCACCGTCCGCCGTCGTCGTCGTGGCGGAGAGGTGGTGGTGGCTGTACATGTACTCTGGCGGGAAGTCTCCGGACCGGAAGCGGAACAGTCCGAAGGACCGCAGCCGCTCCATCATTGACGACGAGGTGCGTGCGGGGTGGTGAGGCGGAGGAACGTAGTACTCGCACTCGTCGTCGCGGCGGCCGCGGTGGTGGGAACCGGAGGTGAGCGCGATGGTGCCGATGACCACATTGAGCAGAACGAAGAGCGTCAGTGGTGACGAAAGGTATCCGCGCACCAGCGACCACGGGTCATCGAACGCGTCCGCGGCGCCGTCCATTACGACGAGATCTAGAATGTAGTGTGTGTGATCAACTGATCAAGGCGGGTAGCTAGCTAGCTAGGCGAGGGGCCTCGGATGCTGGCGTTTTGGTTTACCTCGGCTGTGTATGTGGTGTTTGTGTTCGATGGAGTGTCTCTGCTCCTCGACGACGGCGCGGCATTCTTCTTATACGAGGGATCAATGGGGGGCGCTAAGGTACGAGGGGCGGTGGCGCGACAGAAAAGAGAATGCTTGCCTTGCTCTGGAGGGGAAACCGTGTGTACGAGATCGAGTGCCGCGGCCTCCTAGTCCACCGGCCGGTAGCCGACCATGCACCGTCCCAGATCGGAGATCCCAAAGCTCACCACGACCCTGAATCAGTGCAGGCACGGGATCGCGGCGCGTCGGCGGCTGCGTTTCTGCTGCTGCCTGCTGATGTTTTTTTCCTGGTCAAAGTTGTTTTAAATTATCTTACGAAGGCGTGCCATACTAAGGACGCATTTGGTACGGTTCCAGATTCTCTCAGAAACGTTTCAGATTCAAATTCTTCAGTGAAACGTTTCTCTATTAAATCAAAATCACTTTTGTGAAATCGTTTGACTCATTTGCCGAAACGTTTCAGATTCAGCTAAAACAAGAAGAAAATGAATCAAAATCACCCAGAATCACTTGAAACACCCTTTTAGGCGATTCTCGTTCCCAGTATAAAAAGAGTGAATCATTTCAAGTGATTCTGATTCGAATCACCTGCGAAAAATAAATACCGTTTGGCACCGATTCTAGTGATTCACAGCTGAATCGAAAGTGATTTTTGCAGCTAAACGCAGAAAGTTCCTAGAGCAGAATTCTAGAACCAAGGGATAACTTCAGGAAACTAGTGAATATAACCATAGTCTGGAGGAGTGAGTAACGACTAAACAAACCACTCGGGTAGCAGCCGTCCAGCCGGTGATATAAGTACACTTGTGTCAGTGGCAGAACGCCATAAGACGTCACGTGCTACTTCTGTAGCAGCTGTTCTGTTGCGAAGAACGGGATCAGAATTCATCAGAAGTGAAGTTCAACGTCAATAGTAATACAGCAGCAGTGTCGGAAGTTCAACGTCAATAGTAATAAACAAAAATTTGCACATCACACTATCAGAATTAACCCATTACAGACGATCACATTAGGTTCAATAGAATATTGAAGAACAAAATGCATCAATATCACAATAGTCAGCCCACAGAAACACTACTACATTTGCGAACATACAAGTTTTAGTCATACAACAAGTCTAACACAAGCTCACATAAGTCACAAGCTCCTCAGCTACAGATCCAGGAGCATAAGAGGGCAGAATCAATGTCACAGGAGCCAACACTAGTGGCCACGAAACTAGAATACCTACTCATCACAGATAATCACATAGTTCACGTCCTCGGAGTGCAGCTAGCCAAGTGAGCCTTGAAGGCCTCCAGCTCAGAAAGAACTTCGTCCTCAGGGCGGTAAATCAGATCACTCATGCGCCATATCTGCATGAATGCAAAAACTGTAATAACAGGCAACAGAACGGAGTACCAGGGCAGCATACAATAGGCCCCAAAGTCCTGCTGAAGGTACAGATCAACTTTGTTTCATGATTTACACAACATTTGCACAATTTAAATAAAGAGCAGCACCTGCAGCGTCCCTCCTCCGCCTGTGCTCTCGCCATCATCAGAGACACTCACAATTGTCCAAGGATCTGATGAATTCCAGTGGAAATCTACAATCTTATCCCTGCCAAGGTGGATAAGCAAGACCAACATAAATCGACATTCAAAAAAAAGAAAGATGCTGTTTATTGAGTGTTATTTATCACATGAAAAAGAAATTGGTTTCATATTAAGACAACAAACCTGTGACCAGCATGTTGGAAGAAAAGCCCAGCAGGTGAATTGGTATTTTTCTTCTTCCCAATCTATTACCACAAAAACTTCCAATAAGGCCAGAAATTCAAAAACACATGACAAAATCAACAGGCAACTGAATCCCATCGTCAACAATTGTGCAGGTGCGTCTTAGAAGAGATTATAGTTCAGCAAGACTATACAAGTGGATACCTTTTCATGATCCCATATATTTAAGAACCCATCTTCCGCAGAGCTTCCAAAAACAGATGCTTTATCAGGTGACCACTGAAATGCATAAGATTTGAATTATAGTGAAAAAAAGAAATGCCAAAGGGGGTAACCATAAACACACACACACTGAGAACTTAACAAATATATTTTCTTTACATGCCTGAACACAAAGAACAGCAGCCTTATGGCCCTCAAATTTGTGAAGTGGAGAAGCAGCTCCACCAGAACCCAGATTTCGCCGGTCCCACATACGGACAGAATTATCAGCTGAACTGAAATATGAAAAGAAACTACATTACTCAAATGTGTACTAAGAAACTAATGCAGAAACATGGAATTCTTCAGGTAATGCACAAGTAAGCCTCCTTATCATCATACCCGGTTAAGATATAGTTAACATCAAGGGGATTCCAGTCAACACAATGTACATCTCCACTATGTGCTTTTTCAACCTGGAAATGAACAATAAAGAAAGTTTCACAATACATCAAATTAAGTCATCAAATATGTTGAGAGAAAAAAAAAGAAAAGGAACATGATAAATAAAAACCAATTGATCAAATCTAGTTGCCTATTAACTCTGTCGCACAATCATTATTAGAAAGAATAATATGTCAGTCAGGTTAATAAAGATAGACAAACATTTTATAACACGCAATTAAGTAAAATATGACATATTATCAACAAAGAATACATAATAAATTCAAGCATACAAATTTTACCTGAAACAAGCTAACCTACTAAAGACTGATAGCGAAGAAAATCACCTTTACAGCTGGGCCAGTACCAGTCCGAGCATCCCAGAGAATAAGACAAGCATCATCACCCACACTACAGAACTCCTGCGCACTTCATCCCAAAAAAGAAAGAAAGATAAGAAGATAAATAAGACAGAAGACAGCTATATTAGGTAAAATAAATGATATTCACAGTGAAAATGCCACTATTATTAGTTCATATTTACAGTTAACGAAGCTACGCAGCTAGAAAAGGGAAAGAAATATTCTGACCATGCACATCTCAAAGCCTGGAAGATGCAATACATATGCTAGTGATCTACATCCATCCATTGCCTTAAGTAAACCAGGAAACTAGAGTAGACTATTTACCTAGAAGGGCAGAATTGAACATCTTCAACGGTGCTGTCATGTCCATGGAATACACCTCGAGGGTCAACTTTAGGACTATCCTTTTCATTCGAAGTTTTACCCGCCATCTTGCTGGCAGATGCTCCAGGGGAAGACTCATTTTTTGAGGAATCCCCAAGGGCAGATATGTGGTCTTGGATGCACCACAAGACAACAGACTTGTCCTTTCCTATTAAAATTTTGCATTTGAACCAAACCCAAGTTATCACGGGACAATACTCTTTTGATATTAAAAATAAAAAAAATACAACAATTACAACGCGTTGCAGATAACAACTTCTAGTGCCCATCGCAATACATGTATTTCGATATGTTGTTGCAGAGAGCTATTACTTTCTCAACCAACCCATTGCTGACACCATGGGCCAATCTGCCAGAAGTCATTGTAGCTAGCAGGTATGTTCCATGGTGAGAAAGTTGTTTTCTGGACGAAACACTAAAACAGTTTACCACAATGAGCACCAGAAGTTGTATGTTTCTGCACCACGTGTCAAATACTAGTTTTGAAAGTGTTGTACACTTAGAGCCTGTTAAATCAGAAACAGATATTATAGTTCCAAATACTTTGTCAAATGATCTAAGTTAGGGCAAAATAATTTATCTAGCAAATTGCCTGATAATACTGTCTTTTAATTTAGTTTCTGTACCTGTATTTTCATGTTGCTGTTAGAACTGGACTACACAGCTGCATGGACAAGTTTCCACAGGATATAAAATTCTGATATCAGCTGCATTGACCACATGTGTGTTTCTATAATGCAGTGATTGAGCATGTCACAACTCACAAGTCAAAAGACTTGGATATAAAAAACTTGACCTGCAGGGGGTAGAACAGCCCCCGAGCATTTGTTTTATAGGAGATCTCTCACGCAGAACAAGAAAACCACCGAACCCTCTTCCCCCACCCTTACATCAGGGAGCCGCGAGCCCACGTGAGTTGGGACGGCTCTTAACCTGTCCTTTGGTGCAGAGTCAGACGAGGGGATTTTTTTCAAACCCAGCCTGAAATTCGCTCCCACGGGGAATCGAACCCAGGACCTGAGTGCCACTCGAACTCCTAACCGGTACACTAGGAGCCCTTTGGCAAAACATGGATATAAAGGAGAAAGGATGATTTTCAATTGAAAAATGTCCCTGGAGACAACTAGAGGCTTGAGATATTAACCAAAGCAACAACATTGAAATGGGATAAGTTTGCTAACCTCCAGATAAAACATACGGTTCTGCTGGACACATAGCAAGCGCAAATTCAGCATTTTCCTGATGCCCCCTTAATATCTAACAAAAAAGTAAGGTTAGTCCTCAGTAAGCATTGTGAGTACAACTTGCATATTGAGAAAGTCATACCAAATCAGGGCGAGATTCAGTTGCTCCAAGGACAGCATGTCTGTTTGGCTGGGCTTCAACATCCCAGATAAGTACCTGCATGTCAATGGAAAAAGGGATAGCACACAAAACCCTTAACTTAATTCCTAGCTGGAATGGTTAGAGTCATATTAATTAATTTACAGGAACTAAGCAGCAGTGCAAGAATTGGACGTACATCTGGACTGTCGGTATGAGTGGCTATAATCTTACTATTCTGTGGAAGCTCCCTGATTCTATTAACCTGTTTGCATGATAAAACATAAGATAAATCAACCATCCAGTTCAAGGATGAATCAAAGTATCAGAAATACTAGACCCCAGATAACAAGATTGAAGAGCTATTTTGGGGAAAACAAATATAAATGGAATCATAAGAGACATATATGGCATACATTGAGTAAACCAGACATAATCAAGTTCCACGCAATATGTAGCTACAAATTGACAAAATTTTGATCTCTTGCATGAATGAACGAACAGAAAAGTAAAACTGCTGACGATAAAAAGTTCTTACCTCGCCCGGATGAACGATAGTCTTATACTTCTTCACGAAAGGTGACCGTGCTTCCTCGTTAAACTGCAACAGATAGGTAGATAACAGATCAGGACCATCATAAACTGATAAGGCCAAACTAGATATTCATAGACTGTCATTATCTCAAAGAATCAATTAAACATCATCAACAAATTTCAAGAAGTACTAGAGCTACATATAATCGATATTTTTTTTCAGCATATAAATATACAGTGTAGAAATACTACAGAAATATGCCCATGATCACATGATGGTTACAAGTTTCCTTCACAGACAGGCATGATGGTGTGCAAAAAACTATTACACATGACTTTGAACAGCTTCATCAATAAATAATATATCAAAGAGAAAATAAATGCAGCAAGACAGGAACTAGAGGGTGAGTAACATGCAGGACAAACATAAGTACACACAGCTAAAATCACAAATCTTTCTGCTTGTGACTTAACTACTGTGATCAAGGCATCAAAGCAATAACAAACCTGCGAGATATGTTCCGCGGCTGCAACCCTCGGTTTGACAACTTCACAGTTTGCAATAACGAGAGTATTAGGCATGCTTCCATCCGTCTGAAACCATAGAAAGATAAGCAAACCCAACAGTAGCTCAGAAAGGAATACTAACGAAACATCAACACCATATGCTTCTATATAAACAAGTCTTCATGATATTTCTAGAGAGCTAGAATGATAGTATCTAACTGCATGTGCACTTGCCTGCTCAGATAGGTAAAGCCGCTGACGGTTCTTGTAGGTAGCTTGCTCAAACTGGGGGCCCCACCTGCCAACACCAACCAAGTAGCACCATAATGAGTTGCGCGGTGACATGAGGTTAAAAGTGGGCCAAAAATTTAAGCAGTTAAAATGAATGATCAATGCAGCTAGTGTGTAGTCTAAACTCTAAATTATTAGAGTAGGAGTACTGGAGTACGATAATCAATTTTAAAAAGTCTAGGATGATACCAGGATGCAACACAACTTTGAAATGATGCACATATTATCAACAGCATCATGTTTTTGTTCCAATAGAAGCACTGAGTAATAATGTCAAGACTTCAAGACGACACAAATGGATGCATAATAGCACACTAGCAACCAAATCTAAGGGCCAGTCTGGAAAGGGAAGAATGCTCGATGAAAACTGGACTCACTTCCCCTCCGACCAGACAGCTTCAGCCACATAGGAAGAATTACATGAAAACACAAATCCTAAATCCCAGCCCAAAGAGTCGCATCCGCCAAAACCCAACATTCATAAACCCTAGCATAAAACTCTAGCACACAACGTCCGGGCCACCATTCCCACACCAATCCACGCCATCCGCACCAAGGAAGCAACCACAGAACAGATCTGGAGACTAGAGCAACGGAATGGACAACCATGGATCAAAACCCTAGATACAGACACCCGCGCCTACCACCCTCAAAACCCTAATCCAGAAGGAATCTTCACTGAAAACGAAAAATACGTCCACAAAACTACGGACCGACCAGACGACGAGGAACAGAGAGCACGGTGGAAGGAAAAGGTTACCTGCAGGAGAGCGACGGCCAGACGAGGTTGTGGTTGGCGAACCAGTCGTAGAGGACCGGGATGAGCGATTTCCACTGCGCGTAGCGCTCGTCCACTGCTGCCCTCGAGCCGCTTCTCTCCTTCATCTTCGACGCCGGGCGGGCTGGTCCGGGAGTGCTATCACTGCTGCGGGGAGCGTGCTCGATGGTTGCCGCTCTGCCGCTGCGCAGTGCTGCGGCTGCGGCGAATAACGGAGGGATCCAACGCTGGGTGGACTGCGGGCGCGGGGAGTGAAGCCGAGGCTGGGATGGATGGGCTGAAAATTACAGGGAGTGTGAGTGGCCTTCTAACGGCTAACGTAAACTGGGCTTTTTTTTTTTTTCCTGAATGAGCTGGGCTGGGGTCTGAATAACGGCCGACGTAAACCTTCTTCTCTAATCTAATACAGTACAGTATACAGTACGTACGTAATAAGATGCTTTGCTTGCCGATTAAATACGGGGGCCTGAATAAGTTGGTTTTCATTTTTCTGTTCATTCCCCCTTTTCCACTAACTACATTTTCTTTCCCTCAAATATTTCTTGTGTGACAACTGACAAAGTATGATGTTTCTATTTAAAGAAGAAATTTCTGCAGCTATCCACGTTTACTTTTTCCAGTAACTACTTTTCTTTCCCTCAAATATTTTTTTGTGTGACAAAATATGAGTTTTATTTTTAAAGAAGAAATCTCTGCGGTTATTCACGCTTATTTGGGGTTTCTCGCCTTTTGTTAGCGTACAATTCAACTAAATAAAAGTGTTACGTACGTAGTACAAGCTAGACTAGGATGGAAGCATCAGGTATTCAGGTCAGCAGAGTCCCAGCGGCCGACGGTGTCGGCAATTCACGAGTTTGAATAATCACTCGATCGAATTATCACGAGTCACGACGACTTTGATGCAGATGTTAGGCACCCAGACCACCGTTGGCTGCTTCGTATGTTCAGATTGCTTTGACCTTATAAAACACTTGTGTGTAAGTGCTAGTTTGGAATATTCTCCATTAGTCCAGCTTCTTCCTCCTCTTTTTATTTTCTTTTCTGAATTCGATACCAGCTTATTCCAGGAACACCCAGTGACTTTATTCTTTGAGAAATAATTACGGTTCATCATTATCACCATCATCCATCACAATCACATCGAGAACGCTCGGCTTGTGAGCTCCATGAAAATAAAAGCTATGGATGTCATCTAAAAAAAAACTATGGAGGCATATAGGGGCCGGGCGGGGAGAATGATGGATGGGATCAGCCGCACATGACAAGCATGGGTCGGCTGGGTACCCGGAATGCCGGCGCATGTAAAGCATCGAAGGGCACATAGTCTAAATGTTGAATATGAAAGAAAATACAGGCAACATAAGAAGAACCAAGTATGTACCTGGCGTACGGATACGCCGACGTCGTACATTGTTCCCGTCCACCATATCGCGTCTCGAAGCCGGATGTCGTGGACCTTGGACTTCCTCCACCAACAAGAGGAGCGGTGGCAAGTACAAAAGAGAGGAGGGGACACGTCGACAAAAGCCGATACCTGGAGGTGGACACGGGGTGCGGAGGATGGGGGCGGCAGTGACTGGAAGTGGTAGACATAGGGATGAGCGGGTGGTGGCGGTGCGCAGCGTTTTAGGGTTAGGGATTGACCCAAACGCTAACACCTTTCCTTTTATATAAGCCCATCCTACGGTGGACCGAGGCCCATTTCAAGTGAGCTATAGGTTAGAAATTGATCCTAATGCCACCGCTCTTCCTTTTAATGAACCTACCATATGGATCAAGAACCATTTTGGGTGAGTTATTTTTTTATACTAATTTATATGAAAACTCCTTATATTTGATCATTTCCGTTACAAAATTTGTGTTGATGTTTGCAAGTCTCAAAGAAATTCATTAGCCCTAAAAGATTTTCAAAATAGTGTGAATGACCTGAAATACAAAAGTTGTTGACAGCACACCCATTTTAAGAAATTTGATTTTTTTTCCTTTTTTTTCTCATGTTTTGTGACTTGATCACTTCACTGTTGCGCAAATGGTAGGGCACAAATTATGGTATGCACAAACCGTTCATTCCACTCATACGTGTAGAGACAAAAGACACCACCCACCTGTCATGTAGCTATTCAACTGAGTCATACCCAAACCAAACTGCATAAAAACACGTAAAACCGAACCTAATGCAGCTATAGCTGCCCACTTGGACCGAATCAAAATGGGCCGGCACGAAGTACTTGGACCTAGGTGGAAGCACGTTGGTTTGCACAGCGCAACCCATCTAAGCATAGGCCTGACATTGTAGGTGGTCTGCGTAGCCTGTGAGAGTCGTGCCAACTTAAACGGCCAGTGTGAGAATTTTTGGAATGAGCGTTTTGACGCTAACTGAAAACATAGAATGGTATAAAGGGCACTACAAGTAACATGGAATGAGTGTTTGGACTAGTCGCACGCACGTACTAGCAATACGTAAAATTCACCACAATCCAAGTCCCGTCGCGTCGGAAATCAGACGTGACAGTGACCGACTTCTTCTCTTTTGTTACGTTTTGATTTGGTTCGCGGGGGCACACGCCTGACGCCTCTTCACTTCACACCACCACCACCACTTGTTGAGAGATTTGCGGCGAAAGCGAAATTCCATTCTGAAATTCGTTGGACCGGGCAGGACGCGAAAAAAGGCGCCCCCAACCCCAACCTTGGATTTGAGCTTATCTATCACTAGCAGACTAGCTCCTCGTCACCATCCAAATCCTCCCGTCCCGCCGCCGCCCATTTCGTCATGCGTCAACTGAACCGGCACGCAAGTCACCACCGGACGGAAGTCGTCGCGCTCTCATCTTCTGCCGGACTGCCGTTTCTCCCGGTGCAGTGCAGGTAGAGGTCAAAAGCGACCGCTGGAAAACAAAAGAAGGCCAAAAGCGCCGCTCGGCCTGACCCTGACTCCCGCCGACGACGTCAAGCCGCGCGCGAGCACGGAGGACTTTGCGAAACGAGCGCGGAATTCCACCGCATCGAGTCCTTCCTAGAGTACCGAGTCTGTTGGTTCTGTGACTGTCCTTCGTTTCTGCGTCGTGCGTGGCGCCGCAGGGGACAATACAGAATACTGTGGTTGTGTGACTGGAATCCAATACGAAATGAAGGAGGCGGCGTGAACGAGAACGAAGCCAACAGAAGACGTGCGTCACCGGATGGTCCAGGCCCTCCAGCACACGGGAAAGAAGAGAGGAATGAACAAGTTCGAACCACTGCCCTTATGCCATCATTTTTCTGCAAGCGAAGCGTGCGACACTTTCGTCTATTTTTTGCCTTTCTTTTGTTTGCGTGCCGCCTGCCCGGGGTCTCCAATGATAGCAGTGTGCCGCTCTGGAGCGCAGAGACGGCTGCTCCAGACCGCTGGTGATTGTACGAAGAAATTGCGATGCTGTGCACGGGCACCGCCACGTTGTACATGTCCCGTAGGGTAGGTAGTAGTATGCACTAATGCACGTAACCACAGCCCTTCATTCGTCATCCTAGGATCGTTCAGCATTAGTCCATTACTGGTGGTTCAAGCTTTAATTTCTGGTTGGAGGTTACTATAGCAAATAATCGGTCTTACATGTAAGGATCCGTACGTTTCATCGGTAGTTGAAGGGTCAGGTCATAAAACAAGCGACCCGTGCAGACTGAATCCGTGGAAAAAGTCATGTGAAAGGCATTAGCCCGGTGAGGGTTTAACAAGTCTTGCTATTAGTACGTGGTAGTTCTTTGCGGCGCGCTTGTACCGTGCTTCTTCAGCCTAGTTCTTTGTTCTGTTTGAATAATTGCCAAGCACCACAGCCGAGACGACAACAAGGACATGCATCCACCACACGCAAGGGAGTAAGGGACCTCACCCGTCACCGCCGGTCTGCTTTGTCTTGTTAAAATCGGTAGCCCTTCTTTCGGAACGGAACGGAAATTTGATTACTACTATTTTTTTGATCTGGAATTTTCCTGCCCCCATCCCAAAACGAGACGTGGTCCACAAAAGCAGTACAATAACGATGTTCAAAACAGAAAATAGACAAACCCCATTATTACATTATTACAGTATAGTAGTAGTATATTGTTATACTTGGTCACGCTCGCGCTGCTTTCGAAATAATGCTCCGCGCATGGGACCGCATCATGCGCGCCCTTTTTATGTTCCACGGCCCCGTTTTGCTTGGAACGTCGTCACAGCAAAGCGTGAGCTCACCGAGATGCAGCGTGACATCACTCGGGCATTTGTGCCTGCTTCGATCGGTTTATATTTGTTGCTAGCTAGAGAATAGAGAGAGATGCCCAGATCCGATGGAGGATGATAAAGTGCCTCGGAGGACCATGCTACATATTCTTCGTACATCATCATGATCCTCTTAGTACATCGTCTGTCGAGTGCCTCGGAATCGGACCATTTCTTCTACTATTCTGCACCGTCATGATTATGACTTGTTCATTAGCTAACCGGCCGTATGTTTGCTTCCTGTGCACATTTTGCGTAGGAGAAGAAAAAGGTTCAGATCGGAATAGTAGTGTACTTGATCGATAGAAAGCTGTGGCTCTCTAAAAGCTCTAAGCATGTGCTTGTCTCCGAAGCAAATAGTCAGCTATCCGCGCTAACCGTGACGGCATGACGAAAATTGGTGATAAGCCCAGAATGCACGAAAAAAAATGGCCGATACATGAATTATAATAGTAGAGCACTATACTACAGCTGAACCAAAGCTTAGACTCGCTCTGCGCGCGGTAACAGTGTCGCTGGTCCGTAATCTCACTGATTGGTGCTGTCCCCAAAAATGGCCAGCAGAACGGAGGCCCACGCATCCCACCACCACTATGGAGATGGAGGCAACGGATCTTCATCGATCAGTCCACCGCAGCACAGCGCCACTTCCCAGTCAGTCCGTCTCCACCACCACCTAACTAATTGCGACCTTACCGACCAGCGAACCGTGCCAAACCCAATTACCCAAACAAACAACAACAACCAGAAACCTCTCCCCCGTTGCCGCCGCCGCACCGCGACGTCCAACCCCCGGCCGCTCCGCTGCCCGGCCCGCCTCTGCTGCTCCTGCGGTCCTGCCTTGCCACACAGCGAATCCGTCAGTGACACAGCCAAAAACTTAAAAAAAGAAAAAACCGTCGCGCGATCGCGGCGGAATCGCGCAGCCCGCAGCGGCAGGGCGCACACAGGCGGACCCTTGCTTTGCTTTGCTTACCGACGCAGGCAGCGCTGCGCTGGTCTCTGTGGCTCGGTGCGTGCTCCCCTCCCCCATTTGTTTACTGGTCTCCTCCGCGCCGAACCTTTTTCCCTCCCCGCGCAGCCGCACCATCACCACCGCCCCGCCCGCCAAGCCACCACCCACTCGCCCGCGCTGCGCGTGCGCTTTGTCGATTCGACAAGACCAGTGCGGGATGACTGAGATGTGATCGTGGCGGATTAGCTCAGGCGGCTTAATCCGAGTTTTGCAGCTGGCTTGCTGCGCGGCGGCGGGGAGGTATGGGACGAGTCGCGGGCGGCTGCTGCTGCTCCCTCCTCGCCGCCGCCTTCATAGTCTCGGCGCTCGTGATCCCTACTGCTGGAGGTATGTGCCAGTCGCCTGTATTTTTTTTTCCCTCTCTCTCTCTCTCTCTCTCTCTCTCTCTCTGTGGGAGCTCTGCTGGTTTCGTCCTTCATGGTGTCCTATCGTATGGTGTTGCGGTTTCGTAGCTTGCTTAGCATCACGAGTTGCTTCGGCGATGATGTCGCTTACTCGTCAGGCTTGTTTGGTCTGAACCTTGCCCTTGCTTAGCTTGTTTGTTTACACGACCCGTAGTTTTCACGGTGAAACTGATGGTTAGAATCCGCTCCGTGCTTTAGAGCTTTACATCATCTGAGGCTTTGATCCTTGGAATTAAACGCCGATCGATGTTAGAGGGTGTTGTTAGTGATTTGGCCTGTGTATCCATATCTTCCACCCTTATGTAAAGGATGAAGAATACATGTTAATGCAAATTTTAGGCATACATATTTGCCATTTACTTACCCCAAAAAGGGAGAAGATCGATTGAAGTTTCAGCTCAATCAAAATTCAGGCACACATAATTGACTTCTTACCTCCAGAAAATTATTTCGACAAATAGACAACAATACTGCATACGACACTAGTCAGTGTTTCCCTATTTGTACTTGAACCATACTCCCTCCATTTTTAAATCATTGTTGTTGGGCAAACAATTCTGTGAATTGTGAAGAACGTTTAGTTCAAATTTTAGGCATACATATTTGCCATTTACTTAAACCCAAAAGGGAGAAGATTGATTGAAGTTTCAGCTTAATCAAAATTTAGGCATAAATGATGGACCTGTACCTCCAGAAACTTATTTTGACAAATAGATAACAAAATATTATATACGACACTGTTCATTGTTTCCCTAGTTGTGCTAGAACCATACTCCCTCCAATTTTCAATCTTGTTGCTAGGAAAACAATTCTATGAATTAAAGTTGTTCTCCTAACATCAACAATTTAAGAACGGGAAGAGTAGATATTTAAAGATATAAGTAATCAGATTTTTATGAAATTTTATCAGTTCAGAATGAATCTGGGGTCAAGGCTTGTTTGCATTGTGCCTTGGCAGGTAACTGCCCAGTAAATGTGAGTGGGATTCAGGGATTTAATGTAGTGAGCATAGCAGTAGTGTTTGTGAGACAGGAGATGAGGCTTCACATTTTAATATGAAGCAAGAACCTTTTTGGTCAAACCAGCATATAGATTAGTGTTGAACAGAACCCAAAATATAATGAATTACTCCCTCCGTCCCAATTTACTTGTTCATCTAGGATCCTACAGTTTTCCCATTTTACTTGTTCATCTCGCTTCCCGATACACCTTTCTCTCTTCCCAATACATCTCTATCTCTATCTCTATCTCTCTAGGCACACAAATAAAGTTCCTTCTGCTATATAGAACACTTTATATGCTAGTAAATTCATTTAATTTTTTTGCAAACTTATTCTTTTGAAGGTTTGAAGCAATCTCATGCTCCTGCTGTTGCTCGCAAGGTCCTCCTATCCATAACGAGTTGGCATCAGCAACATTATTCGGTTAAAGCTCTTCGTCCAGCACAAGCACAAGATAAAAGACAAGAAAGCTTAGGTCCATAACTAAACATTATGCTTTGAAAGTTCTCTATTTTTTTTTTAATTTCTGCACATGTTGATGCGTTGACTGTATTATTTCTTTGTTAGGATTAACTGGAAAATCACCTGCATGAACTTTATACATCCTGACCCACGGCAGGATCAATTTAAACCAAGCTCAGCTACGAACTATGAAGTTACTTTTTGTAACTTTGATTTATTCTAATCTTTTCGTAGATACTTATGTGGTATCTTCTGTAGCACATACCTTTTCTGGGGACATAATTAACATACTTCTGTTCTGCTACATTATGCAGTACCAGCAGCTTCTCCTGAAATAGCAGTTCGTCCAGCTAAAGACAATGGGGTTCGAGCTGCAGCACCTTCAAAAGGAAGTCATCATCATCGCATGCCTGTTAATAACACACATGGAAAGACTCATGGAACTGTTGTGGCACCACCAAAGAAAACGCATCACCACCACTCACCTGCAAAAAATACATACGTAAAAGGTAGACTAAATCCCTAACAATACCTTGTACCATGAAACCTGTTGTAGATAGTAAACGATTCACGTGTTATGTCGTACCAGGTCCTGCTGCTTCTCCCATGAAGTCTCCCATCATCCATAGGGAAGGACATGGACAAGGCATTCCAGTCGCGGCACCTCCTAAGGAGCACTCCAGCCCGTTATCACCAACAAATCATAGACACCACAAAGGCACGCAAAAATACACTGTTGAGAAAAAAATGCAGTTGTCTCAGTAAAGTGATGTTTGATGCAGTTACACAGTAACAATAAATGCATCCGTTTCACTGTGATGCTTGATGCAGGTTCCTTTCCTATTATAAGTCCTGCCCCGCATAAGACTAGCAATTCTTCTGCACGAAAGGATGGTCACTCTGGTTTACGTCATAGTCCTGCACCTGCACCTGTACGCTTGCCTTCATCAAAAGGAAAGGAACAAGGAAGTCCTGCTCCTGCATATGCTCCACATCAGCCCCAACAATATCATTCGCCTTTGTACTCTCCAGGTTCGATTCATTTGTTTAACTTTACTGTGTCAACATTGCCTTTTTTTTCCCATTTCTAGCTCTTACAAATGCTGCAACAATAATCTCCTAAGAGGACATCCCCACATGCATAACATAGGCATTGTTTTTGTCTTTGAGTTTGGTTTGGCTCAAGCATGTACTGCCAACGTAGTGTTGAAATATTGAAGTATTGATATAACTTGCACAAATGAAAGATATTTCTAAAGCAAGTATAGTTTCTCTTACACTTGAGACTTGATTCATAGTTTGGTTGGACTCATTCATGATATTCATTATGACCTCCCCTAACATGCACATTTGAATGTGTTTCTTTGCAGTATTACCAATATGTGTCAAGTTTCCATTCATTATTTAATATTGTCATGATGATTACGGTCTTGATTCTATGTTTATGTTACCGCAAAAACAGTTGGAAGCATACCAGATTACCTTGGGAGGAATATGGATGCTACTTTAGAATCTTTTGTTCTTGAAGTTGCAAGATAACTGAGTGTATATAACTTTCTTTCCATTACCACCAATGCAGGGCCTGCTCTACCGCCAGTGCAGCCACCTGACAGTCCTGGATACAAAAAACCCAAGGCTCCAGCACCAGCTCCTAGTCAATCATTCCTGCCTCCACCAACAAAGTCATGTATGCTGAGGATACTTTTGTATTATCTGAATCTAGCACTTCAAGTCTCTGCATTAGTCAACTACTCATCGCTTATTTGTGGACTGTGTTTCATTCATCTTCTTTGTTTCGTCTTGCTAGACTGTGTGGCATCACCCTGTGACGATCCTAAGACCAATAGTCCTCCGGGAATATGCCTCTGCGTGTTACCAATAAAAGTTGAGCTTCGTTTTGCTATAGAATTGTACGTATTCTTTACTCTAGTTGCAGAACTTGCACAAGATATTGCATCTGGAGTTTTCATGAATCAAAGTCAAGTTCGTGTTATGGGAGCAAATGCTGCACCTGAAGATCCTGGGAAGACAGTTGTCCTTATTGATCTTGTGCCAATGGGTGAAAAATTCGACAATACAACAGCGTATCTTGTATTTGAAAGGTTTTGGCATAAGCAGATCATCATAAACCGTACGGATTTTGGCACCTATGATGTCTTATATGTTCAGTACCCAGGTGAGAATTCTCCATGACATCTTGTTGTGTTCCAGTTAATATCATTTTCTTATGTTATCCTCTTTGATCATTTATTACTTCGGATTAATAGTTCATTTGTTGCTCCTTTTTGTAGTTTGTGTTCCATAATATCGCTTATGACACACACAGTTTTGTCTACTCATGCAGGTCTTCCTTTGAAACCACCGTCTGGTCCTGGAAGCTTGAACAATGGCATTAGCAATGCAAATGATCCAAGGTTGCGACCCTTTGCAGCTGCTGTGGAAAATCAGAAAGAAAGAAAAAGCTGGAGCAAAATTGTAATAATTGTTCTATCAAGTGTTTTTGCTTTTGTTATATGTGCTGGAGCTGCATCGATGTATTTCAAGCTTCGAAACAAGAATCATTTAACTGAAGCATCGCTTATGCCAGCAAAATCTGCAGGTAGCAAGACATTCCGTTCATGGGTTATTATTACATTTTGATCTCTCTGTGAGGCACCTTTTAAGAGGCAGTAAAATACAGCTTGGTGAACCCCTTTGCCGAAAGCATAAATTGGTTCCTTTTCATGAAAACTTGAACCATGTGACTACAGATCGTAATACATGATAGAGAACAGTGGAAGTTCGTTGATCATCCTTTCCATGCCTATAGGCATTTTGAGACGCAAACTAATGCGCTAAGATGCTTATGCTGTTTTCAACTATGAAGAGCTGTGCAGTGAGAAACTGAGTAGTGCTAATTATACCGTGACAACTAATATTTCTACTAAAAAGTAAAATGTTATATTTTGTATTTCATGGTTTTAACTATTGAAGCAGCTAGACTAATCTTTGAGAAATCTTAATGCTTACAATTGCAATTTTTGAAAACATTAACTTATTATGTTTGATTCTATTTCCCCCCTTCAATGGCTGCATTGAAAATGCAGGTCCTGGATCTGTAGTGGTTGGGAGCAGGATAGGAAGCAGGCCTATTTCAGCATCACCGTCCTTCAGCTCAGGCATAGTGGCATACAAAGGATCTGTCAAAACATTTAGTTTGGCTGAGATGGAGAGAGCTACACAGGGATTTGATGAGTCCAGAATTATTGGTGAGGGTGGTTTTGGACGTGTCTATGAAGGTATTCTTGTGGATGGAGAAAGGGTTGCTGTCAAGATTCTGAAAAGGGATGACCAGCAAGGTACCCGAGAATTTTTGGCTGAGGTTGAGATGCTTAGCCGATTGCATCACAGGAACTTGGTTAAGCTTCTAGGTATATGCACAGAGGTGCATAGCCGATGTTTGGTATATGAACTTGTTCCAAATGGCAGTGTGGAATCTCACTTGCATGGTAACTCTTTGTGTTCTTACTGTGACGAGTTTCTTTGGTCTCAAGTTCTCTTTCATCACTTTACCTAGTTATATTCTTGTCAAGAGGTGCAGTAGATAGGAGTTGTTGCATTATTGCTACTAACATAAAACCAACCGGTGCTACTTTCAATTTGTGTTGTTTAAGTTGATTTATGTTGAACCGTTTCCACTTGATACCAAAAATAACATATGTTTTCAAATTCAGTATATATATTTTATTTTCTAAATTAGCAAGCTTGAAGAGTATGGATCCCAGGGATCTCTGAAATGGTATCCTATTGTGATTCACAGGATCAGATAAGGGAACTTCTCGACTCGATTGGGATGCTAGGCTCAAAATTGCACTAGGCGCAGCACGTGCACTTGCTTATCTACATGAAGATTCAAGTCCACGTGTTATACATCGTGACTTCAAATCAAGTAACATTTTACTGGAATATGACTTCACTCCTAAGGTGTCAGACTTTGGCCTAGCAAGAACAGCTTTGGGTGAGGGAAACGAGCATATTTCAACTCGTGTTATGGGAACTTTTGGGTATGTCTGAGTCTTGACTAGTCTCTCAACTCATGGGAGTAGTTTTTTTAATAGTCTCTCAACTGATTAATAATTTTGGCTATATTCTTCTTAGGTATGTTGCTCCTGAATATGCAATGACCGGGCATCTTCTAGTTAAGAGTGATGTCTACAGCTATGGCGTTGTTCTTCTTGAACTTCTTACAGGAAGGAAGCCTGTAGATATGTCAAGACCTCCAGGACAAGAGAACTTAGTCGCATGGGCTAGTTCTCTTCTGACAAGCAGGGGTGGTTTGGAAGCAATCATTGATCCTTCACTTGGGAGTAGCATCCCATTTGACAGCATTGCAAAAGTAGCAGCCATTGCTTCCATGTGCGTTCAGCCTGAGGTGGATCAACGGCCATTTATGGGGGAAGTTGTTCAAGCTCTGAAGTTGGTGTGCAACGAAGGCAGTGAGTTCAATGAATCTACAAGCGTTAGTCAAGATTTGCATATCCATGATGCTGAGATTATGGGCAGAACGAGTCTGGATATGGACATAGACCCTGCAGAGCTGTTCAGTTCATCTGCACGTTATGATAATATGGATGTCTCTGGTTCGTTTAGACGATATTCAAGTTCAGGCCCTCTAAGAGTAGGGAGGACAGGACACACTAAAGAGAGGGGCTTGTCAACAGGCAGCTCAAGTGAACATGTCAGTCTTCAGAGATACAGGACTGATTGAGAATAATCAGCCTACAGCCCTCTTTTGACGAGCGTGGAAGAAATGCATATTAACTTATTTTTCACAAGCCAGATTTCATGTTTATTGTGAATATCTGTGGATTGGCAACAGGTGTAAAAGAAAAAGGAAAAGCAGTGGCAGCTTGAGCTGAGACCTGGAGTGACCCCCTTGTGCTACTTCCCTGCTAGACAGTGCAGCACGGAACACTTACTTCTCCCTCCAACTATTCTCTGGTCATGGACATCACCTAAAATTGGGGGCTGAAACAAGAAGACTTCGCACTAATTCAGTACGGTGCTAGTCTCCTAGAGGTATAGAGTGTGTATAAAAGGTGTTTTTTTTTTTCAAATGTAAATCCCCATGAGCCCTTCCTAGATTCCTCTTCCGGTTCCAATTCACGTGAAGGGTATGTAAATCGAAGTATGTGAGATCTTTGAGTACTCGACATGCTGTCACCAATTTTGGGTCCAATGAAATAATATTTTATCCCACTTTAATATACTATCTTCTAGACAAACAAAAGGTTTGATTTTCAGGCAACACTGGAAATGTCGTGGAACATCCGAGGAGCTTTCAACGCTGACCGGAAGCTTCCTTCGTAGCATAAATTGTGATTGCTCATGTGCGAATCACTAGCACAAAAGATCTGACAAGGCACAAGTACAGAAGTCCAAGGATAAGCCTGCAAAATATAAAATAAAATAGCTACCATTGCATATCGGGTTACATTGGGTAAGAATATCTTTTGGGGCCATCATTCGCATTTCATATCCATACCGAATACAAGCCAAAATGAAACGCAAATACCATGCTTAATACAACACCTTCCTCGAACAAACCACACTGAAAAAATAGTGGGGGCTAGCAGCCTGGCAGTGTTCATGCAGGTGATGTCATCGCCTACATGGTTACATTCAAAAGGGGGCTCCAGGCCAGCATCAAAATCATTTTGCATGCCCAAGGAAACTGGCAATTGGCTGAGAAGATGAAGAAAAAAATAGACATTGCACTGAACAAATATCGAGTGCAAAATACTAGACAAATCAAAATGATAAAGAAAGGGCAGAAAAGATTGCCATTACTGGAAAACTAAACACCTATTACTAGGGAGTGTGTACAAGTCTGCGCGTTTGTTAGGTTGCTGAAGCTTCGTTTTCCTCAGCAGCAGCTGCTGCAGCAGGAGCACCTTGTTTGCCTACAGCTGGAGACGCTTCCTTTTCTTTGTTTGAAGAATCAACTGCGAAAAGCCAATCTGTAGCTGTTGCTGCAATTTCAGGGTCCACATACCCATGCACATTCACAGGCGTGACAGATATCTGCAGATTATGAAGTGGGCCAAACACTTAGCTATTTGTGTGTGTGTGTGTGTGTGTGTGAGAGAGAGAGAGCTCACAAATCCATTTTCCAAAGCTCTTAGATCGATATCCTCATCTAAACCTTCTGGCTGCTTGTCGACGTACTGCATTTTTATGTAACAAGAAAGGAAATAATGCTTAGGATGCTCTGAGAGTATCACACATGCCCAGAAACATTCTCCTCATTCTCAGAAGATAAACCAACACTATAGGCTGCCAAAGGAAAAGGTGTGGTTTGGGCAACAGAAACAATGTATTTTGCTAAATTAAAATCCATTGGTAATACAATTACCTCAGCGCGGAATAATTTCTTGACTACTTCTCGAACTTCTTGTTTCCTGGAAGCTGCAACAGACTCAACCTCAACTAACTTCCGCTGGGCATTAACCCTGCGTGCTGCACCCTGAAGATCAAAGCAAGAAAATCAATTTGAGAATGAGCTGAGAATGTAAACAAATTTGTGTGGCACAAAACGATGTGTTCTTACTGCTGCAGATGCATCCTTTCCAAGCTGCGCCAGCTGAATGCCAAGGCTTTGATGCATGCCCATAAAATGAGTAGCAGATGAAGGTCTGCTTGTTGATACAGCCTGCCAACTTTGAGCAGGACTGTATACACTTTCTTTGGTCAGCTTGAAACCCTGATATCAGGAGAGATATAAAAGTAAGTACATGTAAAAAGAAAACCGAAATTAGCCTACGCAATAAGTATTTAGTTTTCCAGTTTGTGAAAAGAATGCAAACTAGCTCAAAGAAACTTCCTGTTAACCCCTTCATTCCATTGTCAGCACCCCAATCAATCAGCCAAGGAATCTGGTGCAACATGCAAGCAGTAAGAAGTCCAGTGTGCTGCATCGCTCCATGCGTTGCCCTCCGTTATTTCTGCTGCCGTTGCAGACATCAGGAGGAATGCAGTGGCTCGGTGCAGGTTTGCAAGGCAGCAAGGGGTATGAACATGCCTGTGGACCAGGAGGATGGCTGCTGCGATTCCAAGAATGCCTTCAGGGCATGTGTCAAGGACCTGGTCAAGAATGTCACAAGGTTGATGACAACGAGGTATATTCTTGCCTCTGCTCTGCTCCTGTCTGCCCCTCCTTTCTTTAACACGTTCTTTCGAGGGAGTGTCTGTCGTTCCACTTGTGCAATGTACGAATGAGGGAGACAAATAGTTTGAAGAAATTTCTCCCCTCGTAATAGTCCTTTCAATTAATAAGGATGAAATACATTCCACATAACTGAAGGAACTAAAAGTTCACATATTCTTATGATATGAAGAAAGATTTAGAAATATTGTTGATTTTGTGGATATAAATCGCTAAGGTACTGCCTACATGGCTAACAATTCTCCAGGACACCGCAGAAGTCAAGCTATAAACCTATAGGGCAGGAAGGCAGCAATTGACCCATTTGGCAACAAAAGCGAGGTAGTGTTTAGCCAAGGTGGCTTATAGCAAGGAAATTTAAAGTCAGAAAGATATCAGATAAACAAATTCACATGACAATATAAGTCTTGGTAACAAAGCACAATTTAAAATTATATGATATTTTCAGATTCAGAAGAAGGAAAGAAAAGAGGCTTCATTTGACGAAAACACATCGTGCAGTTTATTTATTTCGAACCAGTTGCCAATAGGACGCAGCATATACTTCGAGATGTCTGAACATTTTAGGGGCCTTGTTGTCTGATAAGTGATAAGATGTTGAACGTTCTACCGTTCTACATAGTGTTATATGGAATCTCATTGACTTATCCTGTAAGCTAATGAGGGATGAAATCAAAGCAGCATATGCTCTTAAATTGATTTTGCAAGTGTTACTTGTATTGAAGTAGCCAGTAACAACAGTAATATCATTTTTTGTTCTGTAAGATGACCTAGGAAGGAAATCAAGGCACCATAAGATGCACTCAAAATTGAGCTTATACTGTATTATATGCTAGACAGTAGCAATAGTATGGTCCAGATATCCTTTTGGAGTGTCATGGTGAAACAAGTAAACGTGTTTGTGTAATCCTAGAGCCATGATGTTAGCATTCACCCTAAAATGGAGCTTAAGATTCAGAGCATCATTAGCGAAATAACCTTGTTTGCAGGTGGTGAGCTTGGAACCCCGATATTCAGCAGGCATCCACTGAGGAAAGTTCCTTTCTCAATGTCTGCCAAGGCAGCATTTATCAATGGCAAACACACTTGTGCTGCATCCTTGAAGTCACTGTCTTTGCTGTCATCCTTCTTCCTAGTCACATATATCCATGGTAGCGTATTGTTAGATCATCCTGCCTCAAGGACCTATCATACTATCGATGTCGAACATTCTAGTAACATAAATTCAGAACAAGTAGATGCATGCTCACCAATTCAATGAGATTGCAATGGAAGGCACCCCACATATTAAGGCCTCTCTTGCAGCAGCAATGGCAGAGGAGTGAAACCTACAGAGTTCTACAATGAATAAATAACAAAATAGAAAACAGAAAATAAATATGCATCTTCTGAAACAAGAGCATACATCTCATATCCACAATTGGACCCTGTGCTGATACCGCTGATCACCTGTATTAATTAACTGAATGAAATCATCCACAATAGTGAAATGGTTCAGGAAATGCAGGTTCTAATAAATGATTGTATATGGCTAACAAGCACAATACCAAAGCAGGTGCCGACCAAGAAAACAGTCTGCCCGATAATGCCAGTGACACGCAATCCACCGGTGTTCCTGGGTTCGCAATCACATAGTCAGCAGAGAAATACAATAATGGAACAATTATAACCCGATTTTACAGACATGAATGAATAACCTCACCTGATACCTCAAATGCCTTCGCCCCTGAGAAATCAAAGGACGTCGCGGTGATTGTCTCACGGATGGTAATAGAATGACCGCAGGAAGGTTTGTCCCTTCAAATCAAAAAACGGTTCACCCAATCAGAGAGAGAAAACCAGTTAGTTTCTACAAGCCCGCATCGAATCCAACAGATACGACGAATGCTCTGTGATCATGAGAGCAATGCAAAGGCTAAATCGTGTGCGGTGAGATTAGAGCACATACGATTCAGGGGCGCACACGTGGACGTCGCAGCGGCCGCCGGCGACGAGCGCGTCGACGAGAGCCGCCAGCCCCGGCGACCGGATCCCTTCGGCGCAGGTCAGGAGCACGACGGGCCTCGCCGGCGCTCCATCTCTTTCCGGGGCATCGGAGGCCTCCGCCGATGGGACCTCCACCCCCTCCACTGCGGTGGCGGTGCGGACGTCCTCGGTCGGGGCCGGGCGCCGAGCGGCGAGCACGGACTGGAGGTTGGACACGAGGGCCGCGGGTAGGGGGTTGCGTTTCGGGGCGTCTTCGCTGGAGCTATCCGCCATCTGCCTCGCCGACGGAGAGACAGGCTGTGGCGTGTGGCCTCGTCGGGATGGGGAAGAGAGAGAGAGAGAGAGAGAGAGAGGTACGAAGCAAGGAAGGAAGGAAGAAGCGGTGGGGGTTGAAACTGACAGGTTACGTGGAGAGGAGGTCGGGAAATGGACTGAAATACTAGCGAGGTGGGCTGGCTCTGGCTGGGCGCGCGCGTAGCTTACGATTTCAAGGCTTGGGCCCGCTTTACGTGTAGGGAGAGGCTCCTTTTTCTGAACTTATTTCTTCTCATCAGATTTGGGGAAAAGTTGAGTACCGATTCAGCAATGCGATCGGATCGGATCAAACATTGCCGTCATTTGATGGTCCCATCTTCCATTATATTATGGCTATGCAGTAGTAATTTGATTGTAACCTAAACCACTATCACTATCTGTTAGTAGTAGTTTTATGGTGCTAGCATAGTATGATTTGAACCTGTTTTGGACCATATAGCTAAGGTCTTTCTTTGACCAAATGCATGTTCATCAGACTCGATATATCTCACTTTTTTTTTGCTGTGGACTTCACTTTTAGCGATGTACTCTAAGGGCGCTAGTGCTTGCTGGTTTGCAGAGTTGAAAATTGTTTGACTCCTAGTACTAAACAACCGTTCCAGCCGTACGTTAATTTGGATATACTCGTATCAATCAACAAGTAGAGTGCAGTACGGAACGCACATTCATCCTAAAATTATGGCTGTTCATTACGCACCCACGGAGGCAGCGCATGTGAAAACTGGCAAGGTGTTGGGAAGCCGATGAATTGCATCATAGACATGTCCCCGTCAAGGCATTTACGGGTCGTCGCGAGTGGGGGGCGGCGACCCGTTCCGTTCAGGCAACGCCGAACCGTCTCCTCGTCAAACTAAATAAAAGAGAGAGAGAGAGAGAGAGAGAGAGAGAGAGAGAGAGAGAGAGAGAGAGATGTGTCGGTGAAACGAGGACGCCGAAAGGATGTGCCGCCACGTACGGACCCCCTCAATCGCAGAAAAACTCGGGTGTGCCTGCACGTTGCCGGGGCGGGGCGCCACCACATTCGTACCGACCGATGTACGCGCGCTGCGGATCACTCGGAATACAATTGGGGATTCGATCGGAGCCAGCCGACGGGAACCGCACGGCGGTATGGTCGCCACCGGGAGTATTGGGAGCGGCAGCGCCCATGTGAACTCCTACTACTCCTTTTCAGAGCAGAGCTCATGTGAGCTGCGTAGCGGTCAGAGCGCCTCAGATGAGGGTGGTGGCGACCGGCGTCCTTTCCTCCCGTTCGGGCCCGCGATGCACTGGGATGCAGGCGACGTACGGGTGGATCGGTCGGGGCGGCGGCTGCATCACTTCGGCCCGCGCGCGAGGAGAAAAGGCTATTTCTAGGCATTGGCGATTGGCACGCAGGTTCACCGTTCACCACCTCGCGGACGCCTGGAGGAGGCGAGGCGTGGAGGACCATGCAGCTGGGTCGGCAGGTTTTGGGCGCGCGCGCGATCCTACCTGTGCTTCCGCAATCATTGGCCCTAGTTGTTGTTCAGTGTTCAAATGAACTATTTTGTGTGGTTTTTTCCGGTTAGGTAAGTCGCTGGTCCGGACATTGTATTTACATTCTCTCGTGCTCTGCTTCTGACACGTTCAATGTGATATACTACTAGTGTACCTTGACTTTTCATCATGATCGTACCTACACTACACCTCCTTTGGACCAATGCAAGTACCCACTCTCTATTTTAATTTTGTCATAAATGGAACGTGGCTGGTATTTATAATGTGCGTAAAGTACGCTAGCACTACCGTATTTTATAAGTTTCCAGAACGGAACCCGGTCTATTATTAGAGAATTCCCAGATTAACCAATCAATGCCTGTTTTTAAGGCCTGCCAAAGCAGCTATGAATGGCTATAATTAAACAAGGGCGGCGGCGAGTTAGTACAGTTTGGCCACGAATACATCACAAACGACGTGCAGGCGCGTCCGGCCGAGCAGCAGCATCAGCAAACGTCAGAAATTATTCATTCATCAAGAGAAAAGAAAAAACAACGCGACGTATATGGCGAGGGCGACTGTGCCGGTCGTCGCCGTGGCGGTGCTGGTGCTGGTGTCGGCGTTGGTGGTGCCGCGCGCTGATGCCAGGCAGAACTGCATCTGCGAGTGCATGAAGCTGTGCGCGCGGGCGAACATCCCGAGCATGAGGGAGTGCGCGGGCAAGTGCCGCGAGAACGCGTGCGTCAGGAGCTGCGAGGAGGCCTGCACGCGCAAGGGCTTCCCCAAGCTGCCGGCCGAGGGCATCCCCGTCTGCGAGATCGAGCCGCTCACCCCCGACGAGGTGCACATGCTGCCCCACTGATGACTGATGGATGATGATACACACGCCCCGGCACCGGCAGGGCCTTCGTTTCGAGCGCGGTGTGATTGTGATGTGATCGATCGTTGCGGGCTACTACCACCAGTGTACGTGTGGCCGGGTCTCGTCGCCCTCGTCAATCATATGTGGTGCGCACTGTTTGTAGTACGAGTACTGACTTGGCCGATCTGCCTTTTCCCTTTGAATCATCTCTGGGCCTCATATCTGTACTGATCGATGTTCTGCAACATTTGATGCCAACACGTGCTTGGCGACTTGTTGTAACGCACGTTCCCGGTTCTTGGTTTTTTAATTTCTTGCCGTGCGTCCAGGCTGCCGCAGGCCGCATGAAAACAATTTGAAGCCCAACGTGATCTCTCGGCCTGTTGTTTTCATTCATGCAATAGGCCAGCCTGAATGTTTTGCCGGGCCTAATCGGACGCAATGTCGTGGCTGGGAAATGCGGCACGACTCCCAAAACAGACCCCGTTCTCGTTGCTTTCTACGCCAACGTTCACGTAATGGTTGAGGTGGTGGCGGTGGTGGGGGGTATGTAATTCCTTTTATTTTATTATTTTTATTTTTATCCGATTTAACTTTGTAATTTCTAGTCACTGAGAGCGAGTTAGAGGTTCCAAACCAAAGACATGGTTGACTGCCGGTGGAGAAGACGCTGTTGCGCATCTTGTACCCCTTTCCTTTTGCTGACGATCGTGTTTCCATTAACTTTAACAAAATTAGTAACATTAAGATCCTTTGTAATAACGAAATTAATTGTAAGATATTTGTTTGAGTTGGCAGACACTTGTTTACCCTCTATATAGATATACAGTAGAACCCTACAAGTATGTTTATATATAACTTATAACCATGCACCCATCATTTCCTTTACAAGCTTTTCCAGTAGTGCTGGGATACTTTTTGATTTGACTCTTGTGTGTACGAAAAGTAGGCGGCTGGGATTTGAATCTTAATGAGTAGACTCGTCTGTGTATTCCAAACAGATGACGATTTCCATTTTCTGTAACATGAAAAGCAACTTATATATATGATTCTAATTCTCCATCAGAAGACTTTTAAGTGAACTAGTTAGATGTACGAACTCAATAACAACAGTATATACACAACACCAAATTATTTTGAGTGAAAGACAAGGAGGGAACCAAAAGTGTTACTTTGTCGAAGATAACAAGCAGAGTCCGGCCAGAAGTTGAAGTACAGTACTTCAATGTCTTGGAAGCTAGTAGAGACATATGTGTGATTGTATATGTAGTACTGTTATACTTACCGGCCCTGCAAATATGTAAACATATATATATTTACACGTAATTATGGATTACAACCCCTATAAACGAGCCTACAGTATATTATTTTAATTATAAGATAGTACGTATACTGATACTGCTGCGTGGTTGTAGGACCAATCCAATGCATCTACTTTTTGAGCAATGAGCACCTCTAAACATATATTCAGGGAATCCAGCTATGGGGCTGCATGCCGGTGTTCGTCGAGAAGCTGTCAACAGTTGACGCACTGACAGCCGACGTCGACGACGACCCCAGGATGGTTTCCATGAAATCCACCACGGGACCCATGGCTTGCTCGGCCGCGAAACAACTGCCCGCGCCTTTCGGCTCGAGGAACGCCGCCGGGAGGCTCCGGACCGCGGCCCCTTCCTGGGTCACGAGATCAGCATTATCAGCAGCACGCTTGCACTGGACTGCTGCGATGCTGGCGCCGCCGTTCTCCGGGGGGTAAGCGTCCGCCGCGCGACACAGCTTGACGAACTCCCCGTCGACGCCGTACTGGAGGTCCCCGCCGCCGTGGACGGGGAGCAGGAACGGCTGAGAGCCGAAATCTACCCACGCCGCCGGGTTGTGCACCATGGAAGAAGGGGAAGGCGTGCTCACTGATTGGGAGGGTGCATTGCCCGCCCCGTGCAGAGGCGCACATCCCGCGGCTGCCATGCCATGCCCTGCTGCGCCATCCAGAATGTTGTAGTACAAATCTGCAGCAATGCACCATATAATCGTGTCAACTTTTTGCTCGAGCACGTGGTTGATGATGTCAGACAACCAGCCCCCGTTCTATCCACATAGAGGAAGAGGAAGCGAAGCACCGATTTCTCACCACACACAAATGCAAGGAGAAGCGACGTGCGTGCGAGCTTCATAATTCATATTATTGGAAATAATTTCACAGGGAAACGCGTGAAATAATGTAGTCACAGGATTTTACCTGCAGGGGAAGGGACGTTACCGGGGTGGAGCTTGCCCACAGCCTGAGAGATGAGCTTCTTCTTGATGGTGGAGTTCCAGAAATTCTTCACCTCATTGTCTGTTCTACCAGGAAGGTGCTTGGCAATCTGGGCCCACCTGTGATGTAGTTCAGCAAAGGCTCAGCGCTAGTAGCATCCACTTAGCTAGCATCTCAACTGCCATTTGCGTCCTTTCCTCTCGGCCGACGAAGCCGGTTAATGTGTGATCGTGCATTACTCAAGTATATGGGCAATTGCATAATCATCAGTAACTGTCATGCAGGGAAAGTAGTAACAGGGGCTCACATGAGCTGATTTGCATGTAGGACCGCTGGCCACGGCGGGCCAAAAAGAAAAGGATTACCTGTTCCCCAGCATCCTGTGGAGCTCAATGATGAGGGCCTCCTCCTGCTGCGAGAAGCTTCCTCTCTTGAGGTCGGGGCGCAGGTAGTTGATCCAACGCAGCCTGCAGCTCTTGCCGCACCTCTGCAGTCCTGCATCCATATATACGCATTGCACACAGGAGAAATGAGCTGCACCGAAATTAACCTTTTCAGCTACATGGCGATACAATTACAAAAGATAGATGCCTCCGCACTCTCGCGTTTCAGACTATGCATGAATAACGTTCGTACCAGCTTGTCTTGGGACTGAGCTCCAGCAGCCATGGCCGTGCGTGGTGATATACTTGACGAGCTTCTCGTCTTCCTCTGGCGACCACAGCCCCCTCCTAACCTTCTGCTTGTTGCAGCAGGAGTGGTGCCCCATCTCTCTCTCACTCACTCACTCTCTCCTCACCCCTCTTCACAAAATTAAAGCAAACGAACTAGTAGTACCAGACTGGAGAACCGCCGCTGAAGCTTTAGTGGTGTGCATGGACATGGTTATAAAGAAGAAGAGGAGGAGGCAGAGCAGTACTACTGCACTGCACAGGATGCCAAATGCATCCATGCAATGGTCGCATCTAAGGGCAGGCAGGTTAAAAGCATGGGCAGGAAAAGTCGGCCCAAAACCTGCGCATGCAGTTGAGCCCTAGCCAAGGCTAACCCAGCAGCCATGTTGCATAGGTTTCTTCAAAAGTGAGTGGCTCAACGGAGGACTTCATGGCTAAGGCGATCGAGGAGAGGACACGGAGAGAGGCCGGCCGGTGACTGATGACTACACTGTAGATAAGGGCGCTTTGGTAATTTGACCCCTCGCATTTTTATGAGAGGAGACTTGTGGGACGGGGTTCAGCCCCGATGCCTGGCCCGTTTTAGGAACTCCGTCCCTGTACTGGGCGTGATAGACCCGCATCTGATGCGCACTGTGTGCAGCTAGCGGCGATGGGAGTAGTACTGTGCTTTACTTGCATGCGTGAGCTAGCTAGCTAGGGATTTCACTCATCAGCGCGGCCATAACTGCTGGCTTTCCACGGATCTACATGGCTGTGCAACTACCATTTAGACTAGTATCAATTCGTATAGCCATTACATTTGCCGATTTGCAGAGGCCAGAAACTCTGATTTTCTTTATTTTTTTAAAAATTGCATTGGTCGAACGTTTCTCTAATCTGGAGGCAGCTTGGTAGTGCTCCTTGGCTGCTCCGCTCCTCTCACACATGATCACTGTAGCATAGAGTGATTCTTCGTTAGCCGGTTAATTTGCATGAGGAGCGGTTGGGGCAACGATCCCTAACTTCGCTCTCGGCTCTTTCTAACGTGCAATGGTGCAAGAGTTGGTAATGTCCGGAGCGAAACCAAACAGGGCCTTGTATCAATTTCGCTCCCTACTCTTTTTAATTATCAATGTTGCCCATTTAAATGTGAATTGACATGGTGGTAACTATTTATATCAGTGCTGGTACCTTAAATAGGTCCACAGTCTCTTCTTTGTCGCAAAAAGATATGTACTACTACTCCTGCATATATATACGGGTCTATTTAGTTTCTTATTGTTTACCATGCATTTGTAATAAATTACTTAAAGAGACAAGATGTAGAGAGTGCCCTGCAGAGCTAGCCGTTTGATGATCTCATCGATCTGGATCACGATCGGATGGCTCTACGAGTGGTCGTAGAACGTTTCACAAACATTACCAATCTGGATTATTGCGGTTTTATATCATGTGCATGAGAAGCAACGTACCGGATTCATTCGCCTTTAATTTGACGAGAAACGGTCACGGCTTGGGATCCCTGTGGGACCGACCTCTGGATCAATAGTGTATATAGATTTTCCTATATAGAAAGACAAGAGGCAAAAGGTCATGGCACATATGTACGTTCGTGCTCTCGAGGACATATTTAGCTTGCTTCCTTTAAAAGATTGTAATAGTAGTGGCAATTAAGTCGAGTAGGTTGGCCCTTCCGTATTTGCCAGGGATGTTCGACTCTACACACTCGACTTAATAAAGCAAATAGCTAGTGAAAGATAATCATCGATATCTGTTCGACTGTGTATAGATCGATGCATATCTGGAAGGTGAACACACAATGTGATCGATGAAGAAAAGAATGAATGGTCCGTGAGTGTCAATTCCAAAACGCATCAGTGTTTCTTAAATTAACGGTGGTGATTGTTTGAATATGGAGGTAGTACAAATAATTAAATACAAATATACTAGTGTATCTGTTTACACTTCATTCCCGTGAATTTACCACACAGCGCTTTCTACAACTAGTACAGGCCATCTCACTCAGTTCATGCAACAGAGACACCAAAAGCGATAACAGGTCATCTCACCAGAAGTAGTGTACGTACTGATGGTCCTACTGGACTGGGGTGGCTGGCCTGGCAATGACCGAAGAAGCGGGTGCTCCTCCGCCGGACAAGAGGAGCAGCAGCAACAAACGATCGGCGCGCGCTCACATATGCGTGCATGGGGCCACACGCACGGTCACGAACCGATGGAAGAAACGAGACAACACGCCCGCACCGCCCCCGTGTCGTACGCGCGCACCACGGCCGTGACCCTGATCGATCGATCTCGATCGGTCGCCGATCGAAGCGTGCACCATACGCGCGCGCGCGCGGGGGGGTCATGTGTGTGTGTGTGTGCGCACGTCGTCCTCTCTCCGAGCAGTTAATGCGCCGGCCCCGCGCGCGCGATCGACGACACAGGTCCATGGAGCAAAGTACTGCTCTCCCCTGTTTGTTGCAATTTTTGCTTCTCCTTGCTCTACCTCTACCGGCCGCACAGTCCACAGCCAGAGAAAAGGGAAGGGGAGGAGAAACAGATCGAGAGGGAGAACAATCATGCATGAGTTGTACCCCTGCACGTACGCGCCGGCCGTCCCTTTGTGCCGTTCGTGCTCGTGCGTGTCGACTGATCGTCCGCGCGCGTACCAAAAGACGAAGGCCAGAGGGCGGATCGATGTGATTCGCTAACTGCCCGGTCGTGTCAGCTATACCGTATCGATCTCGATTGTTTCAGCCCCAAGCTTCCTTCACGCAGTTCGTTAAATTGTCCCCGCACTATACTGCGTACTACTGTATCATACTCGCTCGTTCTTCCCCTCCAAGTCCAAGTGTACTAGTGGTACTAGTAACAGTGTATTTTGTGACTTGCGTTGGAAGCAAAATGCTGTGTGTACGTATACCGGTAGCTGGAGACATGGTGAGGCGTGATCGAAGCATGATATGATGAGCCACGTAAGAGGCGCTATAGGCCAGGGTATATATATATATATATATATATATATATATCAATCCGGCCAGGGTTAAAAAACGATGAAAACAGCTCGGTTTTCGCGGTTATTGACCAAACCGCTCCGGCTCGATTTCTACGGTTAGCGGTTTTCAAGATTCAAATTTGACGAAAATTAAAAAAATTTAAAAAGATTGTACATAAAATATGTAAAAAAACTAGATAAAAATGAGGAATTATGGTGGAGGAAGAAATTGAAAACAGTTTGTTTAGATGGGTCAAATAAATCAAACAAGATGAAAAGGGAAGAAAAAATAAAAATAGTCACCTTATCCACTTAATTCACCTCCCCAATCTTATTTACTTGTAAGAGCGTGTGGTCATTGATTTTCTTTTGAATGGTGTAATGCCTTTGTGTATCAAAAACTTGTCAAAGTTGTATGAGTAGAAATATTGAATTTCTTAAACTATGTGAGCTATGTAATTATTTATGTACTTGTATTTCTATATTTATTAATTGTTATTTACATGTTTATGTGTCTGTAATATTATATTAACTTGTTTGGAAAGTTCATGAAGTTTTTTTTATTAAATTCCATTCAATTTACATGTTCTCTGTCGAAACCATGGTTTTCAGTCGAATCGGACGGTTTACCGCACAAACCGAGTGGTTGCTCGAAAACCATGATTTTTTTGTTCAAATCACGTTCAAATTATGTAAACTATGTGATTATTTATGTATTTGTATTTATATACTTGTTATTTACATGTCTACGTATTATGCACTATATTATATCAATTTATTAGGAAAGGTCATATAAAATTTTCATTATTCCTCTCAATTTACATGTCCTCTGTCGAAACCGTGGTTTTCAATCGAATCGGACGGTTTACCGCACGAACCGAGCGGTTACCGCTCGAAAATCACGGTTTTCAGTTTAAATAACGTTCAAAATTTAGAATTTAAAATTTGAGCGGTTTCGAGAGTGGTTACCGTGGTTTTCGTCGAACCGACTTGGAACGGTATCCACGGCACCAAGGGTAAGTGAAACTTGGATCCGGCCCGTATGTACTCATGGTGTGCTCCTTCCATCGAGTGATAAATGTCCCGTCCGCGCCCCCCCTTTATAAGAAAAAGGAGAAAGAAAAGAAACGGCGGCAGTACGTAGACACCGCGCTAACGTATGCAGGGGATGGGCCGGCCGGGAGCTTTTGCTGCACTTGTAAGACAAGCAAGTATCAAAATGAATGTGCTGATGGTGATAAGCCACGTACGTACCGTGTATACGCCCAAAGACATAAGAAATGTGCATAGGCCGTGGTGAGTAAACAAAAATACGTGTCCTATGTATATCTCGGCTTCGGTTTTAAATTATTGAACATCAAGAATGAAAAATCTGACAACAGCTAGTTATTCGGTGTAAGGACATGCTGCGTACTAGCTAGTACTACCATTCTAATGGAATCAAGAATGGGAGGGAGCAGTGGAGTTGATACCGAAAGATCGCTGCAGCCAGAGGTTTGTTTTTCCGGTTCCGGTTCGCCAGCGCGGTGACTTTTTCCCAACGAGGCGCATCGTTGTTGATACCGAAGACATGTCCCAAGCACATGCCGGCGACGACCCTCGTCGTGCATGTCTTCTCGGTGCTTTCGCATCACAATTTCGTTCACGGCCACACAGCAACTTTGAGCATGGAGTCTCGTCTCATCAGCTGGCCTCGACCTACTACTACTACTACTACTACTACTACTACTACTACTACTACTACTTAGTTGCACTCATCATCATCTGATAACTGAATGATTCGATGGGTCAGGGCGGGCGATGACGACGTGCGTGGATCGGCGACGACGTACGTGCCCGACCGAGATCGACCTGCTCCATTCCTGCTGGCTAATCCGCGCGAGGGGATGGCAACAAGATCCCTCGCCTCCGTGCAGTGCAGCAGTTCACCGGCTGGAGTGGACGCGCGTGCCCGTGAACGAGAGTCGTTTGTCCGCAAAGTTTTCCCGATCCGTTGGCTCGCCGAGAGCGTAAAGCGCGGGGCTTCGCTTTCGAGGGGACACACCGCTGTGCGCTGCCACCGCCGTTAGGCCGGTTATCACACTGCCCTACCCGGCGCTGGGTACAGGACAAGCCGAATCCCCTCGCCGATATCGCCGCCCGCGTCGCCACGCGCCACCTACCTTCTACCTATACCGAAAAGGCGCAGCACCGGAGCGCGCGCGCGTGTACGTACGTAGTACTACTAGCTTATGGTATACTAGGTCGTAACGACCTGGAAGATCATCGGATGGGGCTGAGATGCGATGTGAGCTTCGTTCCCGCCCGATAGAGTTTGCGTGTAGCTGACAGTCTTGCCTTCCGTCGAGAGGGATTTAGCATCCAAGCAGGCGCGCGACGCGTGCAGGAACTCGCTAGTAATTTTATACTCCACATGTGCAACAGCTCTGTAGGTTGATGCTACTGGAGAAGAACCTTCGTCGACGATCTCTGACATGTCACTGAAACGCTTTCAATTGTTGCCAACAGTCATCAGTGATCGATGCACTCCACGTTTATGTTTTTGTTAACAAGAGGCACCCATGCAAACCTCTTGCCATCTTGAGTAATTCAAATAGCAAAAAAGCTGGTGAGTTTGGAACCATTTCAAGCCTTTTTGTTAGAATTCTTTGACTGTCTATCACTATATGCCACAGTGGATAAAATATAAATGTAAAATAGGAGAACAAATCAATTGGAAAAATAGAATGAAAGAATATGTCAGCTAGCAGTCGTGTAACACAATTATTAATGACACAGTTGGCTGACGACGAGGCTTCTAATTTGATTGCAGCTCCATAGGGCGTTTCTGGTCCTCGAAGCAGACTATTTTGAACTGCTTGCAGCCATGCCTGGGGGTGGAGAGGACTATGCTGAATTTAACTAGAACTGTGGTCACTCCTTTTCTTCTCCCTCGGAGGAATCTTCATCAAATTCTTCATCGTGTCATATGCCGTGAAACCAATAGCTACAGACGGTACCACCTGCGAAATGACTGGTTTTTAAACAAAACACACACACACACACAAAAAAAAAATGCTAGCCAGTGATATCAAGATAAGTGTCAGCTCCGCACATTCTTGAAGGGCAATTTAGCAACAACAATGATTTGTTATGCCCAAGAGCAGATATAGAGGAATCCAAACTAATTAAAACAGCTGATTTGCTACAGAAAGTGGCCACTCTCAAAAAACGTATATAGAGGATTCATGAGAGCAAACTGACTAACATCTGTGCTTCCAAAGAAAACATTTAGCAAGAAAAAAGACAATTTCCTCCCACTGAAACATGTAACCATTTTCATATTTGTTCCATCATAGATCTTACAAGGCCTTAAAATTAAAACAGATAAGAGGAAAAACATGCAGCAATAATTGTACTAATAAAACAAAACTGGACTACTACGCTAGCCAAGATTTCAAGAGTTTCAGATACTGATATAGTGACAGTTGAAAACGAACACATAAATGAAGAGTGATGCCAGCATTTAGGAGAAAAGGCTAATCATTTAAGCATAAAGGACGTGTCTGATAAACTGAACATCAATGACAAGGATTAGCTTGGAGATTACCTTGATGTAATTGAGGCTCAAGCCAGCGAACAGCTGTCTCCATCCCTGTGTTTGTTTGATGATCATAAGCCCCTGGAATGTGCCCCTTATTCGTGGACCGCCAGATGGATCATGTTGTTGGTGACTTTGAACCTACAACATGGGATCGAAATACAAAAAGTCAGAATGCTAAAATATGAATACTGAAAGATAGCACGCATCATCTGAGAATGAAAAATCTAATATTGTCAATACAATTATAATGTACCTGCATCTGTCTCCTGACAACATCTAACGGATAGGTAAGAGTTTGTCCAAATAAACCGGCAGCAGCACCACATGATAACTTCAGCATTACTGAATTTTTGTAATCTTCGGGTACATGCGCTTTCAGTCCTTCGTAAATGTAGAATTTAAGACCAGCATAAGGAAGTATTCCCATGAGTGTTGGACCTGAAGGAAAATAGCTCAGTTATGAGACCAGCCACAAGAATGGGGAAGAAAGTAAGAATCTATCGAAAATATTACACAATGGGTGCATCTGAATCTACACTGCTGATCACAGTTAATGAACGTGAAGATTTTGTGAATCGGTGATAATGATAATATGGCATTGGAAGTGGTAACCATACCTACACCACGATAAAGAGCTCGCACTCCACCTTCTGCATAAACACGTCTGAAGACATCTCTTATTCCTCCATAAGTTGGCTGCACACTTGCACTTTTCACAGCTCTGTTGCGTTGGTCCGAACTATTAACCTGCGACAGAAAATATACAGGTTCAGCCTTGAGAACCCCTCTGGTTTAGTGTCTGAATTCTTCATGGGGTACTTCAAGATTTATAGTTTGGAATAGATATGACAAGCATTCTAATTCTAGGAAATCTCTCTGGTTTAGTGTCTGAATTCTACATTGGGTAGTTCAATAAATGAAAATAACATTGTTAGATTACTTTGAAATGGCCTCTTGTTTGTACTGATATTTGTCAGGACTATTGTGGGATGGAGGTACTATATATTCACATGTGAGGACTTTGACAGTGACCCAAAGTAACAAAAAGCAACTAGATAAATGAGTCAAGATTGAAAGAAAAGAACACTGAAGCAATATAGCACCTGGAAGGCAAGTTTAGTCCTGGCCAAATCCAATGGGTAGGTACACAACACAGCAGTCCCCCCAGATGCTGAACCCGCTAAAAGATCAACAAAAGGGCCTGTTCCCAGCGACGGGCAGTTATTAAGTATCCAACACCTGTACCGCTCATACGCCATATAATGTAATGCAGCATAAGGAACAATTCTCAGCACACTGGCACCATTTCCCCTGAAAGTACCATCCATACATAGTTAGCAAACAATATTACATCCTGTTTCAGTACTAAAATTCTAATGCCTTGAATTGGTGCGCACTTGTAAAACCCCATGATTCCATCATGCTGTCTCACTTTCTTCAAGGATTTGAGAACTCCAAGGGATCCAAACTCATTTGTTCTAGTCTACACAGGCAGAAGTAGAAAAGTAACATCAATAAAGGCATTAAGTAATCAAAATCTGTTAAAACATATATAACTATAATGAAATATAACATGTAATAATCCGATAAATAACTTCAGGCTAAAATCATTTCACTGTATGTAAAACTAATCAAGCATCAGGTAGTTATTCATAGCATGTTGCATACACGTTTACACATACAGTCATATACAACAGATGAAGATTTAATTCGTAAATCAAGGAAATAATGGAATGCTTTGAGAAGACGGCAGGTTGGAATTACTAGGACTAAAAGAGTAGCAGACAAGATTGCAGGTGAGATTTGAAACGCTTGGGACTAGTCTCCTGTCTAACAGCCTTGTAATAGAAGGATCAAAAGCTCCAAACAAGCTGCGTGGAATAAATTATGTTTTCTGTAATGGACAAGGGCATCTTTAAAGTCCCATAATCTAGAAGCCATATAGCAAAATCTGATATTCTGTGACATTTAGCTATAATCGGGGCATCAACCTCATTGACACAAGATATGTGCCCAGATAAGCATCCAACAACAGCCAAAATTTAATGTGTACACAAACGAACACCGTGAATCTACTACATTCTATACAAACGGAGTTGTGTTTCACTAGGTAACTTGATAGATTGTTTCAACTTACAAAATACAAGCTGTTTTCATTACTCAAGATGACCAGGGTGTCACAAGCTTCAAATTAACTATTTCACTAACAATGTTGAAAGTGAATCCGGAGAAGCAAATCCTAAATAATGCCGCCAACATCCGTCATGAAACTACTAAATTCATCATCGTAACAACTACGCTCAAACCAGAAAGTAATCCCGATAAATTTATACAGTGATCGATATGTCCGCGAGTCGTATCAGTAATCTGCCCACCAACTTAAGATGAGAGGGGAGTACCACACGAACCTGCAGCAGTATCTTGACGCGCTCGAGCGGCGCAATGGCGGTCTTGGAGAAGGCGCCGGCAACACCGCCGGCGATCATTTCTTTGGCGAAGACGGGTACAAGGTCGAGCGGGCAGAAGTCGACCTGGGCCGCCGCCACGGCCGCCGAACCCTGCGAGGGGGTCCCCATCGCGCCGCTGCGCTCCTCTCATCCAAATCGAGCGCCCGCCTGCGAGAGTTCTCCGGGAGAGCGGAGTACGATGGGATCCGGCGCGGAGCGGGGTGCACCGCCCAGCCCGGTCAGCTCCCACCCCCCGGCCTCCGCAGCCGCCGCCGGAGCCGAACTTGACCGCGGCGACGACGAGGTGGCTTGCGGGTTACACCTTTCTTGTGAGTGTTTTCTTTTCAAAAAAAGTGAAAAGAGCAGGTCCGTCACGAGCGTGACGAGTAGTAATATACGGGAGAATCTTCGTTCTCAATCAAGAGAGGGGAGTTCCATGCGATGCCGACTTGGCTTCTGTGCCGCCTGTGCCTTGCGAGTCGGTAACTCAACCGGAAATACTACGTAATCTCGTTAAAAAAGTGAGGAAATACGTATAGTAATCTGGATGGAACGTTTTTTTACTGGTTCCTGCGAGGTAAGCTAAACTTGATTAAGATTATAGTCCGCTAATACTATAATACTATAAGTGATTCAATAGCATTTCAAGTTCTGGGTTTTACTCAATGTTGGACTTAGTTTTTCTTTGAAGCTTGAGGGTAAGGGTAAATGAGTTGCTAAGAGTATTAGAAAATGATTTTTTCTTCTTTTTATAATAGTTTTAGGAGGGCTATTTATAGATCAGAGCCGTTACATTTTACTAGCCTTATTACAGAAATACACTCATTTTTCTACTTTACTATAGGATATTCGGTAATTTAGTTCTCTCTAATACATGCATAGTTGGACCTTCATTGGACCTTCATACTCCATACGTCATGAGCTTTATCCTCTCATTGCGATTCTCCTTCAATGCAGAAGGTCGACAAGATCGAAGGACTCTTCGGTCCCAAAGATTCTTTTGATCACAAGCCTTCGTGGGCTTATCGCAGGCCTTCGTGGGCTTTGCACCATCCCTCAAAAAGGGGCCGTAGATGGGCCTCGGCCCCCAACAACAGCTTCTCATGTGTGAGATCCGCCTTCAGAAGGACCAAAACCATGACCGGAAGGCCAAGCCCCTCGGTCCTCCCCCCTTTTCGGTTCTTCGAAAGGCCTGCGCAAGAGAGTATATGTCAATAGATAAGTGTTAATCGTGAAGTTTTACGAGTACGAAGCGGCAACCGCGTGGTTGAACGGATCGGGCACGGTTTCCGATGAGACGCATTATTCGAGTACGAAGCAGCAACGGCGTGGTTTGAACGGAACGGGCACGGTTACCAACGAGGCACGTTACTGCTGGGCTTCTTAGGGGGCTACGTCGTGCCCTTTGAGGGTTTTTGCGGCGACGGCAGGGCGGAGGCGGGCGCGCCTATAAAAGCGGGAGTGGGGCGGGCCGGTGTGACCCACTCACACTCTCACGCCACAGCGCCCTCTCAGTTAGAAGAGACCGATTGGCCTTCCCGCTTCCTTCTGTTTTGCCGAAGCCAAAGCTCGAAGCCCAAGATTTAGCGAAGTGACCATGCCAAAGGCTGGCAGAGCATCGAGTTCGAAGGGTCGGTGCCGTGTCTCCGACACCCTGCGCACCAGTCCCGTGCTAGGGCTGAGCACGGTGACGGAGGGCCAGTTGGATGAATTGGCTGCGAGGGGGTGGCTGGAGAGGCATTTAGCCTCAGTGCCTTCGAAGGGAGCGACTCAGCCAGAAGTGCGCGCTGACCGCGCTGTGTTATTCCTCCGCTTCTTCGACGGAGGGCTCCGGATGCCATGCTCATCCTTCGTTGGCAAGGTGTTGCAACACTATGAGCTGGAGATTCAACAGATAACGGTCAATGCCATAGTGAGGCTAAGCTTCATGGAGTGGGCCTTCCGTAGTGAGGGAGTTATGCCAGATGCCGATGTCTTCGCTACGATGCACTGCACGGCATACCGGAAGTATGACAGCCCGATGGGGGAGGGTTATATGATGCCTTACGCCACGGTTAGCTTCGTGCAAATTGACGAGAACCGGTTGCCGGCTAAGGCTTACCGTGAGCATTGGGGTCGGGGTTGGACTTCCGGGTGGTTCTAGTACCAAGTGGGAGAGGGGAGCCCCCTTCGGTCCAGTTGCTCGGAGATCCTCCACCGGCCCCGTCCTTCGATCCAGCTGAGCGACAAGTCGAAGCGCCGGATGAAGGTTTTGGAAGAGGTGTCCCGTAGACTGACTCTGCAGGACTTGTGCAAAAAGTTTGTGACCGCCAGGTTCAGTCCTTTGCTCAAGGACTGGTCCTGTGAATTGCTTGTTGAGCTGTCCGACGGCCGAAGGAGGTTGGTGCTGCAGCCAGAAAAATTTTCCGGTGAGTTCTCCGCATAATTTCATATTCTTCTGTGCCTGGCCCTTAAGCTTCTATGCAGCATACTCATGTAAATGATGCGCAGAGCTTAGCGTGGAGGAGATCGAAGCGCAAGCCGAACACTATCTCGGGAAGTTCCGGGAGATGGAGGCGCGTCACCGGGAGCGTGTCCAATGTGGGCCACGGCTTAAACAGGTTCTGCTTCTAAAGGACCCGCAGGCGCAGCTCCGGAGCATAGGTTGGGCGACAAGGAGGAAGAAGAGAGGGGGAGGGGGAAGGGAAAGGTGACGGCGGGAGAGGCTTCGGGTTCAAAGAAGCGGAAGGCTACCGGCGAGGTAGCTCGAGCCACAAGGATGCCTTCTCGGCGAAGAGGGCCGCTGCGAAGGCCATAACGACACTACAGGGCGGAAGCTCGCCTAGTACTCCGAGCTCCTCACATGGCGAGCCTGACGCCGAAGCGGTCTCTGTCACCGAAGGGGCGGACCCTAGCTGCTCAATAGCGCCGGAGGAGACCTCGCCTGGAGGGGCCCTCGCCGAAGTCACCGAAGACTATAGTCGGGGATGTGGATTTTGGCTCCAAAGAGGATACGTACTTGGCGTTTATTGTATATGGTTGGTATCATACGATTGGCTTTCTTATGACGGCTTCCTGCAGAGCCTGAGGCTCAACAGGCGGGAGAAGAGGTGGGGTCTGTCGGCGACGAGGGTGCTGCCGAGAGCGAAAGCTCCGAGAGCCCGCGCACCCATGGCCGCGGGAAAAGCCTGTATCGCTACCTGCCTCCGGGGTCGACGCCCGAAGACATAGCCGCCGGGCTCTGGAAAGGAGATTTTTTGCCGCGCGAAGGTGCGCGTCATGCTCTGGGCTTGGCTGGCCGACTACTGGATATGGCCAGAGTTCACGAGTTGCTTAATGAGCTGAGCCCGACCGAAGCGTCGGAGTCACTCTCCGGGATGGCTATACAGTATCTCTTGTAAATGTACGAGCTTCGTACTAGTAACTTCTTCGCATGTCTGTCAGAGTGCAATGCTGGCGCGGCATGTGGCGTCCTCGGCTCAAAACAGCGAGGAAGGGCTGCAGAACCGACTTCGGGCCATGGAGGCCGAAGCGAAAAAGTCCTCGGAGCTGCGGCGCGAGGCGGAGCTCCGGATCGTGGAGCTGGAGCAAGCGCTGGTGCCCTTGCGAGAGGAGAGACAACGTGGCGAAAGAGCTTAGGGAAGTGAGCGATGAGCGTGACACGTTTCGCGAAGCTCTGCAGGCCGCCGAGAACCAGCTGACCGTCGTCGAGCAGATGACCGACGGGATAGGGCAGTTGGTGAGCGACGTGGATGATCTCCTGGGCACGCTCGGGGTGAACGTGGTGGCGCCAAAGCCCGACGCGTCGGAGGATCCTATGGCTAGTATATCTCGGATCTGACGTGGAATTGAGGCTGCCCGCAAAGCCCTCCGAACCTCGGGAACCATTGCGCCCAAGTCTCCTTGACCGGCGCCTTTGCTCCTGTTCGTGCGACCAGTATTGTGAACTTCGCCCCCATTAAGAAAGCTATCAGCGGGTGCAAGAGACTTGCACCGAAGCTTTGAAGCATACGCAGATCTCAGGGAGTCTCTTCGCGACTTGGAAAAGGCTTTCGTCTAAGGATTCTGGCTTCGGTGCGGCGCCGAACTAAGTCGCGAATCTGCGCTCTGTTTAGCGGGAGGCGGAAGACCAGCTGCTGCAGCAAGAGCGGGCCCTTCGGCCCAAGAAGCCGACGAAGCAAGCACTGCCCAGGCAGGCGAAGGCAGGCGTGAAGGCCAGGCGACGGAGGGCGGCACATCAGGAACGGCCGAAGGAGGACAGCCTCAGGTGTCAGCTGCTACATAGTCTTTGCCGTAGATTGTACTTAGGTTTTTGAAAGCTTCAAAAGCAATGTAATTTGAATATTGAATCAGATGGTAACTTAGATGCCTCTTTATGTTCAGGCTGGACTGATTCTTGACGTGATGCCTGTGTCATACGCCCCTTCGGGAAGTACCACCGTTAGCCGAGTTGACTTCGCGAGCGAACATCAGTGGCGCAAATGGTTCCGGGAGAACCCCTCTAGAATCCTCGAAGAGTTCCGGGCATATATAGGAAAGCACAACGCAGCTATAAAAGAATTGTGTAATAGGGTGAGCTCGGAAGAGAGGTTAGGACGACGCGTGAAGCGTGATCACCGAAGGGCTCTTTGGGGCCACCAGAGTCCGGCCCTCCTGCTGCGCGAGCCGAAGGTGGAGACCATTGAAGTATCAAGTGGGATTCCGTCTCCAAGAGAGCCTAGTCCCGACATGATGCAGGAGTTAGCTCGCGCAGTGAATGGTCTTCTCGGAATAGCTCAGCTTTGAAATGTTCCCCATTGTCAACCGTGAGCTCGAGAGGTACTCCGAACCCGCATATCACATTTTTTCAGAAGAATTTTCGGATTGCAAGCGCTGTGATTCTGACCAGCGGTTCGGCCTCGACCCATTTTGTGAAGTAATCAATGGCGACCACCGTAAAGCGAAAACCACCAGGAGCAGTTGGAAGTGGCCCAACGATGTCGATGCCCCACCTAGCTAGGGGCCAGACTGGAGGAATTGGTTATAAAGGGGTGGTCGGTCGGTGCGACTGCCGACCCATCCATTGGCATCCCGAGCAAGCGTGAACCAGAGATTCCGCATCGGCCAGAGCTGTGGGCTAGTAGAAACCTTTCCGGAAGGCCTTAGAGACCAAAGCACTAGGTGCGAGATGTGACGAGCATAGCCCCAGGTGTATGTCGGAAAGAAGGCTACTGCCCTCGTTGCGAGACAAGCATCGAAGCAATGGCGCGCAGACACCATCTTTGTAGAGGATTCCTTCGACTAAGACATAGCCCCTCGCACGATGGCGGAGACGTTGTTCCTCCATATGATCATCAGGGAAGAGGCGTCCTTCGATATAAGCTCTGATAGGGGTACGTCAATCTTCTGCCACAATAGGGCTTACGGCAGCCACAAGCTTAATATGTGCAGTAGATGAGGATCTGGGAACTTCATGAAAGACATCCACTGGTTTGTTCTTCTGATAAGCTGCGGCCTTAGCCAACATATTCGCTTCCTCATTCTCATTCCGCCGAATGACTCGAACCTCAAACCTTCGAATTTGCTTCTCCATGTCACGAATGAGTTGAATGTAGCGGGCAAGCTCCGGTTCTTTAGTTTGAAAGTCTTTAGTGATTTGCCCCAAGGCCAACTGAGAATCACTAAGAACAACCAGTCGCTTTGCACCCAGATCTCAGGCCTTTCGAAGGCCTAGCAACAAAAGATACGCGGAGTACCAAAGCTTCTGTCCACTAGGCGACGTGATCACTGCAGTACAACCAGCGCCGGAAGCTCCCCAAGCTCCATCGGTGAACACAAGCCAAGAGGGGTCTATCGGAGGGGTATCAGAATTCTCGGAGGTAGCCCATTCTGCTAGAAATTCTGTTATAACCCCGGACTTGATGGCTTTCCGAGCAACGAAAGATATGTTGTACTGCGCTAGCTCAGCTGCCCATTTGATGACTCGACTCGGACGTTTTTGTTTTCGAGAATGTCCCGAATGGGGTAAGCCGAAGGGAATAGTATTGGGTGCTTGTCGAAATAGCATCGGAGCTTCCTGGCCGCCATTAGAACTACAAATGCCAGTTTCTCTCCCAGAAAGTAGTTGTATTTAGCTCCTGATAGTACTTTCGAGACATAGTAGATTGGCTGTTGGACAAGTTTTTCATCCAACTTGAGCTCATGCACGCATTGAGCCACGGCGATGTAAAGTATTAGGGGGACTTTCGGAGGTGGTGGGTTCAGGGTGGTTATCTAAATGAGATAAGCCTCGAGCTCCTCAAATGCTTTCTAATGCTGCGGAGTCCACACAAAAGGTCGGAAACCTCTGAGAATTTCATAGAAGGGTAGGCTCCTTTCAGCTGACTTGACGATGAATCGATTTAGAGCTGCCAGTCGTCCTGTGAACTTTTGCAATTCTCTTATTGTCTTGGGGGGATTCATATCGAGTATCGCCTGTATCTTGGTCGGGTTCGGATCGATACCATTTCTCGAGATCATATAGCCCAGAAGCTTGCCGGAGCGTACCTCGAAGACGCATTTTGAAGGATTCAGCTTCATACCAACTCTGCGGAGGCTTTCAAATGTCTCAGTGAGATTCGAGATGTGAGTAGCCTGAACTGTGCTTTGACCACGATGTCGTCGATGTAAACTGCTACGTTACGCCCAAGTTGTTGTTTGAGCATTTCTCTGACCACACGAGAGAAAGTAGCCCCGGCGTTCTTGAGGCCAAAAGGCATTCTGTTGTGCAGAAGGTTCCTTCTGAAGTTTGAAATGCTGTGAATGGCTGATCCGATGGAGCCAGCCAGACCTGATGAAAGCCAGAGTATGCATCTAGGAAACTCAGTAGCTCGCAGCATGCTGTGTCGTTCACCAATTGATCGATATGGGCTAGCGGGAAATCATTCTTCGGGCAGGCCTTGTTCAGGGAAGTGAAGTCAATGCACATTCTCCATTGGCCATTCTGTTTCTTAACTAGAACAGGATTAGCTAGCGAAGTTGTGCGATTGACTCCAGTGTCGAGCAACTTCTGAACTTCTTGCTTGAGAGCGACAGCTTTCTCGGCTGTCCACTGTCGTATCTTTTGCTTCACTGGGGGGTAGTGCGGCCTTATGTCTAGTCGATGCTCCATTATGTCCTGACGGATGCCGAGGAGATCTTTGGGCGACCAAGCGAAGATGTCTGCATTAGATCGCAAGAAGGTCAAGAGCTCCTGTTCGTGTTTCGGGGACAACTCCGTGTCTATGCGAACAAGCTGATCTGAGGCTGGTTGAGGAGGACTTCTTTGGAAGCAACTTTTGCTTTCGCTTGGATTGGGGACTTGGACAATGCTGTGACATGAGTTTCGTTAAGTCTCTGGTCTTTTGGCCCCGAGGCAAGCGCGTGAACCTGCTTCTGACCCGGAGCAATACCCAATTCGAGATGGCGTGCTTCTACCTAATCACCGTATACCGCAAAAACTCCGTTTGGTGCTGGCATCTTCATGCATAGATATCCGTGGTGTAGTATGGCGCTGAACACTTTGATCGCCCCCCTACCGAAGATAGCATTGTAAAGGTAGGGGAAATCCATTACATCAAAGACTAACTCTTCAGTACGATGGCTTCCTGTGCCTAAGAATGACACTTTGAGCTTGACGCTACCAATTGCATGCACATGCTGTCCCCCGAACCCCTACAGAGGTACAGGGGCAGCTCTGAGGTCTTCGCAGGAGATATACCCATCTGTCGGAGGGCACTGAGGAAGATAACGTCAGCGGCACTGCTTCCGTCAATAAGGATCCTACGGACCTCATCCCTGTTGATATCCACTGCTGTAACAAAGGCATCCTTGTGCGGGTAATCTATTGGCTTGAGGTCTTCTTGAGTGAAGCTTATGGGCACATGGGACCAGCGGCACTGTACGAGAGGGAGGGTGAGCTGCCACATGATTGACCCATCTGATATACTCCCGGCATTGACGCTTGGAGGAAAAGTCCTGACCCGAGCCCACTGTGATGGCGAAGATGACCTTACGTGCTTGGGTTTGCTGCACGGAGGGAGGGGCCTGCTCAAATGTCTGCTGCGGTAGAGGGGGCGACGGTGGCAAGTACTCTTGATGTGCGTTTTGCGCAGGAGGAGCCCAAACGAGAGCAGGACATGGTGGTGGTGTGGGCAATGCAAGCTACTGGGCTGATTGGTATGACGAGGAAGCCCCTTCATGTCGCAGGAAAGTATGAGAGACTTGCTTGGCTGCTTCTAATGCTTCCGCGCGAAGCTTGGCTTCTCGGAGAGCCAGAAGGTCAGGGCAATAGTTCGAAGTATGCCTTTGCCCAACACCATGGTAGAGGCAATAGAGTTTACTGGGGTCTCTTGGTGGGCGATGCTGAGGGCCGGCAGAGCGCCCCCCTTGGTCCCTACTCATCCGATGCCTGTCCTGCCGCTGTGACTTCGGTTGATGATTGCGCTGCGGGGACTTGGCTCGGGGTGGTTCAGGGTCTTTCTAAATGGGCAGCACTTTGCGGCGAGGTGGCTTGTAAGGCTTGCTATGGTGGCGATGAAGGGAAGATCAGCGCCATTCAGGGGTGACCCCCTCTCTGTGAAACATGGTATGCTTTCTCCCGTCTGATGTCATCTTCCACCCTGACCTGAGCTTACAAGATGCTCAGCATGTGATCCAGAGTCTTGGGTTGTATCTTGCGCAGCTCAGACCTGGCTGGATCGAGTCGAAGCCCCTTCGTGACGGAGTCAATAATAGTAGCATCGTTGATGTCTTTGGTTGGCATTTGAGGTGGATGAATCGCCAAACATACGCTGCTAGGCTTTCGCCATCAAGCTGAATGCAGGCGTGCAGATCTCCTGAGCTGACAGGACAGGCGTGATTGTCCCGAAAGTGCACTGTTCATGTCTCAGCTGACCCTAAGAGAAGATACTCAGCGGATGCAAGCTGGTGTACCACGTCCGAGCGGATGCACGAAGGCCTTTGCCTTGACAGCATCTCCTCCGCCAATGGATTCAATGGCTGCTTCATAGCTCATGAAGAATTCTCCAGGATCGGAGATGCCTGCATATGTTGGGAGCTTGACCGCTGCAAAGCGCGACGGTCAGGGTGCCTGCTGAAGCTTCGGAGCCAACGGCGAGGTCTTGTCGTAAGGTGTCACTGACGACAAGGTTGGAGGGGAGGCTTTGTCGAAAGAGGCGTAGCTCGGAGCTTCGGTTTTCAGAATGCACACCCTCTTCAAAGCCTCTATTTGCTTCCGAAGTAGCTCTTGCTACCGCCGGCGGCTTCCGCTCGGAGCTTGTACCCGACTCCTCCTTGGACATGCTTTCCAAAGCCCGCCGCCAGAGCTACTCTTCTTCTGCCGCCGCCTTAGCTTTTTCGAGCTCTACCATGAGCTCCGTAGCTCTTCGGATTTCCACCGCGGTCGCATCTTTCTCCTGTTGGAGGCGCGCCAAGGCCTCGACCTGTGGAGGTAGAAGCTCCTGGTTGCCGGCTTCGGTTGAGCCTTCGGCAGCCAGCCTTTCTGCTGGGAGCATCGGGGCCGAGGTCTTCGTTGATGCCTCCGCAGCCGCGGTGACCGCTGGCTCTTCAATAGAGGCTTTGGTTTCGTCCTCCAGGTGAGAAGTTTCACCGTCGCGTGGTGGTTTCTTCGCCTTCCCTTTAGCTCCGGCCATCCTAACAGACATTTTATCCGATCCCCACGGACGGCGCCAGTTGTTGGACTTAGGTTTTCTTCGGAGCTTGAGGACAAGGGTAAGTAAGTTGCTAGGAGTATTAGGGGATGATTTTCCCTTCCTTTTACAATAGCCCTAGGGGGGCTATTTATAGGCCAGAGCCGTTACACCTTTACTAGCCTTATTACAGGAATACCCTCATCTTTCTGCTTTACTATAGGGTATTCGGCAATTTAATTCTCTCTACTATATGCACAGCTGGACCTCTATACTCCATACGTCATGAGCCTTATCCTCTCATTACGACTCCCCTGTAATGCAGAAGATTAACAAGACCGAAGGACTCTTCGGTCCTAAAGACTCTTTTAATAACAAGCCTTCGTGAACTTATCGCAGGCCTTCGTGGGCTTCACGCCATCCTTCGAAAAGGGGCCGCAGATGAGCCTCGGCCCGTAACACTAAAAAAAAAACTTCTGTGTTTAACTCTTCGTAGGAGTGATAATCTTAGAATTTTAACGTTAATGTGCTTTTAATAGTAGGTGCCATTCATTTTTAACAATGAAATGTCAGATCGTGACTTTGTTAATCTCAAGATTTGTTAGTCTTGTCTTTGGATACGTTCATAGGGATATAGTTTGTGTGGGTGCGTGTGAGTAATAAAAAAAAAATGAAAATCATGATAAAAAGAGGTAGTGAGGGTAGATAAATACGGTTTTAATCCGATGGAGCTGGTGGAGAGCATCAAGGACGAAAACTGGATATCAGCGGGCTATAAGAATGTCGCACCCTTTGTGTCCTAACCCCTGTCGTCCTTTGTTTCGAGGCGATCTCTGTTCGCAGAAATGTGCTCTGTGCAGAACCTTCGCATCGTCATTCTCTTTCCTTCTTAATAAAAAACGCATTACGGTGCGTTCGTGAAAAAAAAAGAGGTAGTGAGCCATTTTAGGGGAAAAACAGAACGGCTGTGCAAAATCTTTGCTTGGACGGATAGTTATGAGGCCTCGAATGTCAGCCCGGTGCCAAACGAACCACAGGCCACAGGCTGGTCCAGCAGATGAGGCTGATCCGGCCCATGTATAGCCAACATGGAAGCGTCCCAGCTTTCTCGGAGCTCGAGGACGGCGCGTGGGCCGCCGCAATCGCCGCCTTTCCGACGGCGGTGCTCCTGCGCCGTTGCTCTCTCGGCGACGCGCCCAATGACTTGACAGCGCACCTCTCCTCGGGACTACACGCCAGCGTGATATGGCGAGCCTGATAGAGTGGCCCCCCTCCCGCCCTCGTCGCCCCGGTTTCCCGGCTCGTCGCTCGTCCCCATTTCGAATTTTGAAACCGCGCCCGCACAACGGCCTACGCACGTCGCCCAGGTCTCACGTTTCCCACGTCCCCTGCCGCTCTCCGTCCATTTGGCCGCTTCGTCTCGTCTTGGGAAAAGTTGGGGCATTGGTTGGCGGCGATGGGGGCGTCGGGCAAGTGGATCCGGACGCTGGTGGGACTCAAGCCGGCGGTGGAGAAGGAGAGACCCAGCGGCGGCGGGGGGAAGGGGCGGAAGTGGAGCCGGCTGTGGCGGAGCTCGTCCTCCCAGAGGGGCGGCGGCGCGTGGAGCAACACGTCGGCGTCGGAGGCCTCATCCACCGTCGATGCGCTCAACTCCGCCGTCGCGGTTGTCGTGCGCGTGCCGCCCAGGGACTTCCGCGTCATCAGGCAGGAGTGGGCCGCTGTGCGCATCCAGACTGCCTTCCGCGCCTTCCTGGTGTGCTACTCGCCGCCGCGGCCTCTCGATTCGTGGTAACGATTCCGCAGTTTTCGTTTCCTGACCGTTTCTTATCGGTGTCTCCTGTGCGCAGGCGAGGAGGGCGTTGAGGGCCCTGCGGGGAATCGTGCGGCTGCAGGCGCTGGTGCGTGGCCGCCGCGTGCGTAAGCAGCTGGCCGTCACGCTCAAGTGCATGACCGCGCTCGTCCGAGTGCAGGAGCGCGCGCGGGACCGCCGCGCCAGGGTCTCGGCGGACGGCTGCGACTCGCACGACGTCCCTGAAGTGCGCCACGACCGTGCCGACCCTGTCAAGGAAGCAGAGGTATATACTGCCGGCCGTTCGCACTAGTATAGAACATGCATTTCAGGGAACTGCAGCGCTGCACGCTTTTCTTCATGCGCAAAATTTGCAACTGCAGCTGGTTTGCCTTGTGCCCTTGGACCTGTTCTTAGTGGTCTATAGTAGTTCCGAATACGTAACGAATTTAAGATTTAAAACTTGATGCCATAGTTAGTCTTCTTCTGAACGGAGTCCTGCGTCAACAAAATTTTCTCCGTGAGGTAGGATCAGATATTGTTTCCTATTGACCGTATATGTTGTAGTATTAACCTTTGTAGCTTCTCTGAGATTTTTTCGTGCCTAGTTGAGCTTTCACTGTATGATTCTACCAAAAGGTTTAGATATTACTTTGCGACTGACCATGTATGATTGAATTGTTAGTTTTGGAACTGTCAGTTCTAGGTAAGCTTTCCTAAGATAATGCTTCCAGCAGTGCATTATTGGAACTTGTATATAAGCTTGATATCCAATAAAATTTTGTTTGTTGCAGACTATTAAGTTGAATATTTATTTGGCCTGCACCGTTGTGTAGTTTAAATATTTCAATCACAGCGCGGTGCCTCAAAAGATGACATATTGTGTCACGATGGTTATGGTGTCTTGGGCGATTGAATGACATGCTTCACATTGCAGGCAGGATGGTGTGACCGTCAAGGCACCATAGATGACTTACGAGCAAAGATGCACATGAGGCATGAGGGTGCAGTAAAGAGAGAAAGGGCAATTGCTTATGCTCGCTCTCACCAGGTATATATTGCAGCAAAATCTGAATACTGGATTTTTTTTTATCAATTTCTTCATGTATAAGCCTTTTTTCTCACAGCGGAGTTCAAGTCACTATGGAAGGCCAAGCTCCCCTGCTATCTCTCTTAGGAATCATGGGACTAACAGGAGCAGTCACAATTGCAACTATTTGGAAGGGTGGATGGCAACAAAACCTTGGGAGAGCCGCCGCCTTATGGAGCAAACCCATACCGAACAATCCACCAATTCACTGTGTTCAGACAGCATTGATGAAATGACCACAGCAACCTCAAAATTTTCAGATGTAAGCTCAGTCAAGATCAGAAGAAATAATATGACAACCAGGGTGTCTGCGAATCCTCCTTCCACAATCTCAGCTTCTTCTGATTTTGTTTGTGATGTGAGCTCTCCATCAACTTCTTCCGTTACTCCCGGCACCAATTTCCTAACTTCAGAGAGAAGATCTAATTGTGGTCAGGGACGTGGACCAAACTACATGAACTGGACTAAATCTGCAAAAGCAAGGTTGAGTGGTTCTAGCACCCAGTATAAGCCACCACTTCAAAGACAACGGTCTACTGATCTGCAATATAACAGCAGGACTGCATTGTCTTCTGTAGAGGTTCAGAGCACTGCTGAGTCGGAGGTTTCAGTTACTTCTAAGAGGTTAAACAGTTTGACTCTGAAGGGCCGAAGCACTAGATGTTCAGACAAGGAGAATGATAGCCAGCCTGTTGCCTTATTTTAGGGACTTAGGACTAATTACTTCAGCAAGATAATTTAGGCGTATTGACGTTAACTTGTATGTATGCTCTGCTTATTTTGGTATGACTTTCATTTCTGGTTTATAAGTCTAGCCAAAGTCGAACTTTTTCTGTCTGCTTGCTGCATAGTGAACTTCCATGGTTGTAAACTCTGGTTAAAGGGATGCAAGCTCTTTCTTATCTTCTCGATATCCTCTATGAAATAGTAATGTGTATTTTGTGTGTGACTCGCTGTATTATTCCTTTGCCGAAATGTCTGTAGCCAAATTCTGATATGAAAATAGTTATGAATGAGATTTTCTGGGCAAGGGATCGTTGACTTGTTTAACTACTATGATCTCATAGAAGATTTTATTCATTTTAAATATGTACAAACCCTAAGGGAAGAGGAAATGCATGATGCATGTCAGAGTGTATGTTCTTTATACAGCGCAACAAAGGGATCCAATCTGCTGTACGTCAAAGAATAGAGGAAGAAATCTGCCAGTTGTCTGAAGGGATTAGTAAGAGATTCAGAGAAGAGACGCATTAGCAATTTAAAAACATTACTCGAATCGGACCGGCACTGAATTTTCTCCCCTGCAATCTTCATGCGTCAGAACCAGTACTGTGATGTTTCTTTTTAACAATCTGGCTACTACCGCTAGAATTGTTAGGTAATACCTCTATTTTTTAATTATTGATATTTTTTAGATAAATTTATAAAAAAGCGTCATAATTAAAAAACGGAGGTAGTAGTAAATACTAGTATGCTCTTTCATCCCAATTTTCTGTCAAAACTCAAAATTAGGCTCGTGCACTCCACAGCTGCCGTTTTATTTGCTGGTAGTTATCTTCAAGTTGCCAAAAACAAATCCCGCTGTCAGTTCATCGGCAACTGAGTCTGCGGAGTATTTGCTGTCGTCATAGATTGACACCTGTCTGTAAACCCACCCACATCAGAATTCTCGAGAATACTTCATGGTTAACTCTGTAGTTCCGTACAGTGCTCTGCGACAAAGAGCATCTACAATGTGCGATATGCGCCCATGTGTTGGTGACATCTCCATTCTCCAACCGTGATGATCCCTAGAGGCTAAATTAAACAACTGGTCTTGGCTTGGCAAGGGAGCAGTGTCATTGATGTTCGTTTCATGTCACAGAATTAAGCTCTTCTATCCTCTTAATGAAAAGCGTACTACTTAATGAAAAGCGCACTATGGTGCGTCTGTGAAAAAAAAAACATAGAATTAAGCTCATAGACCCCGCATCTCTTTCTTCTAGACTCTGGCCTCCAGTGCAGAGCGCCGATCGACTGCAGCAGCAGCAGATCCGGCTAGGTGCCCAGCTTCCAGCGCCAGAGATAGAAATGAGGATGACAGCGTTTCATCAGCCCAGAAAAGGAAACAGAAATCATACTTTAAAAAAAAAAACTGCAATCGATCGATATTACAGCGTGCCGTGTCGGGCATCCGTGGAGCAAGTTCGCCCAACATCAGCGGAGCAGGATTCCAGCCTGCCAGTGCCAGGAGCGTAGTTGCTCCTTGTACAAGCACCAGATGATCCTCCCTCCGGTTTGCTAGTCTCGTGTAGTGTGGCCAGGTACGAGACCAGGTTTGATTAAGCGGCAGTGTCGGGAGACGCGGGACCAAGGCGACGACGCAGAGCCTGTCAGGAGATGCCGCCAGGCCAGGGTTTCCTGAACACCTCGATTTGATCGGTGAACTGCTGCTGATCCGATCACTGGGACTGCTGCGATGCTGGTCAATAACTCAACAAGTTAACTGTTGATGTACTAGTACTACCTCTCTTCCAGCTCTTCCAGGGTGAACGGATTCGGAAAGCTGGGAAATTACAGCAACAAGTTTACTATGACCTCCCTCGCAACAAGTTTACTATTTCTCGGGCATCTGACATCTGAGTGCACAAGTCTGCCCCGGGGGTATATGCTTCCAAGAACAAGAAAGAGACCACATATAGCTGCTTATAGTTATAGCTTCTTATATTATCCAGAAATCAAAAGAGATGAGCTGATGTGCTGATTCTTCTATCCAGGAAAAAAGGCGTTCAAGATTCCCGTTGAATTCATCCACGCCTTGCATTGCATTGGATGTCTCGTAGCAGAAACGCAACAGTGAATTCTCTGTGTTATGGGCTACTAAAACGCAAGGAAAAGGTCCCTGACTTGTGGGGCCTCGGTGGTGCAATTTGGCATAGTTGACCCGGCGAATAAACTAGGGCAATCACATCACAATTCCTTTCCTTCTCTAAGCCGCCTTCGTTTGAAGCTTCTCTGAAGTGCTGTGTTGCCAGAGATAACACGGATCCTGAGCAAAGAGAAGGAAGCCAAACACAAACACCTCATCCCCTCCCTCCCGCTCCCGGAAGTCTCCGTCCTCGAACCCCGAGGACGCCACCACCACAACCCGCTCCGCGCGCTGCCATGGGTGACGGTGACACGGAGGCAGCGGCTGCGGCTGCGGCGGCGGCGCCGACCAGGTTCGGCAGGATCTGCGTCTTCTGCGGCAGCAACCCGGGCAACCGCCCGGTCTTCGGCGACGCCGCGCTCGACCTCGGGAAGGAACTGGTAACTAAAACGAACCGCAATGCCAATACGGCGCCCACCCTTCCTTCTCTTTAGGTGCTATTTTCGCCTCGCGCAAAGCGGCACGCTCATGGCGGGATTCGGCGGTTTCGTTTTGCCTTTACGGAATTCGCAGGTAGCGAGGGGGATCGATTTGGTCTATGGCGGCGGCAGCGTCGGGTTGATGGGACTGATCGCGCAGACGGTTCATGATGGCGGCTGCCGTGTGCTCGGGTAGGTAGTTACTTCAGGGCATGGAAAATTCTGCCTCTGTTCAATTCTTCAAACACTGGTTTACTTTATGTTTCACACTTTCATGTTTCTAATGCTCTGTTTTGTTTTGTTTGCAGGGTTATTCCAAGTGCGCTCATGCCACTTGAGGTATGTATATTATTAACTGTCCTTAACTTCTTTCCTAAGTACGAGTCGTAGAAGAACTATTGATCACGATCACTGTCAATTCTAGCATTCCTCAGCTCCGAGCACCTAATTAGTTCACTGTAAAGAACGGCATATTGCTTATTCAAAGCTGCGTCTGGCCATGCACATCCTGACAGAGAACCAGTTTCATTTGTACACACGTTTTATGGCCCCAGTTATTGGTGTTATGAAATCATCGTTACTATATTGCTGCTGATATACTGCCTCCGGTTTCTAATTCTAATTGATGTCAGGACAAATTTCTTAGTTTGAAAATGGACTCAAAGTATCGCCCTACTAACTTCGTTAATTGAAAACCAGAGGGAATATTTTAGATAATTTCGCTATCGCTGTCAGTAGTGGCCATTAATTAATCATTTTATTCTGAGGTCGGTCGGCTTAGATTGATCACCTTTGCTTCTGGGGCCAGCAATAGGTGAATAGGGTTCACTAAGGAATTGGAAGTAGAATTTAGGGGTTTCAATTGCAGCATATCACTTTAGACTTTAGCTGTACAACTTGTAATTCAAATATCTGGCACTGTGTGGATGCAGAATGCCAGAATATATAACTTGCCCATAGTTGAGAGAGAAGTTAGGAACACGATGACAGAAATTTCTTTCAGACATTAGAAGGCAGGCTTCAAATTTATCCATATGTCAGTCACAAACTGTACACGGATCCTTTGAAACATGGAAAAAAGGTAATTAAGAAAAATAAAATACTGCATGTTCTAGGTACATGTGTCAATGTCGCTCTGTATTTTGTTTATTTGTCCCGGTGTGGAAGTGTTAACCATATGTGAAGAGTGGGGATAGGAGGTGGTACAATTTGTCTAACCATTTGAAATACCAAAATTTCTATTACTAGATATCTGGCGCAAGCGTTGGAGAAGTAAAGGTTGTCTCTGATATGCATGAAAGGAAAGCTGAGATGGCGCGACAATGTGAGGCCTTCATTGCTCTTCCTGGTATGCACCATTTATTTGTTTTTCTTTAGTACTTACTGAAAGGGATACTTCGATGCACATACATGAGTGACTATTGTTCTTGACCTCAGGAGGGTACGGAACAATGGAAGAGTTGCTAGAGATGATAACATGGTCACAGCTTGGAATTCATGACAAACCAGTGAGCACATAGCTTATGACAATTGGCATTCGGTCTGCACAAACAAACAAATTATGGTGACTAAACAAAGATCTTGACTTACTATAGGTTGGATTGCTAAATGTTGACGGTTATTACGACCCGTTGCTTGCACTATTCGATAAGGGTGCCACCGAAGGTTTTATTAAGCAAGACTGCCGAGATATAATTGTTTCAGCACCCACCGCTCATGAATTACTGACAAAGATGGAGGTGAAGTGACACTGTTGGTTCATATCTATTATACTAGAACATTATTTATTTATTTACTTTGCCTCATTGGCGAGCTCACGAGCACAATGAGTTAACATTTGTATTTGAATAATTCTTCTGATTATGTTCAGCACTACACTCGTTCACACAAGGAGGTAGCTCCACGGACCAGCTGGGAGATGTCGGAGCTGGGGTACGGAAAAGCACAGGAGTCATAGATTTTGTTGATACGGCGTTGTCCTGAACTCTTCCATTTATTTTTCTTCCATTAGCGTTAGTGTTATTGAACTCAAATATGTCTTGCCAGTCGCATATTTCTCCCTGTTTGTTGCGTCTAATGATACTTTGTCCATTCGATATCTAATATAATCTTTAATAGTCACAATAGTCACAATATTTCTGTACGTTGCGTTCCATTCCATCATCTCGTGCGCACATGTTTTTAATTTGCACTACTTCATTGGTATATTTGTCACTTTTCCTCCGTGCAACTCGTTCATACGCCTTCGCATTTCATGCCCTAAATATATTACCGTTCTCCATTGCTTTAGGACATTGGTTCAGTGAAGTCGCAAAATGGTCTGGTTTGGTAAGACCGGGGTATGCAACATGACATTCGTTCTATTTGTACTATCAGGTCGCGTAGCATCCAATCACCAGCTAATTGATCGGTGAAAGTAGCAATGATTACTAAGGTTTAACGTGTCACGCTGCATAACGAGTTTGACTCTGCCTAGTTGCTCTTTTAACCAAACAGCCTCGTCAGTAAACTTACAAATGTAAAATTCACATATGGGAAACTTAACCTGGATAACTAATATACCCCACTCTGAGAAATATGAACGGCACACGACATTTTTGATATGTACAGATCACATCATTAATCTGTTTAGACAAGTTTGTTAAATTAATTGATGAAAAAAAAAAACCCTACATGATCGAAGTCCTGTTTTCCAGGTACAAAGTTTCACCAGATGAGTTTACTTGCCACAAGATTTAGTAACTGCATTGAAATACTGGAAGGAACAAACAATAAAACAGGGTGATGAACTCAAGTGATGCCTGACGGGCCAACTATTGACATTTACATAACATTATGAAAGCTAGGCTTGACGAGCCTCAGACAGCATTTATTTACCATGCCCAAAGGACCACCTGGTAAACGCACTTCCTCCCAGAATTTTGTCTCCTGTGATCCAAAACTCAACAGGAAACACAATGCTAACATCCTCATGAATTTCAGAGTGGATGCAGAATTTCTGGCAGCTCTAGTACTGAACCCTCTCATCACCGTCAAAATGTAGACCTTCAATTCCTTTGAGAGCAGAATCATAGTTCTTAACATTAGATGAATGCCGACCTGATGACGATCGCTTTGGCTCAGCAGGATGGACAGGTGAGCTTCTCTGAGGACCAGATGCCCTTCGGAATGCGCCAGGGCTTGCATCAGTGGTACGTGTTCGTGAAGGCTCAGAACTATCAGTGGCAACCACATCACGGCTACTGGAAATAGCAGGTCTCCTTGAAGATCCACTTGACCTTCCCAGAAAATTCGGACCGGAAATCTAGATAACAGCAGAAAATCAAAGTCATAAGATTGGAAAAAGAGCAAAATTTTCCGCAGCATACAACAATACAGAGGAGTAGCTGCAGGCGATATACTTGTTATCCATTAAACAGTACGGTTATGAACATACATTTATACAGCACTGTAAGTAAGAAACTGCAAAAGTAATGAGGTACAGCTTTGAGCAAGGCACACCACAATAAATATAATATATTCCGTCATCATTTATCAAGGAACTCATCGGGTACTCAGTTTAGTGTGATGTATGGGGCTGGGTGAACTAGCTTTGAGAAGCTTACAATTAGAAAAAGATACAGAGAGATATCTAGAGCCAGTGCTTACAGAAAGTATACTGAGCTATGAACTTATGCTAATGTATAATCCTTCCATTCTTCCTAAATTATAGTACTTAACAAACCTTCTGGCAACGCCTATCAGAACTACCAGAAAAGACATGATATCTGGGATAGGAACTAGGTCGCACATATGAAAGTTGCTACCATCCTAACCCCACTACCCCATGTACTACAACATTACATCATCACAAGTATCAACTCTAGTTCCAACTTTCAAGTTGTATTTTGGAATGGGCATATTTGCCAGATGTAACAGAAATGTCATTTCGCATATCAAGATCCCCCGCAATACAACTTTATAATATTATGAAATTCTAATCCTGATACGAATTGACCATTTCAATTTTCATATATTTAAATTCAATATTGGAAAGAAAGAAGTCATAACTGCAGAAAGAAATATCTTCCCGTTCCAGAATGGCAATTTAAGTGAATTGAATCTGCTGCATCACAAAAATACCTTTCATCTCTTATAAGCAATGATAGAATGTGTAGAGGACTTACCACAGGGCCTTTAGACACAGGATCATTCCCTACAGGGGTTTTCTGCTTAGATAACATTCCCACACTTGCGATAGGGGGTGGGGCACGAAGTCGATCTATTGATGACCAGCCACTAGTCCTTGCTTCCTCAGGACCTGGAAGGTAAATATTGAGCTATGCTAACGGAAAACTAGCACATCAGATGCTTACAAAATATCAAGCAGATTGCACCAATTACCAGATTGCCTTTCATTCTGTAATTGAGCAGCCAACCCTGAAGGTCCTGCAGTATGGCCCTGTATCATAGTTAAAGCATGAAAATCTTTCCTGAAGATGGTTGCATAAAATGGTGTGTTCAGTGGGTAGGTCATTGATGGATTGTCACAAAAACTCACCACAGGACGGGGTGGAGCAGTGGCAATTTGAGACTGCTGGTACTTCAGTATTGTCCAGTCAAACACATAGTCAAATTGAAAACCTACACAGTGAAGATTCAATAATGAACATCAGCATATATTTATTTAATCATGTAGGAGGAAGCAAAATAACGTTTCATGGATTTTCAGAGTGTTAAGGGTATAAATATTTCCTAAACCATGAAAGCACGTAGAGACACTGACCTTCTCGAATGAAAAGGTCACGAAAGAGTCGCTTGAGATAGGAATAGTCTGGTTTGTCATCAAACCTCAATGAACGGCAATAATGGAAATACGATGCAAATTCAGTGGGATACCCACGACAGAGTGCCTGGAACAGAGACAATATAAGGACAACTGCATGGGCGAGGTTTCAATTCTTAGTAAATGTGTATCAGACTTACCTCAATTGATGTTGCGACTTTCTTCTCACTGATTTTCTCATATTTTTGCTTCTTTGTACCAGCTTTAAGACCTTGCCAAGGAAGGCTTCAAGGAGGAAATAAAATGTTAAACTGGAACGGGGGACAGGGGAACATAAAAGGGTCAACCTGATGACCAAACTCACCTGCCTCTCAGGAAGTACATGAGCACGTATCCAAGAGATTCCAAATCATCTCTTCGGCTTTGTTCTAGTCATTAAAACAAGAGCATAAATTTAGCTGGACATTTTGAATGATTAGCAAAAGAGATAATGACATTGTGCAACAGAATAAAGATGAGTGTACAATTCTCACCAATGCCAAGATGAGTGTTCACACTAGCATATCTTGCTGTTCCTGTCAAATTCTTGTTCTCCCTGCATCATTTACTGGCTAGTTGAGATTGCATAAGGGAAAAGCATCTCCAGTTCTTCAATCTAGTTTTCTCCCCACATTCAAGTATGATCATTAATTCAATAAAGACTGCAGTACATAGTTAAAATGTAATTACTTCATTCACTAGACATTGCAGGTTTACCCAGCTCTTGGCAAAAAATAATGGAGAATGGGAAGTAACTAGAGTTCGTTAGAAGAAAACAAAACATGCTTATGGTCACAAAGAATAGATAATACAGAAATATACCTATAAGGAATGTGTTGATGAGTTGAGGTATCCCTGTACTTTTTAGCAAGGCCAAAGTCTATAATGTAGACCTGAATGATTGTACAGAGCAAAAAAGAAAGTGGTAAATCAAATAAAACAAAAGAAAAGAAATCCACATTCTAAACTTAGCACATACCTGATTAGCTCGCCTACCAAGACCCATGAGGAAATTATCTGGTTTTATGTCTCGATGTAGAAAAGACTTGGAATGGACAAATTCCACTCGATTTATCTGAAGTGGAGCAGCAAGACAAGAAAACTTATCAGCTATGGGTGTGGTAGAGAATAAAGTATAAATACAAAATGAAATGGGCCAGGCTGATACAGAAGCAGGCCTAATGTGAGAACCACAAATCAAACATTCCACAGAAAGATTTATGAGGATTGTGTGTCCATGTGTTTATGCAAGAGTAAAAACGAATATACTTATTAGACTTTGATTGTGTCAGTGCATACCATTTGATCAGCAAGCATAAGCACAGTCTTTAGAGATAGCTTTCTGCTACAAAAATTAAATAGGTCCTCCAGGCTTGGTCCAAGCAAATCCATAACCAACACATTGTAGTCTCCTTCTACACCAAACCATCTGACGTGTGGGATTCCAGCTGTCAGAATCATATCAGAATAAATATTGTCAATCCACATATCCTATAAGAAATTCCTACAGCACAAAGAAACATGAACAGTTAAAAATACGCTACTTCCTCCTTGCAGAATCCTATAGATCTTTGATTCATAGAGCAACTGGGGATGCTTTGTCTTGACATTTTCCTGTGAAAATAAACAAAAGCAATTAAAAACCAAGTTCATAAGCATCAGAAGCAGTCAAGATGAAACTCTCAGAATTATGTTTGTAGGCTAGCGCAAGCAAATCTATAATGCATTCTGGTAATGCAACCTTCTTGTATACTGGCACTCCACAGGAGCAAATTGAAAGGAAAATATCAGTGGAAATTAAATTTGCATCTTAGTTCAATTTAATATCTGTTATGAACAGAAAGAGAGTCTCATTTCTCAACCATCACAGAGTTGCAGAATGCTCAAAGATGCATAAATTATTCATTCGAGTCCCACCCAACAAACCACACAAGCCGCAAGCCCGAAACCAACAACCATCAAGCTATTGCGAACAGACTAAGAATCCAAAGCGAGCTCATTGACCTCGAAATGGTTCTAGACGGATCAAATTACAACATATCACTGCAACTAATGCACCAGGATTCACACCTTAGCTGATGACTGAATGACTGACAACAACGACTAAGCCTGTTGTGCTACCCAACAGTTATCAACAGATAATATGCACTAAAATAGATGTTACTGAACATGCATGCCGCAGCTTAGCAACACTGAAATGTAACAGAGATACCAGCACCGACCAGCTTAATCGCGACCTCCTCGTTCGTCTGGATATTGGTACCTGCATCCACAAGCGACAGACACAGAAAACATTTATCATCAACGAAAAGCGTAGCACGGGCCAAAATGTCCCATCGAGGACGAGGGGTAGGACGAACCGAGGTAGATCTCCCCGAAGGAGCCGCTCCCGATCTTACGCCCGAGCCGGAACTTATTCCCGACCCGGGGCTCCATCGATACCTAACCTTACCAAAATAAACCGAAAAAAAAAAACGCGCTCTTTCGCTCCGGAAATCTAGCGGCGGGAGCTGAGATCGGCGCTGGGGCGGTGGGTTTGGGGATCTGAGCGTCGGCGGGCCTGCTACTACCTAGGGTTTGGGAAGAGGGGCAGGGAGGAGGAGTGGGAGGCGGCCATGGCTGGGTGCGGGTGCGTGCTTGCGTACACACGCTTCGATGGAGCGAGTCGAATCCTCTGCTGTTTTCCGGGGGAAGTTGTGAATGGGAAGTAGACGAAGCAAACGACCAAGGCAAGGCAGGAGGAAACGGAAGCAGTAAAAAAAAATAGCAGCTCGGCCCTTCGATTCTCTCTGTTAGGTTCGATTATTTTCGTTTTAGTCCCTCCATTTCATCGCTTTCGCGGTCTCTATCGACAAGGATGTACTGTTCTTCGTGGCTCATTGCTTGGTGTACGCCTTGGACTAGAAGAGTACTACTATAGTGTCGTTGTCCCGCTGATGAGGTGGCACAGGGGTCATTCACGCGAGATACTTTTTTCCCCTGAATTTTTTAATACTAGGGATTAGAATACTTCCACTATCCAATTATCCCTTTTTTTTTGCGAAGCTCTATCCAATTATCCTTGAGGACATGGAAACTGACGATGACAGCTGATTTATCGACTTTCGTTTAGAATGATCTATCTTTGATTATTGGAAAACATTTTCTTTTAGATTTCATCAGGGAGTCATTTGATACTGCAATATTGTATCAATGGTTGTCAAGTGCTTTCCGTCCACAATAAATGGCAAAGAAACCCATAGGTCGGAGCAAAAAGGTTTTTGTTTGGCTATGTTATCATTACTAACCGAGAAGAACATATTCATATTCCTTTTCACAATGGTGCATTTTAAAAGGATACCATCTATCTATTTCATTGCTTTGGTCATTTATAAACTCTTTTTTGGGTGTAGGCACTGCTATCCTATATAGAAATAACATACTTTTGTTATCTGTTAATTTTAGTGTAGTCAAGTTTATCCAACAAAGATTGTCCCGTGAATCACCGAGCTTGATTGACCGACGTGTCAAAAAAAATAGACAACTTGATTGACCGAGCTTTGACTAAGGCTTCTGTTCCTGTTGTGTAATTTACCAATGTTATTTTTAGATTAGGTATATCATTCTGTCACACCGCCTTCCCAAATCCGAGTAGTGCTTACACATTCTTTTACTGTGGTACATTTCATAACTCAAAAGCAAGTAGTCGGGACACCTAAAATTGATTTAGTGTGCAAGTAAGGGTTTCAATTGAATTTTGTATTTCTCTTCTATCTGTCCTTTTACTTTCGCATGGATGAGGATTGAGGAACCGCCAGCATGCCACATGATTTACTTTTGGAAGGATGAGAATTGAGGAGCTGCCGGCCCGCGAAATGATGTGCTGGGGTTGAATCTTATTTAGTAAAAAGGAATTTATCAGAAATGCTCCTTTACAGTCAACCGAAATCAAGGCTTGATTTCAGTCGATGCAGCTCCTAAGTCCAGGTGGATGCGGATGGTGCGTCGCAACGGCGGAGGCGCTGCCGCAACGCGGGCCGTCGGTTATCGCTGGCAGTGGCAGCGGCAGCACGCTGCGGTGTTAGCGCAGGTGTGTGCGGTCGGTGCATCGTGGCGACGGGAACACGACGCCGGTGGCAGTTATCGTCGGTGGCTTAGAGCGTTGGGTTGTCGGTGTGGCTGCTCCACCATCGCCGACAGTATAGAGTGAGGTTGTGACGGGCGGCGGTCGAACGGCGGCGGTGGCGACGTGGCGGTGCAGCGACGGTGCTGCCGGAACCGCGGGTAGCCGGAGGGCGGCGTGCAGCACTGGCGAGAGAATGGAGGAGGAGGCTAGAGAAAGAAGAAAGGGACGGATCCGTAGGATGCAGATCGGACGACGAACATCATAGACTGAACCAACTACATAATTTCAGTCAATTGAAAAATAGATAATTCTTATTTTTATATATTCACAACACACATAACTTGCAATTTAGTAGAGAAAGGTTGGCACCCTACGAGGGCCCTGAGGGCAATAGTGCTGAAGTTGCACGAGGCGAACACAAATATATATATATATAAAAAAAAAAAACTGTCGCCCTTCTAGCCTTGGACGGTGCAGACGTTCTAGACGCTGGGCATGGCGAAAACGTGCACTACTCAGACGAGTCTACGTTGCATACGTTCATTTGTTGACCCAATGCCCGGACAAAACCATGCCTATCGCATTAGCAAATACCAAACCCAGCACAAGCAATCAATATGCCGATTTCTGCCGTTACGTGCCTGACTTGTTTCAGGATAATATGCCTGTAGCTTACTTCTTTTTTTTTTCTTTTTTTTTTTTTTTGCGAAGGATGCCTGTAGCTTACTGTCACAAGGGAAACAGGATAGAAGCATCTGCAAGCAAATCCCTTTCCCTTTCTTTTTCTTTTCTTTTCTTTTTTTTTTATATCAAGTATCTATCTTTAGGCTGATATGAAATTCCTAACACACTCGATAGCTTTGGCACAGAGAAAAGTCCAATGCCATACAAAGCGTTCCGGTTTGGAGCAATCGGCAATTGGTCGCTTTGTTTGGTGGCATGGGAAAATGATGACAACTATGAGCTCAACCATTCCATTCTATACCACTCCACTTGATTCATTTTAAAATTGATGGTTCGAGACCAGGAAAATCATTTACTCCTATGTTGATGTTAAAAGATCACTTTTCTGAGGCATGTTGACATATGATACAACTGTGAGCCTAATCGATGCCAAGCTGCAAGACACCAATCAGGAACCAGCTGGAGCTGGTTGCCTCATGTTTTGGCCATGCTGGTGGCAACGAGGTCCCGCTAGTTACTACCGCCGAGTCAAAACCTCTTCTTGGATCAAATATTCCAAAATATTTCTAACATAACCCCAAAGAGCTCTTGAAAATAAAGAATTACATCTTCATCTTTATTTTGTTTTCTTGCTAAAATTGCAAAATTCACGGCAGCTGATTTGGCAAACATGTACATGTGAAATATCAATGGCATTGAGCACTCTTCAATAGAGATAAGCAATAAGACGAGACACGATCAAATTCACATTTTTTCTAAAACTTCGGTTAGACCTATAAGGGCAGTATAATGTGTAACGACCCAAACAGTATAAGATGTAACAACCCAAATCTTTAAAATGCTAATCTGGACTTCTACATTGACTTGTACATTCAATCAAACAATAACATGATGCATGTGAGGTGCCTTGAAAAATTTTCTTCAATAGTGACCTTTCTTTCGTTTTCTAAGGCTTCGCTTTTCCTGGAGAGGTAAGCAAATGCAATGATGATGCATGGATTGTTGTGCATGGGATGGGGTCCTTCCCTCGTGCTGAGCCAGGCCTCCTCATGCTGTGATTGCGCTCCATGTTACCCTTCAAAATCTTCTGCACAGGCCTAGGTAGACGTGCAATCAATCTAGTTGAACTAACTAGTAATATCACTCCCGCAATAATGAAAAACCTGCAAGCCACAATAATTTATCAGACCTTCCAGCAGTAGGCAGTCCGGTTGAATTTTATACCTTCCAATTTGAAGTAGCAAACAAAACGAGTGATAATATGCTTCTTTAATAATAATATTCCAAACCAGAGAGCATATGCCTATTGTTCTAACTTTTTTCTTTAACAGTGGCAATTAATTACTTCTATGGTGAAGTCAAAATGAACTCAAACATCAGCTAAATAAATGGTAAATTTAAGAACAGACAGCGAGTAAAGAAACCCCTCATCAACTCCACAAGGGCTTCCCCAATGGCAATGCTGAGGGCCTATTTATAATGCATGAATAGCCGGGGCAACAACTTAACTCCTGCATGAATAGTATTTATAAACAGTGCTCCAAAAGAGGCCTAAAAAAAAAAAAGGAACAGCCTCTAGTGGCCGTCTTAGTGAGATTGCTATGACAAAGTCAACCAGATATTATAGTACCTGAGCATGGAATCAAATGAACTAGTACAAGATAGTTCAAATATAATGCAGTTCTAAAGGAGAATATAATACCAGGAAATAGTATTACCATCCAAGTAAGAGGAAAAGTCGGCTCGTGGGAGCTGTAGGCAGATGCTCATCAAGTGCAACCATACCAGCTATAACACCAGATACTATAGATGCAACTGATGTACATGTAGAGACAACAATTGCCCTCCCATGCTTCAGACCTCTAGTCTGCACGAATGAATGTAGAATCAATGGATGTACAAATGAAATCAGGACATCATGAACTGAAAAATACTGGAACAGTCCTTAGAAATGGTATAGGAATAAATATATTTGAAAAATGGCTCCAGTAAACTAGTAAAACTCAAAATGACATAAAACTAAAGAGAATGTTTGCTAGTATAAAAAACTAAATTTTGAAAATAATCCACGTCTATGAAACTTTGGATTTCAGGGTAAAACATTATTCACACATAAATATAGAACATTTGTTTTTCACAAAAATAATTAAGGATGTTATTGTCCTTTAACACTGTTCATTAGCCCTATTTCTTGACACCCTACTTTTTCATGGTGTGACCAGTGGGCATACAACTCAATAAATCACAAGTCACAACATGCTATATTAGTACAATTAATCATTTCATGTCTTCTAGAAACATGACAGAGACACAACAGACATTCTAAGGCTGAAATGCAAGATATGAAGAGGGTGGGGGCACACCTCCTAGTTAAGACATACCTGATAAACAAATCCCACTGCGCTGCAGCAAACACTGCAGGAAATGGCAGCCGGCACAACAATCTTCGGAAAGCCCATTTCAGACATCACAAATCCCATCTTAGATATAACTGATGAAATCCTACACATGAAACACACTTGTGAGTCACATTACCAAAATGACAAACCATAAACGGTAGTAATGCCTAACAAGTGTGAATGACAAAGACTCGTTTTAGTCACTTAAGACTTAGGGCCTCTTTGTTTCCACTAGGGATTGTGAGAATCCATTAGATTGTGAAAAGCTATAAAAAGTTGGATTGTGAAAATCTATATTGTAAAAGCTGAAACAAAAAAGTAGTTTGTTAGATTGTGGACTAGAGCTTTTGTGTTGTGTGAGATAATAGTCGACAAAAGCTATGGAAGAGTGGATTGTGAGACTTTTCCTTTTTGAGGGTTCCACTACTAGAATCTCTAACAAAAGCTGATTTGTTTGTTTCCACTAGAGCTTGTAGAAGCAAAATGCCACTACTAGAAGTGGAAACAAAGAGGGCCTTAAGAGATGCAAGGTTGTAAAACAGAATGGTTACTGGAAGTAGGCAGTGGTAATTTACCCAAACAAAATGCCTGATTCTAAGCCGAAGATGATCTCCTCAATTACTTCAGGTCCAGTCTGTGTGTAAGCACTGGGTTACAGTTTGCAATATATCAACAGACACTACAATAGGTACTTACCAACTCCTGTTCACGCCTTTGCTTTTTATACATGTGAAGCCAAGTGTTGAGCAAAACCTGATATGAAAACTAGCTTAGGAGGCAGCACAACAGCATTGACAGAGCATAATCTAGATACGCAGAAGCAGGTAGCATAAATATTGCATCATACTTGACATTCAAGCAGAACAAATCTAGCTGATAGCATACATTAAGTGCCTGAGATGTAACACTGAAACTTATGCTCCACAAAGTATGGTACCTACAAACAAGATGGCGATGGAGAGCACTAGCCAGGGTATATTGATAAGAGGGATCTTATCCACTTTCTGTTCCTCGCCTCCAACACCAACTCCTAAAGGAAGAGAGTGCACAACCAATCAAATGCATGCAACACTAACCATAAAAACTACTGTAACTATCATGAAGCATTCTGGACGGATATATTAAAAACACTGGGCACACAAAGGTTTGTTTCAACTCCATATCAACTACTCCAAATGCAAATGGCATAGGATGTATGCATCACCTATTGTGCCGATACCAGCTAGCGTGATGGCGATCCAGTCAAGACCGTTCATGACCTCCTTCAGGTAAAAGTGCGAGAACACGCAGAGTATGGCGAGGCCACACCCAGCAATCGGTTGCACGACGGAGACCTGCAACAGCGTCAGCACGCGGCGTAAAAGCCCCCCAATCAGTTAACGACGGACCCAGGACTGCACAGAATGCGACGGGAATGGCGGGGAGAGAACATGCGACGCACCGGGGCCTGGGAGAGCGCGGTGAGCATGAGCGCGGCGCCGCACAGGTCCATGAGGAACCCGCTGATCCAGAGCTGGTTGAACGCGTACGCCCGTATCACCTGCGCGCGCAGATGGGGACGCGGTTACTCGAAGGGAATCAGCGGCGCGATGATCTAGAGTTGGTTGGAATCTGGGCGATGGAAAGCGAGAAAGGGGAAGGGGCGGGGACCTTGAGCTTGAGGGAGAGGGGAGGGAGGATGAGGGTGCCCTTCTTCTGGAGCACCTTGCCGATGTTGTTGCCGGCGGTGCCTGCCAGCGTCAGCGCTACCGACTCCCACATGTCGCCTGTGTCGACGCCGATCCGATCTCCTGCGGCGGGGCGTGAGCCTTCGGGCTGGGATTGGGGGTCTCCTCCCTTCTCTTTTACTACTGAACTTTTTCTCGGAGGAGGCCACGCCCACGACCAAGATGGGGGCGCGCGAGGAGGGGAGGTGGCCGAATCGTGGCAGCCTGCGCTTTTCTCGGCCGCTCTCCAGCAGTCCAACTCTGGGCGGTCGGGCAGCTAGCTGCCGGTGGTAGCGTCGTTGGTGGTGGGTCGCGCGTGCGAACGGGACGGCGAGTTTCGTGGCGCCAGTATATTCTTCGCACCCAGTTGAGCTCAGCATGTTTAGGCCCTTGGAAATGTGAATAATTTGCTCGCCATTGGAATTTGAGGATGCGCAAGCGCACCAGTACGTAGCGAGTAGCAAAGGACTCTGGGATGTAGGTATTGTAAATGAACAAGCTGAGCTGAGACACCATCGTACTCAGCTGACGGCGGAAGAGTGCATCGATCAGAACTATAGACCTAGAAATCCATGACAAAATCAAGAAATTGTGACGATGTTATACGCAGATCATCCTTCGCAACAAAACTTTATGGAAAACCATTTGAAGTCCCGAACGCCTATGATGTCCGATCAAGCACATATTTTTTTAAACAAATACGTGAACTAAATGGTCACTCGCCAGTGTGTGTCAGCCTTCACGCAAATGCTTTCAGTCGATGCAAACTAGGATGGTTAGTTGGGTATGCAATCTACGAATGTTGATTGTTATACCATACGGCAAATTGCAAACAGCAACTTACAGAAGGACAGAAAAATATCATGACTCAGAATCATGTAACAAAGATTCAATTTGCAACTTATAAAAGGGCAGCATAAGAAGTCCATCCGCTAATGAATCTCTGAAGTCCTATAAATTCAATTTGCAAATTACTAAAGCATTGATGTCCACCATAAGGAGCATGTCACAAATAGAGATGAAAAGATTCACTTCAAAGAAAGAAAGATACATCAGACTATAGGTGAAGTGGCTTAGTGACTGCAAAATGTTAACTGCATTCCGTTAGAAACAACCTAGAGAAGGACTCAGTAGTCAGTAGTGACCAACTACAAGGACAAACTTTTCATTTCTGGCGATGTTCCAATGTTGAATGTAACAAATTATGTTAGCGAGGGACGTCTACTCATAAAAAGAAAAGAGTCAAAATTTGGACCAGGGCCATTTGGAGCACGGTGAAAGAGCAGTGGAAAATGTTCTCACACCAAAGCATCCATAGTCATACAATTGCAACAATAACGCAAACACAAAAAAGACGTTGCTTAACAAGTTCTATCAACTCTTTTTTTTTTTGCTAAATTCAGTGCAAGTGACCTACCAGTAGGACAAAACTTATTGATTTATGGTTATGTTCCAATAGAGTGTAACGAGTCAAGCTAGTACTAGTGAACAACAAAGCATCAAAAGCCAAAGGAAGTCCGCTCATACTACAAGGACAACAATCAAAATTGGACTACGGATGAAAGAAAAGAACTACTCCTTCTATCCCAATTTATTTGAAATTCCAGCCTTCAACACTTGTCCCAAATTATTTGGCATTCTCATTTCCAGATATACCTCTTTCTCTTCCCAATACCCCTATCCCTTTCCCTATCTCTATCCTTCTAGTTCTCCGTGTACCGTACCTTTTCCACCCCTCTTTAATTTTCATGCAAAACTCTAAAACATCAATTAAAGTGCGACAGAGGGAAGACTTATCCGTTTGGAGCACGTAAGAGAGAAAAGAAATCAGGACTTACCCATTTGGAGCAGGGATGAAAGAGTAGCATAAAATGGTCAGCATCAAACATCCATAGTCATAAAATTGAGACCATAAAACAAAATGACTTCAAATAACACATGTCTATCAAAATTTCTTGCAACTCAGTGCCACATACACGCCTCTTGCACCAAGTAAATCAAACCTCACTAATTGAAATAAAGTCTGGAAATAAGAAACAGAGTTCTAATCATCTCCTAGTATGCATATTGTGTCGGAATCCCACCACTGGCCATGACAAGCATACCAAAGAGATGTACTACCACAATATATATATATAAAAAGAGAAACCACCAGAGGTCACAATGAGCAACCTGCAGCACAAACAGAACAAAGTTATCACCTATTGTAATCATAGTACACTCATACTAACCAGCAACACAATAAGTACCTGCTTCAGAATCCCAGGGCTGTCTGGATTAGACTGGCCTATAGCAGCACAAGGCCAAGCTCCGATGGCTTGATACCATTGCGGATACGGTAGTTGTAGAGGTAATAGTGGAGCTGACCATCTCCAGGACCAAACTTGAGCTCCTTGAGGAATGACTCGTTCTCCATGACATCAAGAGCATTGAACACATCATAGTTCTTCTGCTTGGCAACAATCAGTGCATCGTTCATCAGCTGCTGCAATGGAGTTTTGGTGGAAACATTGTAATATGAGTATGCGGCCTTGAGCGTTGTGTAATTGGCATTGTTCAGCACCGATGAAGGCAGTGTGTAGAAGCTGCAGAAATCTGTGACTTCATGCGTCTCAGGGCTTTCTACAAGGTAGCTGTCCACCACATCCTCCCTGGGCAGCAGCCAGTGCTCAACATCCAACTCATCAAAATCTGGCGCCACCACAAATTTCGCAAGATACGCCCTCAGCAGCCGTGTGACCGCTGCGACATCTCGAAACTCCATGCGGCGGAACCCAGGGGTGAGCGGCGCATCAGGCAGCTTGTAGAGCCGGACTGTGCGGCTCATGGTCATGCGCGGTCCAAGGCGAGAGAATCCCACATCAATGAGCTTCTTGGGATTCAGGGATCGGTGCCAGTAGCGGCAGGTGGTGATGGGGGTTGGAAGGACGACCCCCGCAGTGTATGCAGCCTGCCACATGTTCTCCTGGTGGACGCGGCGCGTTACCTCTCGGATGAGCACGGGCGCGAGGCGCTTGGATCGGAGCTTCTTGTGAACGCAGAGGAAGTTGATCTCGGCCATGCGGACAACGTCGTCGCGGGCCCGGATACGGGCGGGAACGCCCGAGATGAAGGCGACGAGCTTCTTGGACTCCTTGGCGCGGACGCCGATGTGCCAGGCGCGGAAGAAGGACGGCGGCTTGAGCGCCCAGCGGAGGAAGGCCGGGGAGTAGTTGAAACGGAACATGTTCTCGTCGTCCTCGACGTAGTTGTGGGCGAGCAACGAGTAGAGGTCGGTGAGGAGCGCGTCATCGTCGAGGTCGCAGGTGAGCCACTCGAATGCGGCGGGTAGCGGGTAGGGGTCGGCGCGCACCTCGGTGAGCGGCGTGGGCGGCTCGATGGGGCCGTCCGGGAGCGAGGTGTCGGCGGCGTCGCGGAACTGGCCGACGGGCTGCGTCTCCCAGAATTTGTGGCGGCGGGCGGTGGGGTTGGAGGCGAGGGTCATTTGCTCCTGCACGCGCCGCGCCAGCGCCTCGATCGAGGTGTCCTCCTCGCCGGCGGGGGCGCTGGCGTTGGCGGCATCGTTGCTGTTGGAGGCGGCCATAGCGATCTGGTCCCGGATCGGCGGTAGGGTTTGGGAGATTTGGGGAGAGAAGGGAAGGGTCCAAGGGACGACGCGGGGGAGGGGAGCACGAGGGAGGTGGCGGATCTCTTGTGGGCTCGTCGTGGCTCGTGAGCGTCGCGAAGCGAAGTACCCTCGCACCAAAGCTGCGTTATGTTCTTATTAATTTTTGCTGCTTCAAGTTCTTTTCTGCCTGGAAAGTGGATAGCACCGATAAGAGAGTAATGACACTTTGCATTTTCAATAAACAATTATTTTTTCCTTAGACGAAGTCGAAGACAGCTAGTATTGCAGTATCTGTACTATTAATACGTTTGTTTATTCGCAAAAAAAAAGGTATTAATACGTTTGGTGATGATCAGATGAACAAGCATATGACGTGACCCTGCGCAACATTTTCTATTTAGCATGCTCACATCATGACTTGATCCAGACCCATTTACAGCAGAGCCTTCCGCAGTGGCCCAGTGCAGTCACAGCATTCGCAACTGAAAGCTTGAAACCAAAATGGCTAAGCGCGGCGCAGAGCGCAAGAATCTGCTTTGCCGGTTTTCTTTTGACAAAGGTCATCAACCATGCCAGAGGCTACAGGTTAAGCATCAGTCCAACGTAAAATTCCCTCCCACACTTGTGAAGATCGAGCTTATTGAAGACTTTGAAGTGATGCATGCAAAGTGCTTTAGAAGTATCATGACAAACAATAAAACATTCTCCTTCATCTTTTCAATTTACATAACTTCATTATCTTCCCTGATCATGCCACACAAACAGCACGATTCACATCGCAGCTTGCTGTGTCACAAGCAAGTTAAGATGTATTATGAGATTTAACGACTGACACTTCACAGATGTCCTCGTTGGTTAACACTAGGCATTTCCCCAAGTACAGGACAAACTGTTTTTTAAGTTATAATACAATCAAGAAATACGAGCAGAATGCCCAGCTAGGCCAACCTATCATATACAGCGAACCTACTCCCTCTATACTGAAATTGATGACGTTCCTACACTGCTCTTTAGTTTTTTCAGTTCACCCCAGGGGTTCAAAACGCAATGAACTCCCGATGGGAAGGAGTAGGCCTCACGTAGATTTCAGAACTCCTTTTGGGACACAGGATTCACTGTGATTATCTCTCCCCTTGAACCTGAACCATCAGCGGACAGTTAAAATGATGTCAAGTCATAAATGACAGATTTAAAGGTAAGACATGCGGAAAAAGATGAAATACATCGATCATAGATCTCTTCTGCCAGGGTAAGGAGAGATTCCGTCTCCTCGGCCATCTTGAGGATCCTTTCTGCCTCCATCATATGCTCATGTGCAAGGTGTGCTTTGGCCTCCGCATCAGCCACTTTGGCAGCTGACGCTGCTGCAGCCTCTAGTGCAGGACTAACAGCGGCAAAGATTCCTAGATTCTTTGACACTTTCAGTGACTTAGAGGGATCCTTCTGCTTCTGAGTTGAAGCTTTTGTTAAACTTGGAGGTTTGGTTGCAAGGGAATCCGTGAGCTTGTAGTACTTATTATCAATCTACATTTTAAGATGAACGAATTTATTTAGATTCTTCCAATTAAAGCATTTTACATCTCTGCATTATATAAAAAAGAGAGATTAGATAATGAAACGGCAGCAACAAAGCCTTTTAGTCCCACAGGAATTGGAGAGGCTAGAGAATAAAGGAATAAAATTTCAGTTTTTGTACGATATGAACTCAATTATAACATTCCCAAATAAAATTAAATTCCTTTCAACGGGTAGATCAGGACATTAGTGTTTGAGCAAATGAGCCAGGGGAACAATCAAATAAAAGAAAAAAAAACTATAGGCTCGTTTAAGGAAAGAAGATTCAAGTCAACAGGCTACAATAGATTCAAAGTAAGATGGATTTCACCTTTTCAATTTTTTTTGTTTCTATAAGGCGCCGTAGTTTTCCGGTAAGTAATCTCCTAAAATTTGGTTGCACTTGCACCTCATGCCTTTGCTGCATATAGTACCACACAACGTAAGTAATTTGCTACCATTCTAGATATTACAGAGTTCAAAGTGAAAACAGGTCCAACAGAAAGCACGGCACTTCAAAATACTTCCATGAAACTCAAATAAAGAAAAAGGTGGAATGAACTTTTTCTGATAACACTGAAGGTAAATATCGCATATTCTGTTGACAGATTCTTGATGCATGTGAGAAACAAAATTCTGATAGGCAACAGAATTCTCAGAACAGAGGAAGTTTCAAAAATATTGTCTATTCCCTATAAGCATATTCTTTTGAGTTGTGATTGAAGCGTTAAAGAGACATAAGAAAGTGCAACAATCAAACATTATCAGGTTTTCAATATTCAGAATCGACATATATAAAAGAATTCAAGTTATTTAATATGAATGAAATTTGGCTTAATCTATCACATCGTGACAGTTGTATATTCTAACTAGCAGTATACAGGTAAGAACAAACTTGAATGAACTCCAAAGTCCAAATAGACTTATAGGCAACAAAGTGACTGATACAAAAAAATGTGATCAGAAAAATGAAAAATGTTTCGAGACACCCACCTCTATGAAGCCCTGAATTGCAGTAACCTCTGAACCATTCGGCTCATTCAATTCAGAAAGAGCTTCCATGATCATCGCACTATACCTAGTAGATACATTAGACACCAGCAATCAGATTTCAGAATCAAATATATTCCTGACTTTCAAAGCAAAAGGAATGTGAACCCGTAAAAAATGGCTCAAATCTTGTCAGCGGTACTTTCCACTTAATTTCTGGACTAAAGGCATTCATGCTAAACCATGTCCAATATTCGATTAGCATTTTTGGAGGCAATTACAGTAGGGGAAGCCTATATTGTGGTACATTCAAGTACTATTGCAATACTGATAAGTGCTTAAACGCAGATACTGTTTCATCAAATGGTAATTCAACTAATATAGCACTTTAAAAGGTCAGATTCATCTCAATGACTGACAGTACAGGAATACAAGGGACTCTACAAGGGATGAATACAAGAATCTTTAGAATTTCTCAAAACTATAAACATCATAGGGTTATTTCACGAATACCACACAAGTTATCTTAGCCATTCAAAAAGCTCAAGTCATATTCCTTCGAAAATATCAAAATCATAGATTTTCTCAAAAATATAGACATCCAAGGGTTATTTTCACGAAGACCACAGGAGTTATCTTAGCCATTCAAAAAGTTCAAGTCATATTCCTTCAAAAATAATCAACAAAAAAGATTATTTAGCATTGGATGAATATAATATCTGGATGGTATTAAACATATATAAAAAGGTATTAAACGTATATAAAAATCTTAGATATATCATGCAAACATCCCTTAATCAAGGTAGAATGCACTTAATTAAAGAAATGGTTGGAATTAGTGACCAGCTTAAAGAGTAACGAGACATTCAAAACTAGAATTGGTGAATAACTAGATATATTAATATGAAATGAAGTGACAAACTTTTGAGGATTCTTTCCATCTTGCGGCTTCTTTTCAGCATCAGCAGGTGCTGAAGCTTCAGTGAGTTTACTTGATGTGTGGAGAACCAGAGCCACTGAGCTAGGCGATGAAGAAGATGCAGGACCAGTTATCCTCTTCACCTTATCCCTTGAACCCTGTCCTCCACCGAAACTCAAATTCCTCCATTTGTCCTAAAAATACCAAATACAATGTCACACTGAGGGGGACATATTACAAATAAGGTGCATGCTGCAGAGTACAACTGAACAGACACACTTTTTCTTATGTTTATCAAATGACAGTGCTGCAATTATGAAATAAATTGTCATAAATATTTTCCTTTGGACTACAAGCATGGAATCCATTGCTGTACTGAGTTACCTTAGAATAAGCCGTACGCACAAGTTTTGGATTGCTTATAGTAAGTGACTAAAAAGATAAAAATAAAATAAAATAAAAAACAAGATGTTGATTCAATTATCCAGCTGTCTTCACTACGGCATTTAAAGTTTTCCTCATCTAAACTTTTGGTTTAGAAGAAAGAGTAGAATCCTGCAGAACTACCTATAAAGTATTTACATAGGAACTTTTAGTACGCAAGTTCTACTATGTGATCCATCATAAGAGATGCAGCGTTTTCGATCAATTTCTCGCTTTAAGTAAAACTCCTTCATGTACTCCCTCCAATAAAATGTAAAGATGGCGTTTAACATTTAACTACAACTCCTTTGTGTATTCGCTCCAATAAAAGGTATATGTCATTTTAGCAATCCACATTCCATCTAAAATATGGATCCTTTTCCTCATAAAAAAAATAATAAAAAAATTCTATACTTTGGGCACAATTTAACCTATTTTACATTCATATAACTTCATTCCACTGTAGTTAAATGGTCAACAGTCACTTGACACATACACTTGACCTTTGTGCCAAGTGTACAATGACTTATATTACCGATTGGACAGGGTAGTTGGTTAGCAGGAATTCTAGTATTACCAAATGCAGTTGAGAAGAGGTGGCAAGGAAGCAAACACACAAGCTGACAAGCAAGAGAAGGCTACTATTCCTGTTTTTTTTTTCTGTGTCAAAGATGAACTCATTCTGTTTGTCAAACCCATGTTATACCTAGGAGCATGGGGCAACACACGAATTTCCTTTTTAATTTCTTAGAGTAAAATAAATGCATAGCAGTTAGTAATTGGCAACAGATTAACGAGCAATATGGAGCATCTGCAATAATCCAATCCTGAGAATGAGGTGTTGCAACTTCATCTGATATTGTCACTAACATTTTGTCTTCCTGCTCTATTGAGCAGTACTGCAGAAGGAGGACAATGGAGGAGAAGCAAACATGTAAATAAGTGATATGACCAGATGTTCAGGTGAAGTGCTAATCAAGCTGAACAGGCCAATGAAATAATCATAGTGATTGGTTACGTTTTTAATGATTCTTAAAGCATGTGCACCATCATCCATGACAAAGGGTTAAAACAAAATGTAAACCCATGTAGCAGAGGACAAACATGCAACATCGTCCGCAACAAATGGGCACAAATGTTAAGCACCATCCTTCATGCGCCTCAGCATATGTGCTCCAACACCGCTCGTCAGAGATGGCACAACATCCTTCTCCTTGGGGGGAATTCGACTATTCTATCACCAATTCTTCATAGCTATGACAAGAGCTCTCATTTGTACCATACAGTCAAGATCACATATTATTCGCGCCTATATATGTATTCCAATACAGTTCATTGCCGAGGGGCACAACATCCTTTCTCCTTGGGGGAAATTATCCCATCAGAGCATCGCTTGGCAGCAGCAGGCCACAATTTCTAAATTCGATTACATTTATTAGTTTCCGGGAACTCGAATCTCGCCTCCAACGCCACCAATCTACTGTCGAAACCACAAAGTGTAACCATCTAACGCCCTAAAGCACCCAAGGATAACAGCGCATCTCTCGCAAGCCAGATGACGGTACAAAGCATCCCGCAAAGTGTCAGGAATAGAAGCAAAGAGCTGGTGAGAAAATAATCCAAAGACGCGACCGGCCGAGGTAGATAGGGAGGGTGGGTGAGATGCAGGGGACGGCACCTTGAGGTCGATGTTGGAGCGGGAGGACAGGACGGGGCTGAACTCCGGATCCTTCTGTATGGTGCGCCATTTGCCAGCGCCGTGCTTGAGGACGCCGCGTCGGAGCGCCTCCTCCTCCTCTGCCGTCCACTTCTGCTTCGGCGCGCCCATCGCCCTGGCCCCTGCTCCTCGCCTCGCGTCCCGTGGTCTGCAGCCTCGAAACTAGCCGACGCAGAGAAACCCTAATCCAACAAATAGCCCTTTTATTTTTCTTCTCCTATCCGGAAAATACCTCTGTTTTTAAATTATTAGAAATGCTAACACTTTTTAAGAAATTATTTTAAAATTATTGTAGATCTATATATATTATTTATACGTACAACCCAATAAGAGTACTTCTCTCTACTCTCATAAAACCACGTCATCTCATAATTTTTCACCGTTAAATCATGAGAATCAAGTACTATCTGTCTTTCAATTCATCCTGACTCATCATCTAACTCTAGCAGCATTTATTGATCTACTAAAGTCACATTTACCAATCTAATGACCAGTTTTACTACCCACTAACATCAAGCTATATTGTATCCATTCATTGATATAATTATCACAGCTGAAACAGACGCCACTAAATGGTTCATCACTTCATTCCATAATTCTTTCATGAATGTCTTCAAAAAGAAAACTAAAAACCGTCACCATTTCTTAGCACGTTGATGGAGAAACGACACATAATTGCTACTCTTGCAGCTCACTATATAAGAGGTTGCCAAGTGCCAACGTGAAAATCTCGACCCGACTCTCCCATCTCCTCTGACTGCTGCCACAAAGACCACATCAAGCCTCCATTAAATAAGATTCCACATCTTTTTCAGTGAGCTTTTTAGCGATATATTTTTATAAATATAGTTGACGAAGAACAACATCCAAACACCCTCTGTTTTTCTCTTCTTTTTATGTTTGTTCTATCTCTCTCAATCTCTCCATCTATAAATTCATATTCTTTCATAGCAAATGTGTATAGTCACATACTACTATTTAACTAAAAATTATCCTTAACTTCCATAGCAATGCGCGGGGAATTCACCTAGTTAGAAATAAAGTAATGTCTAGTTCGCTGGCAAGTTTACCGTACTCCACTGTTTTGATTGAATTTATCGGATAAGTGGATCTTGCTCAAATTATGGATAACTATACGGAGAGGAAATTGGATAGAGGACACTAATCGTATATGCATTTTGATATTAGACGTCTTGCGGTTTAAAATTAGTTGCAGGACAATAAGATACAAAATCAGTGATATTAACCATAAAGTACTATAACACGTTCCTTGTGAACATCTTTTACCTTACTATATAAATTTTAGTGGTTTGAAATTTTGCATAAAAATTGAAAATGTGCATTGTTATCTATTGTTGAGATTTTTTTTGTAAATTTTTTATTGTTTAATAAATAATCTCTAATTGTAAAGTTATATAAACAATGTTGAGTTTTCTAGATCGCATATATTGCACAAGCTGCATTCGTGCATTGGGATAGGATGTTAACCAAGTTTTTTTGAGATCGCACATATCCCGGTTTTCGATATTTGTTAATGGTGTTTTATTTATATAGTACTCTCCAACATGTTTCTTATGGACTATTTCCTCATGCCACTCAGATTCCGACATCTTTAATTTCCCTATTGTGTTTACATTCGTTCATAAAAATAGATATATGGAGCTGTCTTACCTAGTTTATTTTGATCCCTACAAGCACATAGTTTTGGCTTTGTTCCTAATTTATTTGGTTATAATTCGTATATTAAACCATATAGTGTAGTTGTCTAAAATTCCAACAGTTCTTTTTTTTTTTGCTAGGGCCAACAATGATATCATCTAGTAACCCTTTTGTTTTAGTTGAAATCGGACCCAAATTTAATGAGTATCTCGTCTGAAATCAGCCATCGTAAGGAATGAAAGGCACGAAAATTTGACAAGGAATGAAAAATATTGCAGCTGGAATGGGCCGAACGTCAGAAGGCAAACCATTGTAGCCCAATGGCTTTTAGGCAGGCCGAAACTGCCGCCGCGGACTTGCAGCAGTCGCTTCCGTGAGTGAAGGCAGCCAGCCCTTTTCCTCACTGACGTGGCGCGTATGCACGTACGCACAGGCTTCAAGCTTCATGTCATTCCTAGCCGCGACACGTCGCTTGCGTCGGTGACAGCGACCGCCGTCGTCAAGCGATTCGATTCGATTCGGTCGCGGGGCGCTCGCGACGAAATAATGTTTGATCAACGGGCCGGGGTGAAACGGGGACCGGGCATCTGCTCGGGGGTGTGCGGATTGGCCTGGCCTCGGTGGCTGATAGATCTTTTTGAATCGGCTGCTGCTATCAGTTCTCGATCGTAAGGGTCGTCCACTTGGACCACATTGCCACTGTAGTCCGTTAAATGGGGTTTGATGCTTCCATTCCATTATTGACGAGATGTACTAGTACTCGTAGCGCCGTTTAAGGTCGGTTAGAGCTGGTCGCTAGTAGGTTTTGACCAGCGATAATCGAGGAACGAGGACGAGGAGGCAAAATTCTCGCCGCAGACATCTCTCAAGAACGACCTGACCCAGAGGGTTCCTTCCATGTAGCAGGAGTACAGGTTGATGCACCAACTTGTTCAGCTGTTTGTTCGTTCCGATCGTCGGTTTCAGTTCGAGTAGAGCCATCGCGAAGCGTTCTCACCTAAAATTCTGTCAGACGTGTCACGCGTGTTACGTCAAGCAGTCTGTTTGCACTGGCCTCAGGGATGCAGGTTTTTCATTTTTGGGTTAATAGGTCGACCCAAGACTCTTTGAAATAAACTAAATATGTCTCCCTCTCTTCACAAACTAATCATTCAAATTAACTAAAGAGATTGATCCACACTAACCAATGTGTATCCACTTACGTATCCCTAGCTGGACTGGCTTCAGCAACTAGCAGCGTCTCTGTTGAGCCTTGCCCTCTCCAAGATCCGCCATACATACATGTTCGTTGTACTACAGCAGAAAAACACACACAAAAAACTTCTCGTCACAATGAGGATTTATTACGAGCTAGGTCGGCAGCACGCGTCTTCGCTTATGGAAGCAACAAGGGGCACATTGAGCGAACTCTGTTAACGAACGCGCGCTTTTCTTTCCCGATGCTTGACGGTGGAGTGGAACCGTCGAGCTTGAGACGTAGTCGTACAGAGACACAACAGGGACAGGCAAATACGCAGTGCGACCGGGTATGTACTTCACGTCGCCTTCCATTTTCAAACGGCGTTGTATTTCAGACCTCAGTTATACTTACGATCCAGGGGCGAAGAATCTTCCAGTTCCAAATACTTCTAGTACTACAACTATTCGAATACCGTACAGTAGCTCCATCTTGTTCGTGGGTTGTTCTTTTCCTCCTTTTAGAGACCTACTAGTAGAACCATTGGGGGAATCGGGCGTGGTAATCTTCTTCTTGTCGTGCAAGCAGGTAGCTACGCACTAGGCAGCCAAAACACCTGTACCTCCCCTCCCAGTGCTAGCACTACTATGGTAGGCGGGCTGATAATGGTAAGCCTATGCCTAATCGCGTGTAGCAGAAGAAGGATATCGCCGTCCATTCCCAGAAAAGAACGTTTCCGTCGAAGAAACAAGATGGCTACATTTCGAGGGAGTTTTGATTTTTTATCCCTCTTACAAAGTGGTCGTTCTCAAATATCTCTCTTCCGAACTAACTTTCTCAAATGTACCTGCATTTTCGTTCTCAAATGCCACTCTCTATCCCAGATCTTGTTCACGTGTCCAAATATTTGGTTTCCTCTACCGGTTGTCATGGACGACGATGGTAAAGGATGAAAATGCCCCTGGCGGAACCAGCCTTATCCCAAGCTGGTCCGACCGCACCAGCCCCATCTCACGTTCCCCGTTCGTCCAGGATAGCAAGCGACGGCGCAGCGCTCCACGCCGCGGCAACGGCGCGCCATCTTCTTCCTGGTACCATGACTGTTACCTCCCCTTCTCCCCCCTCCCCTCCTCTTCCCTCCCCTCAGCCCCAGCTCACGTTCCCCGTCATGAAATTCAAAAGCTTCTGCCCGACAGGTAATTCCTTAGCTTCAATTTTGCTGCCTCATGTTCAAGGGAAACAAAATAGGCTGTGGATAAAAATGAATTGCTGTTTAAATAACTTTCCAGTTTTGTAACTGATCACTTGAAAAATTTATAGGTCCAAAATGCTGTGGAATTCCTCAAGATGATTGGTGCTTTAGATGGAAATGAGAACCTTACTGATCTAGGTGTATCTTGCATGTTAAGCCCTGCTATCACAGAATAAATATTTTGAACCTGAAACTTATATGTATTTCTTTCATTCAATTTTGTAGGGCGGTACCTTTCCATGCTTCCTGTAGATCCGAAATTGGGAAAGATGCTCATAATGGGTGCAGTTTTCCGCTGCATAGATCCTGTACTTACTGTGGTTGCTGGATTGAGCGTTCGGTACCGATGGAAGCAAAGGTCGACATGCTACTGGGAATTGGGAAAAAAATTGTTGTGTTGTTGGGTGCAATTGTAGTGTTGTGTGGTGCTGCGATAATGAGTAAATGAGTTGATGTGTTTGTACGGAGTATGTTAAAACGAATTAGTAACTCGCTACTTTTCTTAGTTACTATTCTCGGTTGGTGAACATGAAATTCAACATTTATCAGTTACTCGCTATTTTCTCACATTTGTTGGTAACTTGCTTTTTTTCTCAGATTTGTCAGTAAAATTCAATATGAAATTCACCATAAGATAACACCAAGTCAGTCACCTAAGATTAAATGAAAACATACTGGGACATAAGTTTCATTGATCAAGACTAGATAAGTTCCATAACCATCTCAGGCAGACATAAATAAAGATTCAACTCAGTCATACATAAATAAAGGTTCCACTAAGTCTCCACTTAGGCATACATAAATAAAGGTCCACTAAGGCTCCACTCAGACATCATAAAAGTTTCACTCTACCAGATTACATAACGAACATAAAATACAAAATAAATGTTCTTCGGTGATCATCCCACATAACATGGCGATTCAGCAGGCTTCTTTTTCAGCGTAAGTTTGTTGATTTTGGTTGCTATGACCATCCTATATTCAGATGGTCCAACTTCAGGTGCGGTCTGAGAGTACCCATGTCAAGCTTCAAATGCTTCTTGTGAGCATCCAGCTTCAAGTCCCAGTATTAACATCCTGAATGGAAAAAAATTAATATGCATTAACCAAAACACAAAACACAATTCATTCATGTAAAGATATACCTTCTTGGACCGGGGCTGTTTGATGGTTCAGAACAGATTGTTGCCCTGGGGCGTTTTGATGTACGCAGAATTGCATTTTCAGCTTCACTAGCCTGCTTCCTTCCTGGTGGATTCCTATTTTTGCAAACCCTTTTCCTGCAATAAGAAGAATATGATTAACTTGTGTGGTGCTGATATAACAATGAAAAAAGTAAACAAGAATGTACTAGATTACCTCTTTTTAGTTCCACTCAGGCTACACTTGTAACTACCTTTCCTATGGCTTGTTTCTTGGCAATCACCACAGATTACTTGTCTTTTTATTCCAGTTTTGGATTTGGATTTGCCCTTCTCAAGGCATGAAGGGAATCTGTTTTTCCTTTGTCGACCTGGACCTTTATTTTCAATATATGGTGGCAGCAATGTGAAACCCTTATCAACTTCTGGCCACTGAGATTTGTCGGTGATACTTGGAATGACCCCTTCATAAGCTTTTCTAAATGCCGCGACACTGAAATAAGGACTCAAATAATTCTCCATCTTTGGGTTCCTTTGACTTGTGATGACAACCAAAGCATGCTTGCAGGGCTTGCCAGTTAATTGTCATTCTCGACTTGTGCACTCGTGTCTCTCAGGAGAAACAACATGTCTCATAATTTCTTCTCCATCATAGTATTCAATCACTTCCGATAAGATATTACCACCCCTGCTCGCTACTAGATCACCCAGCCCTCTACTTGCTGCATTGAGTTGATGGATCACAATAGGCAACAAGTGACCTTGTATCTTTTCTGAGATTCTCCTCCTACTTTCAAAAAGTTTCATTGTCTTATGCCTGATTGCATCAGCTAATGTATCAAGAGGGAGGTCCTTCAACTCTTTGACCCAAGCATTCCATGATTCAGCCAAGTTATTGGATACATAGTCACACTTTATTTCAGTAGAGAACTTAATCTTAGCCCACAAAAACTTATGATGCTTATCCAACCAGGTTTCAACCCTAGGACAAGCTTCATAAACTTTTACTATGTGGCGGTTAAACTTTCCAGGTCTAAAAGCCCTTGCAGCAGGCCACATATGTGCAGCCAGTGAGGCCTGAAAATGCCTTTTAAAGTTCTCTATCAAGTGCTGGAAACACTCTCTATGTTCACAGTTAGGGAAAACTCTTGTAACAGTTGTTTCTAGACCTTTACATGCATCTGTACATAATGCAAGATTTGGACCCTGCCCTACACATTTAGCTAATTGTTGCAAAAACCATGTCCAATTTGGTAATGTTTCTGAGGCAAAAAATCCAAAAGCTATTGGGTACATCCAATTATGACCATCTAATGCATTAGCAGCCGCTAGTTGACCATTCTATTTTCCATTAAGGGCTGTTGAGTCAATGCTAAGATATGGTCGACAACCTTCATGAAAACCTTGAATACATGGTTGGAATGCACAGAAAAATATTGAAAAATACAAGGCACCTTCATGCTCATATGTGTCTATTTCTACCACACTACCAGGACACCTCAGCTCAACCTCAACCTTAAATCTATACAGCCAATCAAAACAGTCGTCCCAGTTCCCAAAAATTTTCTTCTCGGCTCTATCTTTACCTTTCCACACAGTTGAATAGGGGATAGTTACCTTGTACTTCTCTGCAAGCTCCTCTTGTAATTTGCTCGCTCCAATGTTGGGGTGTTTCTTCAAAGTTGTAGCCACTCTCTCTGCCACCCATTCCTGTGTAGCCATTTTGCCCACAACTCTACTTATAGAAGCACACCTATGTTCTCCAATACTGATTTGGATCTGCAAAAAAGGTATATTCAATAACATTAGTCAAAGCCATAAGAAACATAAATTAAATGATTATTACACATGTAGGGTACAATGTTAGTACCCTGACAGTTTTATCACGTTGTGTCTTGCCTACAAGCCTCCAAGGGCAGCCATCAACAGCGCAATGTACTCTATATCTGTACTTGTCCCACTTCCCAATTGCAAGCTCAAATTCATTCACAATAGAGTGCTACCTCACAGCCATCCTAAATTCTCATGTTGGGGTAATAAATTCCAACTGTCATATCAGGGTCATCTCTATTCCATCTCCAAAGTGGCTCCTCAGGAATAACATCCTTAACAAGGTCAGCAGCCTCTCTAATTTCCCTTTCCAACTTAGCAGACAGAACGGGAATAGAAGGAGTCCCTTTCTTTCCTTTGCTTGCAGCTCGTACAGCTGCCTCTGCTTTCTCGTCCTCTTCTCTAAGCCCCAACATTTCATATAGTTGTTCCTCACACACAGCAGTACCTTCACCATCTTTGCACAACGGCACAATGTTCAAAGTACTCCAGTCTAGAATGGTGGGATTTAATTCTTCAACATTGTTGGTAGAAGGTATATCTGGATCAAGATGATAATGAGTAGCATTTTGTGTTGAAGTTGAAGGCCTTTCATCATTGCTCACTGCTGGAGTGGAAGGAACGTCAACACCCTTTTCAAGAATCTGCACATAGAGGAATATGTGTCTAGACTCATATTCTTCAACAAATAGACTCATCAGCTGCTTGTTGCTTGCAACCTTAACTGTTGTTCCATTACTCCTGTCCTGGTACAAGAAGACTGGTTCTTGCCTTGGCCCCCAAATCGTTCTTTCACCCAAATCATCACTTAGCCTTCCAATAGCTATAGTACCACCAACCCACCAGCTGAATTCTTGCTCCATGAGGTCAACAGTGCAACCATCATCAGTTTTACAAGTATACACGTCCACCAAAACACTAATTCTAAATGCCGTTTCTGGATCCAACCTACGCAATCATCAACAACATACAACAACACAACCAAACAAAAATTTGGAGTTAGGTTCGAACTAACTCCATGTTCCTATGCAATGCAGATGTAAATGGCGAATCTCAGGTTGTTAAACTCACCAAGATGGGCACTCAGAACCATCCATGGTTCCCCACCACGCCGCACTTCAAACCTCAAACCCTAGCTCATCCAATCCTGAAAAAAGCCAAAATTTCTTCAATCGGGGACGTCTGAGGGGAGGGACGAGGAAGGGAGGGGGGAGAAGGGGAGGTAACAGTCGCGGTACCGGGAAGAAGATGGCTCGTCGCCGCTGCCGCGTGCAGCTTGCTGCGCCACTGCCGCCGCCGTTGCGTGGAGCGTGCTGCGCCGCCGCCGCCGCGTGGAGCGCTGCGCCGTCGCCTGCTATCCTGGACGAACGGGGAACGCGAGCTGGGGCTGGTGCGGTCGGACCAGCTTGGGAGAAGGCTGGTTCCGCCAGGGGCATTTTCGTCCTTTGCCATCGTCGTCCATGACAGCCGGTAGAGAAAACCAAATATTTGGACACGTGGACAAGGTCTGTGACAGAGAGTGACATTTGAGAACGAAAATTTAAAAAACGGATACATTTGGGAAAGTCAGTTCGGAAAAGAAATATTTGAGAACGACCTTTTCGTAAAAAGGATAAAAAATCAAAAATGACATGTTCCGAGGCTCCGCACTGTACTACGTGCGGTCACGCACCGTCAATGGCGATACTAGCTAGGTGGGTGGGGGTTGGTGCATCAATTCTTCGCGCATCCCGATCGCGCGCCTGACGTCGACGCGTCGAAAGCCGCCAATCGTTCTCCCCCCTTGGCTCCAGCTAGATGATGGAAGTAGCTAGATAGCGCTCTGATGACGCTTCTCTAGCTGGACCCATATCACACACATACAGTACCCGATCGATCGATTCCCTCGCGCCTCGGAAGAATAAACCGGTGGCGCGCGCGCGGAAGTAGTAGTACGTACAAGGCTGGCAGTCGATGGAGCCGAGTTCTCTCGCCGCCGCCGCACGCCCGCCCCGGCGGATCGATCGGGACAGCGTCGCGTGCATGCACAGAGCCCGGTTTTGGAAGCTGGGTTCTCTGGGCTGGGCGGGTGCGTTGAACTGGCAGCGGCTCGAGAGAAGAAAAGAAGAAGGGCGCGCGCGGGACGGCCATAATTGGGGGTCTGACCTGCAGCGCCCGCCCGCTCGCTCGCCCGTGGTCCGGGCGCGCGAAAGGGACGTGACGCGCGCGGCGGCGACCGAGCCCGCGCGGCTCCCGCGCACGCCCCATCTCGCAGCGCCCTCCCGCGCGCGGACATGGCACCGGCACGGTCAGAGACTAGATCACAGACCGCCATCGAACGATCTTCCATCGCCGGGAGCGTGTGCGTCCATGCCGATTAAATGGTGGGGCGATCGACCTGTAGCTTACTAGCTACGTTCCGAAGTTGCGGCAGGCGGGATAAGATATGCATGCCCCCCACACGGGAAGAACTTGCCAACAAAGAGCACCCGAATCAACCGAGTTTATTTCCCCTGCTGGCTGGGCTGTGTCCGTCCGAAGCTTGGTTTGCCCCGCCCCGTTCGTGCGCGCGCGCCGGCCGGCCGAGCGGTGTGGCGTCATGTGTCACGGCAGAGCGTACTTTTGCTATGCTACAATATAAGTACTCCCCCTGGTCCGCGGCGTGTGTTCCGTCCACGGCCGGAATCTAATAGCTGGGAGCTGGATGGACGCGATAAATCACGTCCGATTCTGGTAAGATTTTGGCTGCTGATTATATACAGGGGGTAGCGGTTATTCTTTTTTTTTTCTTTTTGAAATTAAGGTAGCGGTTATTCCGGGTAGCACATTTCGAGCACAAAAGACAGTGTAGTAGGGGTGGTAAGGAGATTTCCACGCCTGACGGAGCACTGAACCACCCAAAAACAAAAGGTCGTTCCCATGTTGCATCCAGTAGTTTACAGTTTCTCCTTCCCACATTGTTCACTGCATGCACACAGCAGCCGCTGGCGTCATGGCTTATTCTTCAAACCCCCAACCCACACCCCCCCCCCCCCCCCCCCCCACCCCCCACCCCTATAGCTCGGTGCGTGAGCCGTGAGAGGACTCGTGCCGCCCGGCGGCCGGAACGCACGCGTACGTCATCGATCAGTTGAGCTGAATGGTAGCAGCAGCCAACAGCCAAAGGCGATGCACGTACACGTCGGGTGCGTGACTGCGTGTGCTCCTCGGATTAATTGGTCGCCGTCTTAGTCGTCTGAAGTGTCGGGATAGCTTTGCCGTACGTCCTTGTCCAAGCGCCGCCGCGTGCCGGTGCAACGGATTTGTTATACCGGCCGGCGTCGTCAGTTAGTAGCTCATATAGGAGTATATAGTTTGCTTTGGATCCGCGCGCAGGATCACTGCGATCTTGGCGTGCAGTGCCCGGATCACGACGTGGTAAATTGATGAGCGAGAGTGGCGACGACCCATTATCTATCATATAGACTACTTTTATTTTCTTTATTATTGACGTTTTTTAGTATACTTTTATATTAGAAAGTATTAATAATTAAAAACCAAAGTTAGTATATCGTTTGGTCGTCGTTACCTCTGGTCGCTAGCCTGGTACGGTGCTCACCTAGGAGACCATTTGGATTGCTGGCGGTGTGAGTGAGGCGCAAGTGTTGCTTGTCTGCATGTGTGTGTAGTATCCACACGGCAATTAAGCGGGGATCGGCCGCCGGATCTCCAACCGTGCCCCAAGTCGCCGGTTGCTACTGTTGAGCATCTGACTACTCCCGATGCCAACGGATTAATTGATGTCATCTCTCCTCTTCCCCGATTTAATGCCGTTTTGGTCCACAACAAAACAAATACAGTACGATTGAACAAGCCTTTCAATTAGTCGTGATCAGATTTATCAGAGGGATTATTAGTTTCATTTTTTTAAAAAAATATTACTACTTGTCATTGTCAGAAAAGAAAAATCTGAATGAAGCAGGTACATTACCTCCGTATCGTGTGTTAAACTACATGCATGTCAAACAATTTCCAAACACAATTTTCAGAACAAAATAAAGATATTCAGAACAGCACAACATCAACGTAACAGGAAAACAGAATCTATATATATTGCGAGGACTAGGAAGATAACGTGTGACTGCATATTATCCCTATCGCGATCGATATCTTAATTTCGAGACACGCAACCCTTATCTGCCGAACTACAAAGTAGTGGGTCAACATCTTGCATGACATTTGTATTCTACAACATCATACGAAATAAAGATAGTCCAAACAAATGTTGCATAGAAAAATGACTTAACATGCATGATCACTAGAATTAAGGTTACTATGTGTTAATAGCAATACTGTTGGTCATTCATCTTATTTTCAAAAGACATGTTCATAGAAAACTGGTGGTTCAAATATTTTTAGTGATAAAACAAAAATTATTACAAAATATATAACATTTATCTTATTTTCAATAAAGACGAATGATCAAATTTAATGTTACAAGTCAATGGCAAGAACAATTTAAATACGGAGGGAGTAGTTCTTATTAGTTAGACACTAGGTAACTATTATCTTAACCATTAACTAGACATGTTTCATACGATTAGAAATATAATTGTAGTAGATAATTAATTATACAATATATGGAATAACAAACACAGAAAAATACCAATAATGTGTGCTATTATTCGTCCTTTGAGGGTGACCATATACCTTTTCCATTCCTTCAGCAGGGGCACAGCAGTGTCAACGTTCTACTGAAAACCAAACGCTTCAAAAAAGATAAATTCAGACTTTCCTGAACTCAAATCGAAGTCGTTTTTCTCTATTAGAAACTTAGCGGTATAAGTATTTTGACCTTTGGCTCGTCGTACTACACGGTTGATAGGATGTACAATGTCAACACACATGCCGTAAGTCCAGACTCTGTACGTTGCCGACAGATGGATGTGGTTGTTTTCGGCAACTTATTGTCCTGTCGATGGACGTACGTTCTGGACATTAATCAAAAGGAATATAATATGAGGAGGTAGCTTTCAGTTTCCCTGTATGCACAACATTTTTCCCGAAGAAAATAAAGCTAAGTGCAACCTACTAATATGCATGATTTTTAGGTGCTTTCGTAATACGTTACCATTTTTTTACTAAAACACTACTGCGATCTACTATAGGTCCTAACAAATTAAATCAGCACTGCTCGCATAGTCGCATGTGCGTGTGTGTGCGCGCGCGCAGCTACTTTTACCGGCTGCCCGGCCATCATCGTTACCTCAACGCGCCTGCCGTGCGGAGGTTCAACGCTCTCACGTTATGCGCGCGCTCTCTCTCCCCTCGAAACTGTGGATTTATGCAACCGATGGCGATGACGAAAGAAATCCCGAAACCGGCGGGTAGCTCGTTGTGCCTTTGGCCGTTTCCCGGAAATGCTGCTGCATATTGTTTTCTAGCAAACTGATCGACGGAGAGGCCGGAGCCGTGACATAGCGTGCAAATGATGCAACTCGACCTGCAACTGCAAGTTGCACCATACTACTACAAAATTTTGGTGGTTGGAACTACGATCCTGTTAGTTAGTTACTACTGCAAGTACGATGTGCTTACGTACGTGGACTCTATTATTTTTTCAGTTTCACTAAGTGGAGGAATAGTTTACACGACTGGCTGATTACAAAAGTTTTATGATATAATAACTGAAAACACGACCTAGCTACTACTACCTGCTAGACACACAAATATCCATTGGACTCCAAGCCTAACGACAACGACTTTATTCAGGATCACTATTTAACTAACTCTAGTTCACTGTTCACTGAATTAATATTTGGAAATCGACTCTCCTCTCTGAATTGATAGTAGCATAAAAATGATGTTTGATTCTACTACTCAATAGACACAGTTAGATATGCATTGCATGGTATTAAGTGTTAAAACCGTGTGAAGACAAGGGAAGTCATTATGTGTCTAACTCCCAATCGAATAACTAAGACAGTGCATGGTCTTGGAACAAGTTTAATTACTTGCCCTTAGTTAAACAATGTTACTTTCCTAGGACATTCCCCGGAATTATATCTACACGTTCTCCCCATCTTATCATTGCAGACAAGCCCCTAAAAAACAAGGTGCAGATATTGTCAGTTGTTGTTTACTCCCCCAAGGGTGCACTTTTCGTAGCACAATTGTATACAGTAGTACTCTATTGGATTAAATTTGACATGATACTAGAGCGTCTTGTGTGGTACCATGTGAACATAATCTAATGAGACCGTTGTCCCCTATGCTTTACTGTGGGCGCAATGCTACAAACCGGCATCTTGACGTATACTATGCAGCTATATATACCCCCCTCCGTTTTTTCTTTGACGTCCTTATCTCCTAACATCAAGTTTGACATTTACCATATTTGAAAACTAATTTTGTAAAAATAAAATTATTATGGTTTAATATTGTACTAATAAACTAAATTATAACATAAAATACATTACTTGTAGTACTTTTTCAATAAGATGAATAATTAAAGATGGCATAAAAATCAACCGTGTCACCAAATAAAACCGATTGCAATACTACATATTTACTGACAAAGAACCTCTCCATTTGGTGGGACAACTAATGTAAACAAAAACCGTGTTTCAATAAAATAAAATCTGGTCCTGTAAATTGGTTTGCTATCGATCTGTCATCATCAGCGTGGTCCTGATGATCTCCAACATCCTATCACATACACAGATTTGGCTTCGTCTTCGATCTTGTTCGAATAAAAGAAGTAATACAAACAGCACACACACTAAACGATTACATTATTTCCATTGTTATTTTTTTCTACCCATGTGGTCTTTGTTTTACTCTCCCGACTAACCCGCTAAGTTCAGAATGAATGAATTAAGTTGTTGTCCTAATGACAATAATTTAAAACGTAGTTTGGAGTACTAGTACTATCATTTTAGTCCTTTCTGTACTCTGCTCTCTGGAGAAAGGTTCACCAACTATTCGGCTCAGGAGTACTTCAGTAAAACTTTGTTGGCTTGCTGTTATCTCGTACCGGGCGCAGTGAATATATATCATTATTACCTCTACCAATGGTCATGCACGTTAGACAGGGAGGGGAAGGGGAATCATATGCATGCATGTCCACGAATAAAGCTACTGTACAAAATTTTCATGTGATGCATCATGCGCCTGTGGCTACTAGCTGCACCACCAACCAGATACAAACATGTGAAGTACTCCGAGCACAAGATAGCTGCTGCTCCCTGTTCCTCCCAGAAATGGGCAAAAAAGCAAGTGTCCAAAAGTTACCGCAGTCGTCAATCTTTTTCCCGTTTCTGATCCTCAGTCTGCATGCTGACAAAGGCAAACAAAGGCAGCAGAGCCTCTCAGAAAGAAGCAGAAGTCGTAGATCAGAGCCAGAGCAAACCTTTTCCTCAGCTCCGGTTCCAGTCTAGTATTATACTCGGAGTACTAGTTCGAAAGCATACACACTACTTTGTCTGGGAAAAACAGTACTACTAATACTCTGCAGTAGTATACTACTATTAGGATTTGCTCGTGACAACAGCTAACCCCTTCATGTGGGAGGCGAACAAAACCAAACAAAACGGAATAAGATTGTTCTTAACAGAATCCAATACTACCCAGAGGTACATGGATACAGAGAGATTGCAGATTTGGACAAGTACTTATGATAGCGCGTCAGCTGTAGGTGCATGTTCATGTGCCGCCAACTCATGGTCATCTTTCCCCAACTGAACATGTACAGCAAGGTAGAGAGAGAGAGAGAGAGAGAGAGAAAGAGAGAGAGAGAGAGAGAGTAGCTTGACAAGCTAAGGTAGAGAGAGGCTCTCACATACAGTACATACTAGTAGTACTAAAGGAATAGTATAGACATAGCTAGCCTTCTATAAAAGAAGCCCATATGCAACCATCAACAGGAGGACCATATCCCACATATACCATCTGCGCTGTCTCATCTCTCTCCTCTCCGCTCCGCTCCTCTCCATGCTCTCCCTGCTTTAAGTTAGAACAACCTTGTTTGGTTTGCTTGTGAAGCTGACTGGAACGGGGGGACGCGATCTGAAGCTGATTGCTGATTGATTGAACAAGGGACGACACACAGTACAGGTACCTATCCACCCAGTGATGTATAGTATACGTACACTGTAAAAAAGTAGTGTAAGTAGCTTAGCAGGTAGTACTAACGAAAGGTTTGGTTTTTGGTTCTTGAATGGAAATTTTCATTTTATAGTGACCATTTGCCTCCTCTTATAATCTTATTAGTTTCAGTATTGGTCGAAGAGATTCTTTCCTCGTCGATCGAACCTGTCCGCGGCTTTGACGCTTTCGCTGACGTCCGGGCTAATAAGGGGAGACTACCGAAGGAGCTCAATCTTCGGAGATACACACTCTGGCGGGCGTAGCGCTGCGTCTGTTTGTTCCCATCAATCATCGATCCGCCTTGCTTGATAGAGAAGGTATGAACTGAAAACAGATCCCTGTACCTACTGAGTGTTCTTCAATTAGCACATGTGATTTCATGCTGCAAAATTAATCCAGTAGAGGAGCAATAGCGGGAGAAAAAATCAGCAGTAGATTATATAATTCACACAGCTGTAGTAGTGTACTTCAGTAAAAAAAAAAGGAAGAAATAGAGAGAGATAACCTCTGAATCAGCTAGTGGATCGAGTAGTCCGAAACAGATGCACACCGTCGATAGCTGTGATTGCTTTGATGTTGATCGAGCTTTCCCTCTCATGGCTGCTGGGGTTCCGAATATAGACCGTGTAATAATGGGGGTTCGAGACATCTCTTTCCTCCCGTCCCTGTCCGCCCATCAATGCCATCCCCCGCGTGTGACTGTTTCCTGATGTTTGCCGCAGAGCTTGATTTGGATTCCCTCTTCGACGTCGATGGATCATACTAGTAGTATTCCGTTCTGGCCAAGAATTCTCTCTAACGCTTTGACACTTCCCTCTTTCGTGCAGTGTGCCATTTATCGCATCGTCCGAGAATCTCTGCGCCAGTCGTTCTGATCGTCTGTCTATCGGCTTCCTACTGGTAGTAGCTCTTAGCTCCTTTTGGAAGGCAACAGCTATAGCTAGCTAGCGGCCGGGTGAGGCGATGGACGCTACGTTTGGCTGGGCGGGCGCCGCTGGCTGCCAGCACGTCAACGACGACGACTACTTCTCGTCGCGTCAGGTTGTGGGGTGCGCTCGGTTCGAGACGGACGACGCCTTCCTCGGCGCGTGCTTCGGAATACAGCAGCAGTGCGACGACGACGTGATCGGCGGCGGCGCCGGGACGACGACGTGTCATGTGAGCTCCAACTTCAGCGGCAGCGCCGCCGGGGGTGGGCCTGGCGGCGTTGACGATGGAGACCCGCTCGCCTTCCTGGGCTCCGGGACGGGGGACGACGCCGCCGCCGCGTTCGAAGCCAGCCTGCTCGACGCGGCGCTCGCGTTCTCGAGGGAGGTCATCGGCGGCGGCGACAGCGCGGGGGCCGTCTCGAACGGCGCCACCGTGTTCTCCGGTAACTACAGCGGCACCACCAGCGGGAACATGTCCTCCGGGGAGTCCAACAACTACAGCGGAGGCGGCAGCCTCGACGCCGAGGTCGTGTCGCCGACTTCCATCATGTCGCCCGCCGCCGCCACGGCGCCGCCCCCGCCGCCTTTTCTTGCCCACCAGCAGCAGGCGCTCCACCACCCCAAGCGGAAGGTGACCGCAACAGCAGTGACGACGAGCGAACCGCCACCGGTGCCGTTCCCACGCCCCGGCGGCGCGAGCGCGAAGCGTCGCGCGGCGACGAGCATAAGCTTCGGCGGCGGCCGGGACCGGCGCCACGGCGTGCATTATCACCAAGCAGACCCCACCAGCGGCGCCGGCGGCGGGTACGAGCCGGACATGGAGGCGATGGCGCAGGTGAAGGAGATGATCTACCGCGCGGCGGCCATGCGCCCCGTGAACCTTGGCCCCGAGGTCGTCGCGGACGCGGCGAGCGGGGATCATCAGCGGCCCCGGCGCAAGAACGTGCGCATCTCGAGCGACCCGCAGACGGTGGCCGCGCGGCTGCGCCGGGAGCGCGTCAGCGAGCGCCTGCGCGTGCTGCAGAGGCTGGTCCCCGGCGGAAGCAAGATGGACACGGCGTCGATGCTCGACGAGGCGGCCAGCTACCTCAAGTTCCTCAAGTCCCAGGTCCAGGCGCTGGAAACCCTAGGCGGCTCCAACTCTAGCAACGGTGGTGCCAACGGCGGCAGCGGCAGCAGCGGCAGGTCACCACACCATCATCAGCACTACAACAGTAGTACTAGCTTTCTTGGATTTGCAAGGAGCAGCCGCGTTTCTCCCGCTGCTGGGTATGTAAATCCTAATTATGGATCGAATAATAATGCTAGCAGCAAACTGTTGTAATGGTACACACTGTTAATTCTTTGTATGGCTGTGTGTGTTCTAGAGTGGACTATACATTCATGCATGTTGTTATTTCGTACTCATGATATAGTACGATTATTGTTTCATCTCATCGTTTTCTCACTGTTAGATTACGACGACGTACTCATTTGAGAACATCATCTAATAATTGCTAGTAAATAAACGGTCCTTCGCAAAAAAAAAAGTAAATAAACGGTAAATATGTGTGGCAGGATCAAGCTAGTAGGGGGCTTATATAGAAATAAAAAACCGCCGTACGTGATCTAGAACATTCAGCGAACGGATGAGCTTGAGCAATGTTTCTGATCGATGAGAGAGAAGACAGTTTCATACACGATTACGATGACACCATAATAATATCTTGGAATATAGATATTCATTCCTTCTAGAATTGAATATACTACAATACAAGAGCTAAGCTTTTCTCCCTCATATTTTGTCCAATAATGTCCACTGCCGCGCATACGCATGGCGTCATCCCATACGACTCAGATGGAGGACGGGTGCGTGCCTAATTAAGCAACCGTCTACGGTATGGCAGCAGAGAGCACAGCTGATTCTTCTTCGGTAATACTGTAATAATTATTCGAAATGCGCGTCTATCATTGGACACACACGTAGGCGATGATGAGGTTGCTTGGCAACAAGAGCAATCTGCTTTTATCGCAAGTGAGGAAGAAGAAGAAGAAGCGCATATATTTTCTGGGTGTAACCTTTTCTGTGTGCATGATTTAGCTAGCATGATCAATCGCTTTTTCTCTCTGCCCTTTTGCTTCGTCCCAACCCGGCCGACGAAATATCTATTCCCATCCGGAAAAAGCAAAAAAAAAAAAAAAGGCAGGGCGAGTGAGATACGACTCAAAGGCGGTCGAGCTTTTGCAATCAAAGAGACGAGACGAGATGAGATGAGAGATGCTATTATATCTCTCTATCGTGTAGTAGTGTAGTATATCTATATCTCTGCATCGATCTAAACATACCCCATATCTCGTCTTTTTATCCTGTTGTATCCCTATCATCTGAGCTGGGTCCCCCCAGGCTTTTCCGCGCGCTGATAGGTGTGATAAAAAGCGGGCGACGATTAAGTGTGTCTAAGTTAATACGGAAAGGGCCTTTTGCCGAAGGAACCAGCAGCTTTTACTTATATTTGCCTCTTTCTATACTGGTACTGCTCCATGCACGCACAAGCAGGCATGGAGAATGCTGTCAAATCGACGACGTTCATCCATATATAATCTTGATTCGCTTCCCTTCCTCGTGAAAGTAGAGCGAGTACTATACGTTGGCATGGCTAGCTCTACTATAGTGGCGTTGCAGAATGGAATCATGGCACACATGATTAAGAACCCAAGGCGTGTGGAAGTTTGGGCACGTCCTTTTGCTTCTCTCTCTCTCTCTCTCTCTCTCTCTCTCTCTCTCTCTCTCTCTCTCTCTCTCTCTCCGTTCCGGGTTTCGGCCTCGCGTCAAAGAATCCTAGAGTGAGAGAGAAAGATTGCACCATCTTTTGCAGGACGCTTATTGTGAGGGGGGTTGCTATAGCTAGCTGGGGCTGGGTCTCGTAGGGATACACAGCACAGCACTACATGTACAGCAGTGTGCAGGGGAAGGGAAAAGGGAGGAGAAAAGGGCATCGATCCGGCACCACAACGAAGGCTGCTGTAGGCGATGCGCGGCTTTTACCCTGGTACGTTGGGCTGCCCGATGCCAAAAGTCATTCCCTTTGGGGGCCGCCTGACGCCCTGCTGACCGGACCGGACCCGACCCGACCCCCATGCATTGGCAATCTGTGTGTGCGCGCGCGCGGCGCTACCAACGACGACGGCACTGCACTGCTACGGCTGCTGTCTGCGCCCCCTGAATTCGTGTCGCCGAATTGAACGAAACGACGCGTGCGCCTTGAGAAGAACACCCTCCAAAAGGCGCGTACGTGCTCCTGCCAGCGCGACGCCGTTGCTCCCCACATGCACGCACAATGCAGTAGTACTACGCTTGGACCGCGCCGACATGCAGCAAGAGCTAGGTGGACTATTAGTAGGAGTCTGTAATCGTCATCAGAGATCAACCGTCCGATCGTGATCGGGTGGCCATTGAAACGCGTTGTCCTCGCATGCTGCATGGGAGTAACGGTACTACATAACTTTCGTTGTTTACTGGAGCTAGTAGTACAATTATGGACGCGCTATCGGTGGAAAGCGTACCCTACCCACTGCCTACACCACCTTTTACTGCGTTGTACTCCGGACACACGTGTTGTTTTTCCGCCTACAAACCACGAGTACTATACTCCGAGTTTAATTTGTTCAGTTTACACTTAGGCTTGTTAAACAGACCGAGCAAAATGAACAAGTAATTAGGAGGGTCGGATCCGATTATGATAGAACTGAAATTCTATTTTTTTAAAAAAAAATTAAATTAAACTTCTCAACTACTCCAGTTTAAACTCGGAGTAACTAAGTAACTAGGAGGGTCGGATCCTTTTTCTTTCTGGTCGGCGGCGACACGGGGTAACCGATCGACTCGGCAATAGGTCGTCGCGGCAAAACGGCGGTTTGATGATCCACACGCGTGTGCGCGCTGCTGTAGGTACTGCATATGTATATCAACGACTCAATCACTCAAGGGGCCGGGTCTGGATGGAATAACCTGTGGACTCTGAGAACAGTTGGGGAGCAAGGCGGCGGAGGAGTACACAAATTGGCCTTTGATCGTGCCTACATCAGTAAGCAGTTGGATTTCTGACGTCGAACAACGGATGAACGAATCTGGCTAGTCGTTTCAGCTCGCGCAAGTCTGACTTCACTCATCAGGAGGAACCGTCTAGCCGCGCGTATTTGTCTACGTCATGTGCTCGGAATTCAGCAGCTGGTAGCTGTAGTCATAATAATCAGAACCGGAGACGAACTCGTAGACTCTCACGCCTTTTTGTAGAGGTGTTACGTATCACGGCCGAACTTGTCAACGGGTTTAGGATCTACTCCCAACATAAGGGGTAGCCAACTTGATGATGAAAAAACATGTAGCGTAAATGTCAGCATTCGCAATTAATCCTTTGGTTATTATCCCCCCTCTAAAACATCAACATAGGAAAACTTAATTATTCTTAGATTTAGGAAAGTGGGAGAGATGACTTGCTTCTAGCCCGCTTATTCATCCCGTTGGGTGCGCCACATCAAGTAATAGTTCCAAAACACACTGCAAGGTGTGGTGATACCTGCTTAAACCTATGGTCTGCCACCCGTAGCCGCCATTACACAAGTGCATATATAACTTGTTCTCTGTAATATCCTCTTCAGTAACCGGCATTCCGTCCCAGTCACACAATTCATCCGACGGATAGAAGCATCACCTCTCCCCGCCTATCCACTGCTTCCACTCTTCCTCAGATGGGTTGCAGATAAAGCACGGGATATGGTCGGCTCGTCGCATACATTTCAACCCAGCTTTGCCAACTGCAGCACTACACTACACTGAGACCTGTACCTTCTGCGTTAGCTGATGCATGCCACACCAGCGCAGAAGCTACGAAGTCTACGGATCAATCATTCAGGAAGCATCTAGTTCCAAAACCCTATCACGACAACGATACCGGACTAGCTGCAGAGCTGTATAATCAAATAATTGAAGGCTCCACACCAAACATTTTGTTCTAATTTATCTGTCATTCTAGTCTCCAACATTTATCTCATTTTATCTGTCATTCTCACTTCTCAATACACATCTCTCTCTATCTCTATCCTCGTATCTTGTGTGCAGAGCCAAACAACAGATATTGCAGAATGGGGAGTGCAAATTTCTATGGAATATCAAATCAACATACGTAACTCAGACTGATTTTTTCCCCACTTTTTGGATAGCTTACATAATTGGAGTGGCTCGACACACTGTACATAACTTGAGCCACTTGAAGTGTAAAAGTTTGGAAAATAAATGAGCTGGAGAGGCATGTACTGCTCATACACAGCATTCAGACAACCCTCATCACACAATTACTGAGAACACAGATAAGTGGGACAACCTACCTGGAACCAGGCTTAGTGGGTGATCTTGAAGTACAGAATGAGAACAATGGCCATAACAAGAGTTGCAATAATCCCCCCAGTAATCCACTTGTTCCTGTCCATCCTCTTTGACATTGCCGCCAGGATCTTTTTGCTCTTCCCAATGTTATCATCGACTCCATGCAACTACAAGCAACAGGACGACAATGACTATAATCAAATGGATAAAAATTTATCATAGAAAACATACAATAGAATAACATGCTAATAAAGCGGATCACACTGCAAACATATTAGGCAAGACACTTTTGATGGGAATATTAAAACAAGTGTTCAACTGCCTGGTTCTGCAGAAATATTATTTTGATATTTAATTTGAGAAATGAGAGAATAAACATGTGTGGCATGAATGTTCTACTGTAAGAAATGTCGTCATTCCTCCTTACCTTTTCGCCCCTTCTAAATCATAGAAGAATCAGTTCATGGCACATGGTCACCAACACCTTTTTTTTCTTTTTAAAAGTTTATTATTTATTATGCAATCAACTAATCATCAATCCTTCCTCATTCGTATAGTCAGATAATAAGGAAAAGACAGCACACATCGTGCAAACAATGAAACCAATACATGTTCACCACAATGGAATGGACTAGCAGATCTTGAGTTCTGTATAGCATAACTAAGGAAGGAGTACAACCTAATCTGCACATAAGCATAACGGAGCTAATTATTTTTGTTTCTTTATGCAAGTATCAACCCTTCCTTATTCATCAAAATAAAAAATATAATGACTTATGATTCAAACAGAAACATGTTCATCCGAGAGTGGACTAAAAGGCATGGAGAACTGCACAGCATAAATCCTAAAGGAGAACCATCCAATCTGTGTATGTGCATTATAAAGAAGGTGAACGTTCATGGCACAAATATCCATGTGACAAACTTAAGAATGTGCATGGGGTGATGGGACATAATAACTTCAGGAGATAAATTCAGACCGCTGATGCCCAACAGAATATTTGATCAACTACGACAAACAAATGTCGGCTTTTATAAGAAATCCAACACAAATAAAAATCCACAATAGAGTAGCTCGATCCAACGAACATAACTAGTTGTTCTAATATGTGTTCTTTGCAGGTAAACTTATTCCACCTGCTTTGTCTATAAAGACAAGGTCGTGATGAAATAATGAGCAGAAGAAATAGTAGTTGAACCAGAAAAGTTACTACTATGTTAGAAGGAAAATAACTCCAAAGAACGGGTATGAGTAATCCAAAAAGAGTACATACGGTAGTATGAGCATGTAGCAGTGACTGTCGTTGTTGGTGAAGGTCCTGAAGAATCGACACACCAAGTTCTTCGGTATCCAACATAGTTCTTCGGCTCTCTTTGATTCTGTCGGTGGACTGATTCAGTCTTTCTGTTGTCATCAGCAATCTTCCTCTCTGATCAGTAGACACCTGACCCATGCCAAAAACACCAAGGTATGGCATGAGGACAAAATAAATTGCAGGAAATCTTTGCTCTCTGAACAGTAGACAGGAAAGTATTCAGGAGAGAAAAATAAAAATGTTTGAAGAACAAAATCAGCATATAACACATGATAATCATACAAAACGATAAGCATCATTTCTCTGGCAATGCTGAATCTAGGGCAGCCAGAATGGTTATCAATACCATGGAATGGGTGGAAGGCTTTTGTATGAGGTAAGTACTTGTTTTGAGAGATACAGAAATTTACTGGCATTTTTTTATTATGGGCACTGGTGGCTCATATTATACCCAATAAGTTATAATTCCTTATCTATGATCTGCAGTCGCTTCTAAATGCAATTCAAACCTTCAAGGACAATGTTGTGCTGAATCTGGGACAGGCAAGTTCTGCATCACTTTGTGCTTGTGAATATTATAAGTTGATTAATGCAGTGTTTTTTTTTCAGAAGGATTATGCTGTAGATAACTCACATTTCACTCTCAACGATAACCACATAAATCCACAAATGTACTCTATGGTCAATTCAAAGAAAATGCTAGCTGTTAATTTATAGCTGAACACACATCCATTTACAGTATCGGTTCCAGAACATGCAGCTATTTTAGTCTCCTAAATTGAGCTGGTGCATTCATAAAATAATTCAGTATAAGCAGATGCATGCATGATCATGTTGTTTCCATTACTCAAAAGTAAAAGTACAGAAGCTTATTCTGGAGATATGGACAAGGTAATTGTATATGCACATGTACACTACTAAAAAAAGAGATAGTGTAACACTCCTACCTTATTTCATGAACTGTATAATAGTTCTATCTTAACTAACAACAACAGAATACAGATAGGAAGGAAATGGCCAATGATTGTTTTTCCCGTTTATTCAAAATGCCAAACCGTTAACACCAAGGAGATGCCTAAGATAACCAAAGCCTATCAAATATAATGAAACTCAAGGGAAGGTTGATGATTGGGATGTATGGATATAAAGGTAATCAGCAATCAAGCAGTGAAGCAGTAGAAGAGAGGCCATCATACAAAAATCTAAAACTATATACCAAAAGAGGGAATACTTAATATATCAATATGTTTAGTTCCAACATGTAGTGTAATGTTCCCTATAGAAAGTCGAAATAATACCAGCTAACTATTTATAGAAAAGAAAAGTTGTTGATTATGTCTTGACTCTTGAGTGATGGAAATGTAAAGAGGAATATATATGGACTTATTCATAAGAACATGAGATTAAAACCTTAATAAAACTAAGGCTTGAATGTCCCATAAAAATGAGGAAAAGCCAAAAATGTTGTGTTATAAGTTGCATGCCTTAATCAATATCCATATCTGGCAAACTTCAGGACCCAAAAAAAAAAAGAAAAAAATTGTAGATTGTAACCATTTCACAGGATTAAAATGGATTTATTTTCAGCATTCAATGATGCACAATGTTGTGAAAATATGAATGAAGTAACAATATATATGCTCATAGTGTAATTAAAGTGCCATTCAACACCATCATTCATGCACCACGAGTACCTTTCCCTAAAGCCAATAAGGATAAAGATACAGGACCAAGAAAAGATATATATTTCTCAAACATCATTTCTGCCCTGACTAGGTCACCTCGAATGAAGAACTGAATTTAAGAGTACAATTATGGTGATTACTTGCTCACATACAGCTACAACTTTCTTCCAGCGTGATATACAACAAACAGCTAGATGTGGTATAGGTTAGGCACACAAAATTTGGGCTGGAAAGGGAAAGCATTAAGATACTGATAGGAGTCATGATTCTCACCGAAAGTGTATCAGCCATGCCAGCCTCAAGAAGCTCCTCACGCGTAGCCTGCTTGGAGTTTGGCGCTGAGATCCTCTTGAGCTCGCTCTTGGTGTTGTTGAGGTCAGATTTGTACTCCCTCAACTTTGCAAGCAAACCAGCTTTCACACTGGGTGGCTGGCTCCTAGCCTCCAGGTCCATCTTCCGAATCTGTAAACGGTACCCAAAATAAAAATTACTACCTTCCTCAATCTCCCAAACGAGCACATAAAACGTTTTAGAGCCGATCCACGCAACCCTTACAGTACCATCTTATACAACGAAAGATACTCAAAAGCTCGTTAATATGTTTCTACTTACAATTCCTTTCCCCAGCACACCGTTAATATGTTTCTACCTTCAATTACTTTCCCCCAGCGTAAGGAGGGGCAACGTAATATCATAGTCATGTAAGCACGAGGATTCCCAGAATAAAATGCGATGCAGTATCTATTTACCAGCGATTCAGCTTCCTCCACGCCGGACTGGATCTCGGACAGCTTCTGCTTCTTCTTCTCTGCGGGGATTCCAACAAATCAGACGAAACCAAACATTATATGCAGATAATTCCCAGCTGAATCGCAGAAGGAAAATCGGACAAAATAGAGGGGAAGAGCTTGGTTACCTCCATCTAGGGCGGAGGCGGCGGTGCACTTGCGGGTGAGCGAGGCGGAAGCCTCGCAGTACTGCCTCTCGTAGCCCTCGAAGACCTCGCTCATGGCTGCTCCTGGGGCTCGCCTCGATCCCCTGCACCCGCGCCCTCAAATCCTGCGGCCAATTCACTCCGGTGACAGCAGCGACACGATCCAACAACAGCGATTCCGCGGCCTCGGATCGAGCGGGGTGGCAGCGGCGAATTCGACGGAGACTCGATCCACGCGGCCGGGGGAGGGGAATTTTTGGAGGCGGCTTCGACTTCGATTACAATAGATGAGGGATTACCACGTTGCGCTTATTGTTTCTAGAGACTGCGAGGTGGGTCCTGAGGATTACAGGTTGTCGCTGGCTTAAGCAATCGGGTGACGGTAGGTGCTGCGCGGGCCCGACACGGCGCTTAGTCGTCCATGTTTAGGGATATTTAACTGAGATTATGAAGCTGATTATATAAATAGATTATATTTATAAATAATTATAATTATTAAATATTAAAAGTTATATAATTTAAAAATAATTTATGGATGAATATAACCATAATTAGTTATAAGTTTTAGATATTTAAGTAGATAAATTATTTTATAGATTATAATTTGTTTATATAATTAGTTTTATAATCATGTATTCTGAAAGCTCAATTTTCAAACTGATTATTCCGCAAACATTGTCTATTTGATTTCAAACCATTAGTAGGATAATATTATCTACTTACTTACTACTCCATATATGAATTTTTGCCGTTATTGACTTCTAATATCTAATTTTTTTAATGATAATTCTAATATCAACTTGAATGATTTATCTTAATCATTTTAAAATATATATATATAAATTCTAGTTATTTTTACCAGAATAGACGGCATGGAGGGATTGGCCATCAGGAACTTACTACACTTTCCTCTCTCTAGCTTGCACACTCTTAATATAAGTATTTACTTAGCTTTTTTTAACTTATTGCTGTTGATTTTGACTAAAACTTTTGAGCACTCGTCTTGTTTAAAAAATTAGTTTAAATGTGTAAAATTAATAATTAGAATTTAAAAACTTTTAATAATAAAATCAAATCTTAACAAAATATTTAGTATTTTTTTAATTTTTTAAAATAAGACGAATATTCGAAGGTATTGGTTAAAGTCAACGGCGAAAAAAAAAGAACGGAAGGTGTATGCCCTAATATTCTCGTGTTGAAATGTGTTTTGTTTGCTGCCAGCTTGTATGCCCAGGTATATGGCTCTGTGATTTAACTCTAGAGCGGTATGAAGTCCGAGAAAAGGTTGTTTCGAAGAAGGTTAGCAGATGCACATCTGAGCTCCTTATTCCACCCTGCAAACTCTAAGCATGCTTGTTCTTGGATTCCTAAGCCTAACTAACATCATGCTTTATATCACAGCGTGCGAGAGACTGAACAAACTGTATTATTGTCGAACACAACAAAAATAGACTACACACATACCATGATAGGCCTAACAGGAAACTTCATACATCACTCGAATATGTTCAGTATACTCGGCTGTTCATGACTAGTGCATAAGTAATGAAGGAACAGGACGAAGATGAAGTACCTTGTTTGTAACCTCCAAAACCAATAATGCATGCACACTCCACATGTTACGGTCAAGCGTCAATACGACGCGAAGAATTAGTTGATGTGCCGGACAGGCTCAGAGTACGTTCTGTGCAAGGGGACTAGCAGCGCGTGGTGGAAATGGTCCTGATTTATTGATGTCGACCATGTTGTTGTAGTGTGTAAATCCAAGGAGAAGATCAGCTCCCGATCCTCCTCTACTGTTTGTGCATACCTTCACGTGGAAAACGAAGAAGGGGACGTCGTCCTTGGTAAAGCCACACTTCTTTGCTTCAGACTGGGCGGTGCAGTGCGCAGTAGGCAACGACAAGGAGATAATGTACTCCTACCTTGTACCCGGTCCTGTTTCCTGACGTGCTTAGCTGAAACAGCTGAAATCACGATCTTCTTTTTATTACTGTGTATTAAATACTGAAACTGGTTAATTTCGTCCTTTCAGTGGTTCGATCGCTAGTCGTTGATCTTTCTGTAAGACTGTATTTATTTCTGACTTTTCTCCCCTCTTAATGAAAAACGTGCTTTGCAAATAGGTGTTTTGGTTGTGTTGAAGCAAGTTTCTACGTCTTCTAATTAAGCACCGTAATCCTGGATATATTGTGGAATCAGGGCCCTTTAATTTTTAGACCAGGTCTCTTTACAACATAGCGCAAGGTGCAAATCATCCTGCGTCTGCGTATATGTATTTAACTTCAGGTTGAAGCCTTTTGCTCAATTTTCACGAAGTGCGAACTGCCGTGAGCTCGAGAACTATTACGGTGGGATTGGAGTCCATGTTGTTTTCCTGACGAAGACCGAGATGTAAGACTGAGGTGTATTTTCTGTCTTCGCTGAAGCTGATTCTGCTTAAACATGCCTACGTACTTTGCTCGTGGTCAATGGATGATCGCATTTCTCGCTAGCTGCATTGACAAACTTAGTTATCACCGGCTTGGCTACGACCTACCAGAACGAATACCAATGTGCCACATATATATGTTTGCTTGTCATTAAATAATCGCATGCAAAGTTGAATGAACTGGCTGGTGATGATGCAAGTAATTCAGTTTTAACTATTGTTCAATCTGGGTGCCGGCCGGGTACGTATCTTTGGATTACTGGATAAGGAAAGCGAGCGTTGCTTTGACCAAGTTAATTACTCCCAGTTCAATTCGAGGTTTTCCTACCGAGACTCGAAGAGATGCTTACCCCTCGCACACACCGGGACATGACACGCGAGTCGTGTGACCCGTGACGAGGCAGGCTCCCTCGTCAGGCCGCAACCACGCCTGCCGCGCCGCGGCCCGGGCCCATCGATCGCGCTTCGAGCAGGCACGTTGGCAACGTGCGCTCGCCGGCGGGATGACCCCCCCATCTCCCCCGAAACGGCTGCGGAGGGAGAAGGAGAAGGCAGGCTGTCAAGCAGGCTGGCTCTTCGAAACAGGACCATACAACTCTCGCCCCCACGCGCGTATATAAACCGCCACACGCTGTGAGGTCACCGCCCGCGCCCGAAGCCCGCCCCGTCGCGGCCTCGTCCTGTCCCGTGCGCGCCCACCCGCCCGCTCGCGTGCAGGGTTGGGTTGCAGCGAGCGACCCATGGCCGCCGCCGCCGCCGCCGCTGCCGCGGCGCCGGGCTGCCTCCTCCTCTCGCGCGCCGCGCTGCTCTTCCTCCTGGCCTCGTGGCTCGGTGCCGTGGCGGAGCGCGGGGCTGGCGACGACGTGCTGCGGCGCGCGCAGCGGGCGGAGTTCGCGGCGTGGATGGCCGGCGTGAGGGGCGCCATCCACGAGCGGCCCGAGCTGGCGTTCCAGGAGCTCGAGACCAGCGCGCTCGTCAGGAGGGAGCTCGACGCGATGGGCGTCGCGTACAGGTTCCCGGTCGCCGGCACCGGCGTCGTGGCGTCCGTGGGGGACCGGGGGCGCGCCGTTCGTCGCGCTGCGCGCCGACATGGACGCGCTCCCGCTGCAGGTACGTACTAGTACAGTACGTTGTGAATTTTCTCTCGGTTCAAAGTGCAAAGTCAAGCAAAGACACAGTAGTAACATTATATTTTTGTTATACATACACGAACACTATAGGAGGAAGTGGAGTGGGAGCACAAGAGCAAGGAGGCCGGGAAGATGCACGCCTGCGGGCACGACGCGCACACCGCAATGCTGCTCGGCGCGGCCAGGATCCTCCAGGAGCACCGCCACGAGCTGAAGGTTGGTTGTGGACGGACTTGTGGTTGATAACCACCCAGCTATTCTCCTCCTTCTACTCATCACCCGTACTCCTTCCTCCCGCTTCTGCCATCTCTATCGTCATGCTGTCTGATATTATTTGGTACATCTTGGTGCCTAGCTAGTAGCATGCTGTGACCTGTATCTGCACGTCACTTTTGAATCACTGCGTTTGATTTTTCTTCAGATGCTTAGTTAACTGATTTGACGGTTGTTTTTGTTATCGAGTGGTCCACACACATACGTATCGTGTGGTTTGCACGTTTCGCAGCGAAATTATACACGCAGCAGGGTTCGTCCGGGAAGCAGTTGGCCTGAGCCTTCTTCGTTGGTTGCGGCGTCATTTTCCGTCCAGATTTATCAAATCTCTGCTGTGTGGATCCCCTTTGAGCAGCAGCTAATAGCTCAGTTCGATCTCTCTGCTTCCCTTCTTAGTAGTGTCGTCCTTTTATTTCTTTATTTTCCGTCAAATGGACAATAATCTAGTGTTAGAATCACTTTATCCCCTCATGCTTGTTTAGGCAAGTGGTAGTAATAGTTATTTAGGAGCAATCAGCCTTTAAATTTCCTATCATGACAAAGTAAAGTGCACGTGAGCCTCCCACTTGGATTTGTGCTTTATTTGCGGAACAACACGCACGTCGGTGCCAGCAATTCCATTGTCCTACGGAGTCCAGTGTCTGTCAATGAAATGCATGCCAGTGAGCCAGTCCATGGAAGAAGCCACAGAGAAGAAGCTCTCGATCTTTTTCCTCGGCGGATGTTGAACTTCTTCGGAGATTTTTTTTTTTGTCTCCTTTTACTTGAACAGTAATAGCGTTTTCATGTGCTACAGGACCCAATGACTTCGATTCTCACGGAGTAGTGCACCGTATATATAGGCATAGCTGTGTGACTAGTATTTCCTTCAGTGTCATTTTCTATGGAAAGTTATATGCCTATAGAATCGAATACTCCATTATTAGTAATCGCACAAGGTTTCGATAGTTGAGAGCATATTCAGTAACTTATCGTTGTCGGGATTAATCTGACGATCAACGAATTAAAACCATGTGTTGTTTTGCAGGGCACGGTGATCCTCCTTTTCCAGCCGGGCGAGGAGGTGGGTAGTGGCGCCAAGAAGATGGTGGAGGCCGGCGCGGTGGACAACGTGGAGGCCATCTTCGGGTTCCACGTCACTGTGATGCTCCCTACCGGCGTGGTGGGCTCCAGCCGCCGGCCCGTTCCTGGCCGGCTGCGGGTTTTTCGAGGCGGTCATCACCGGGGCGGGCGGGCACGCCGCCAGTCCCCACGGCAGCATCGACCCGGTCGTGGCCGCCTCCAGCGTCGTCCTCAGCCTGCAGACGCTCGTCTCGCGGGAGGCCGACCCGCTGGACTCCGAGGTGGTGACGGTGACGCGGTTCCGCGGCGGCGGCGCGTTCAACGTGATCCCGGACTCGGTGACGATCGGCGGCACGTTCCGGTGCTTCTCGAGCGCGGGCTTCCTGCGGCTGCAGCGGCGGATCGAGGAGGTGGTCGTGGCGCAGGCCGCGGTGCACCGGTGCGCCGCCGCCGTGGACTTCGGCGGCAGCCCGCTGCTGCCCCCGACCGTCAACAGCGCGGACCTGCACGACCACTTCTTGGCCGTCGCGGCGGAGACCGTCGGTGCGAGCGCCGTAAGGGGAGCAGTGGGCCGGCGCATGGGCAGCGAGGACTTCGCCTCCTACGCTGAGGCCGTGCCCGCCACACACTTCTACTTCGTCGGAGCGCGGAACGAGGCGGTCGGGGCCGTGCACGACCCGCACTCGCCGCGATTCTTCGTCGACGACGCCGCGCTCCCCTACGGCGCCGCCGTGCACGCCAACCTCGCCATGGAATACCTGCGGCGCCGCGAGGCGTCTCGTGGGGGACCAGGGGACGAGTCTCGCGACGAGCTGTAGATCGTCCTGTAGTTCCTCTGCACCGCGACTTCGTTCGGATCAGCCGCGCCCTGCACCGGCGGCGTCGGCTTCACGCCCACGACCTATACTTATTAACGAGCTCAAACTCAATAGGCCAGGCTTCCTGCAGGCGGGGGCGCTTGTCATCGTTGAGCGCTCTAGTCACAAGCCAATTTGAGCTTACAAAGAACTACTACTAGGAATGTAGCGTGACGTGACACGACAGAATGTGCCGCTCATCTGTTGTGTGCTAATGGATCGATGTACAATCGGAGTGTACGCTAATTGCAAACGCGTTACTAACTTTTCAAGGCTGAATCTCTGCGGTTGTGGTAACTCCTGACGAGTTTGCAACGTGCTGCACGAGAAAGGGATCGAAATGCGAAATTCAGAAGGAAAACACATAGTGCCTGTTTGGATCCGCTTATAAGCGACTTATGGGTCGAAATAAGTGAAGAATCGCACACAAACGGGCCGATTATAAGCCGTGGCCGGAAAATGCACGTGTTCCGCGGCTGCCGCACTCAATGCGAACTTCGCGTTTTGCTACCGCGGCCTCGGACCCACGTCCGAGAATAAGGGAACCGAACCACCCCTCCCCCCCCCCACCACCACCACCGACGAACATATCTCCGCTAGTCAACTCCGCACCCCCCCCCCCCCCCCCTTGAAGCGATCTCCGGTCCTCCGCTCCGCCCCGGTGTCCCAAAAAAGTGATGTGGTAATTCATGTACAACCTTTCCCAGATAGTTGCTCCTTGCATCTGTACTCCCTTTCTCAGATATTAAAATGAGGTATTAGAGTCAAATTGATAAGCAAACTCAAAATAAACGTATCCAAACGTCCTGCTTATCCAGAGTCTCACTTTAAAAAGTAAGATAATCGAGAAGCAGGCTTTTCAAGTAAATGAAGGTCCAGAAAAATGTAAACAAACAGGGCCATAATCACACATCACACAATAATATACTCCATCTATTTTTTAATATAGTCACGGTTGACTTTGATCGTTAATTTTGATCATTTGTTTTATTAAAAAATATAAAAAATATTATATGTTTTATTATGATGTGATTTATCATCAAAGATGTTAAAAGATGATTTTTTATTTGACACATTTAAATAAATTGTTTAAATAAAATAAATAATTAAAGTTATTGATTAAAGTTAATTATAATTATATTTAAAAGACGGAAGAAGTACGTACTTTCCGGTTGCGCAGTTACGAATGTTGCCGGGCACGTCACGCAAGGGTCATGTAACAAAAGGCATGGGCTCGCCGTGGCCTCGGTCCTAGTATATCATCTTATTAGTGGCGCAAGCTGCCGAAGAGAGAGCCCCGGCAGAGCAGAGGACGGCGGGGACGAGCGAGGAGGAGGAGACAGCGGCGGCGGCACCGGACGTGGGGCTCGGCGCAGGCTCGTCTGCGGCCAGCGCGACGCCGGCGAGAGAGGACACGGCGATGGCGGCCACGACGACGGTGCGGAAGATCTTGCTGGGGGCCATGGCGTGCTAACAGCTAGGGAAGAGAAGATTACGGACGCTGTCTCTGGTTCTGTACGCGATAGAGAGCAAGAAACTGTGGACAAATGGAGGAGAAGTGGCCGCCACGCGCGCGTGTTTTACTTTGGAGATTCGAACGGCGCCTGTTATTTATAGCTGATGTAGTCATGTAGAACTAATTAATGAGACGCTTGAACCACCTCGTTTAACTGTCTGGCCGGCCTCCCCAAACAGCTCATGATCTCTGAATGTCTTAGCAAAGCAGAGAATTGAGCCCTTTGACAGCGCAAAACCGATGGTGAGATTGATGATGACGGCCAGATCGGGTGACAAATCATTGGCGTGGGAGCAGTTCAGCAGTCACTCAGACACAGGATGTTGCGTTGGGGATTACGGAATGTCAGGCCAGACATGAACTGTCCTTGGAGAGATTTAAGAAGTTGAAGCCGCGGTCGACATGATTCCTAGTGTCATCGCAAGTAAGGTAGTAATTCATTGTGCGCATTACCAATGTTTCAGATGATTCTCCAAATGTGTCGCTGGTATTTCAGATTGTCTAAGAAAAGGAACCATATAATCCATCCATCAGACGTTGAAACCGGAGAAAGGGTTTGGCACCAAGAAAAGGTAGAGCTTTAGCTACTAGTACACGTACACAGGCCAAAACATGCTATTCCCCCTAATATGACACATGTACACCACAATTTTCACCCGACCGGTATCGTATTCCCCGCCAGTTCGTTGTATGCTATCTCATCAACTATCATAGTTACGACCACCATAATGTTCTTCAGATGCTACCCTAATTAATTATATACAACACATCAGGAACGCCGTAAAGTTTCAGGTTACCTGCGCATGGAAAACAAGCAGTACACTACACTAGAGCAGCATCAGCACCGATGACCGCCTATCGAATTCCTCCACCAGTTAGCTTTTGCCACGTCGTTAAGCACCCATCAGTTCAGAGTTCGATACCCGTGGAGTTTCCGGTATATATATTGGTACCTGGGTACCGATTCAGTACCCAGGTCTAAGCCCTAAATAATTATTATCATTATAAAATATTTATATTTTTATCGAAAAAAATGATGTCACCAAGCGAGACTTGGACCAGATGTCTAATTTATTCTACACAGAAGCACATTTGAAACACACGTGGATGGATGAGTTTTGATTTTTTTCTTACCAGTTTGCTTACAAGTTATTTTTGTCTATTTTTACATTTCGAACTTGTAAAACCTGTTAACCATCATCGTAAAAACTTAACCGTTATGCCTAAGGATTTAATAATTATGAAAAAGTCAATTCAAAACTATTTTTATAATCTACACATTTGGTACAGTTTGACATATAAAAATCTTTGTTTGTTTTGTTTTTGTCAAAGTCGGAAGTATAAAAACATGTTACTTACACCCGTAAAATCTATACTTAAATTGAGAAAATTGCAATAGATATGTTTTCGCAGCCAGCGTCAAAGAAGTGTGGTTGTACTTCTATTTTGTAGAAATGTCATGCATCTTCAAAACTGGTATTGATCAAATTTTATCAATCTAAGAAAGTTGTATTTTAAGTGTAAAAAAGTATTTGAACAGTAGAAGTTTTAATTTAAAGGGATCTCTAACCCTCCCATATAAAATTGTAAAGAAGTTTACCTCACCTGGTATATAATTTTTCGTTGCTAAGGTTTGGTGTCGTAAAATTTTCTTTTTCTATAAACATAAAGAAGATCAAAAAACTATAAATATTGAACTTGCAACTAAGTAGTTTGTAAAAATATATCATTATTTGTAATAGTTTTACAGTTTAAACTTATAAAACCTATTAGCTACACTCTTGAAAACTTAATCATAATTCCAAATGATTCAATACTTATCGAAAAAATATGAATTCATAATTTCTTTTTATAATCGGACCCACTTGGCTACAATTTGACATGTAAAAATCTTTATTTGATTTGTTTTTACCAAAGTCGGAAGTGTAAAACATGTTATTTACACCCCTAAATTATGTACTTTAATTGACAAAGTTACAATAGATATGTTTTCGCACTCATAGTCTCAAAGAATCGTTGTTAATTTCAATTTAATTTCCGTCGTGTAAAAACATTCGTGCAGTTAAAAACTGGTTCTGATGGATTTTGTATGCACATGCATGCGTTATTTATTTATTTGCACTATGCATACTTGTTTTTGGTCACCATGGTACCTTTCTAGTGGAACCATAATTAATTTCTATCAAAAAATTTAATTAATTATTAAATACATTTTCATGTGAACGTATAACAATAGAAGTTTTATGATCACACCGTTTATAGTAAAAAATTAAAATATTTTACAATACCAAGCAAATCGATGAGCATGGTAAAAGTTTGTACAATATGGTTTTAAAAATATGTTTTTACGGTGAAAATCGTTTTAGTGTCATAGTAAAATAAATTATTTTCTGTTAAAAAAACATTTAGTAATAAAATTTTATATTTCATTAAACATTTTTTTATGTTGATATAAAACAATATATGGTCATGTTAATAGTATTTAGTTTTACAGGCCAACAAAATAATTGACTATATTTTTATGATTTGAAACTATATTTTTTACATATTCATTAAATTTCTCAACTAGCAAATGCCTATAATAACAAATCAAAAAGGATAAAAAAGCAGGACAACGTATCGTGATAAAAATATAAACACTTTACGATCATGGTAAATAATATTAATAGTTTTACAAGACAACGAAATAATTAATATAATTTTATGATTAAAACTATATTTACATATTCATGAAATATCTAACTAGCAAATAAATATAAACCAAATCAAAAGGGTAAAAAAGGGAGATAATATATATAATAAAATATAATATTTTACGATCATGATAAATTTACAGTTTGGATCTGGGTACTGTATGAGCTATTTAGTATTCAAGGTGCTATATTATAGAACCTCTATACAACATATATAGAATCTCTATACAGCAGTCTAGTTACTGCATAGCTATACATTACATTTACGGTTGGTACAAAACAAAACATTATGGTTGCATGGTGAAGATTTTATATACACTATACATGTGTGTTACTTGTTCCATGGCCATATTATTTGAAACCAAAAATACTTATCGTGAAACCATAAAGTGTTTCTCACAAATTAAATGGTTTAAAAAAATGTTTTCATGTAAACATAAAAATATAGTTTTTATGATCATCACGCTTGAAGTAAAATGTTATCCTAAAAAAAATTTTTTACAATAACGAGCAAATCGATGAGCATGAACGTAAAAGAATATAATAATTTACGGTTCCAAATAAGAGGCAAAAGGATGTAATAATATTCACAGTCCGTTACGGTTCCAAATAATAGATAAAGGATGTAATATATTACGGATCGTTATGAAAAATGAAACATTTTACGGTCGTGATAAATAATATTTATAATTTATAAATCAATAAATAGTTAAATACTATTTTTATGACTTGAAACTATATTTTTACGTATTCATAAAATAATTTTTATGGTCGTCGTAAATAGTAAAAATTTTCTAGAAGGAAAAATATTTTACGACAACGAGTAAATCGATGAGCATGAACAGTGAGAAAAATATGAACACTTTACGAGAACGGTAAATAATATTTACAGTTTTATAAGTTAATGAAATAATTAAAATATAATTTT
>LFJQ01000121.1:0-275640 GCA_001182835.1 Oropetium thomaeum | reverse complement strand
AAGAAGCTGTGGAATTCTTCCTCGACATCATTCACCGCTTTGGGAGTGCCCAACTCCATCATCACGGATAACGGTACGCAGTTCACAGGAAAGCGATTCCTTAAATTCTGCGACGACTACCATATCCGTGTCGACTGGGCAGCCGTAGCGCACCCCCGGACGAACGGGCAGGTCGAACGCGCAAACGGCATGATCTTGCAGGGATTGAAGCCTCGGATCCACAACCGCCTGAAGCAGTTCAACGGTCGGTGGGCAGCCGAACTCCCTGCCGTACTCTGGAGCCTGCGGACGACCCCTAGTCGGGCCACGGGGTTTACCCCCTTCTTCATGGTATACGGCTCCGACACTGTCCTACCAACCGACCTCGACTACGGTGCTCCGAGGGTGAAGGCGTACGACGACCAAGGGAACCAGACGTCCCTCGAAGACGCGATGGATCAGCTCGACGAGGCCCGAGACGTGGCGCTCCTCCGATCCGCCAAGTACCAGCAAGCACTACGCCGGTACCATGGAAGGAACGTGCGGGAGCGAGCGTTCAACGTCGGCGACCTCGTCCTTCGTCGCGTCACCAGCAGCCAAGGACGACACAAGCTGTCGCCGCCATGGGAGGGGCCTTACATCGTCGCCAAGGTTCTCCGACCCGGCACCTACAAGCTGCAGACCGCGGATGGACAAGAGTTCACCACGCCTGGAACATCGAGCAGCTACGTCGTTTCTATCCCTAAAACTCGTAGCTTGTCTGTTTTCCACACCCCCGAGCAGCGTCCGACCCCTGCTGCACAGGGGTCCAACCACGCTCAGGGGCTCAACACCTGCAAGGTGCGCGCATGTATTCCATGTGCAATACGTGCGCGGACCGACCCTCGCACGTTTTCAAAAAACTTGTGCAAAAACAAGTAAATCAAAGATAGGAAAGCTTGAGATCGAACTGGTCGGACCGCGAAAGTGCTAACGAGCCCACGGGGGCTATGGCCACACGCTCACCAGTCAAGCTAACGATCGATCCTATCCGCGACTTACGTTTTGCACCGAGCCTCGGCCCCCCACTTAACGTTTAAGACTCAGAGAAGATAGGTCGTGGATAGGAGAAACACGAAGTCGAGTCGGTCGGACTGCGAAACGCCTACCGCCCGCGAAAGGCTACGGCAACATCGCTCACCGGCAAAAACTAAGTGTCGATCCTGTCTACAACATACGATTCTTTGAGGACACATAAACGGACGAGTGAGGGACAGAGCGCTTTTTCACGCAAGTGATAAGGAAACAGGCCGTCAAGGTCAAAATCACTTGTAATACAAAAACTTGTTTTTACAAGTTGTCCGGGCGCTTCGGCTCGGACACCCTAAACACATGCTAACTAATCTACTCCTATTCTTCGGGGGCGGGGGTCCGCTCCTGCTCTGGAGTCGGGGGCCTCTCGTGCTCCGGGGTCAGGGGCGATCCTCCTCCTCTATCCTCGCAGCCAGGGCGTGCGCCAAGGGGGCGACTTCATCCTCGATCTCGTCCAGTTCCTCGTCGGTGTACCCGGCGCGAACCCCTGACTCATTAAGTCCAGCGCGATGCTGGAATAATGAGACCGGGCGATAGCGAACGCCCGGTGCACGCCTCGGCGGAGTGCCTCCCTTGACGCCTCGCGCGCACGCTCCTCCACCTGCTCCGTGAGCGCTGCACACATCGTCCGATGGTCAGACCACGCTGCCTAAGGAAGAGAAAGCTAAAAAGAAAGAGAAAGGGTACCACATACCCGCCACCGCCTGTTGAAGTTTCTTCACCGCTGTCCGAGCGTCGGACAGCTCCGTCCCCAGGTCGGCGGCCACGCCCTCGGCCTCCATCCTCGCCTCCCTCTCCTTCCGGAGTACCGCCCGAAGCCCGCCCACCTGCTGGCTCCTCTCCACCGCCACCACGACGGCGGCATTGCGTACTTGGTGGGCGGACTCCAGCTGACTCCTCAAAATGCGGGCCTCCTCCTCCGCCCCCCGGAGTCGGCCGACCGCGGACTCCTCCCGGGTCTGGGCATCCGCCGCCGCGCTGCTAGCAGCGATAAGCTGCCGCTCGAGCGCCTGGCGCCTCCTGAGACCCCTCGAGAGGCGATGTCGGAGTGACGCCGCGATGCTGTCCAACGCGACCATCTCCGAAAGCTCCTCTTGGAGGGCCTGGTCTATGGACCCCACCGCGACGCCCCCCGACGCCGACCCTCGGCCACGGGGGCCGTTGGCACCATGGCAGCCACAGGCCCGCTGGCGCCCGCACCCTCTGGCGCCTCCCGCGGCGCCACCACCATCGCCTCCGCCCGCGCCGGCTCCGCCTCCACCCGCGCCGGCTCCGCCGCCGCCACCTCCTGCTCCGCGGACCCGCGCCGCCTCGACGGCCGTCGCCACCGCGCGCGGGGGCTCCACCGCCCTGGCCTCACCAGCCGCCGATGACTCCGCGTCACCGGCCCTTGGCGCACCGGCGAACGGGCGCCGCGCAAGCGCCTTCTTGGGCGCCGTGGCCAACGCCAGGACCATCCCTCCGACCCTGCACAACGAGCGAGCGGCGGTGAGCAGGACACTTAAACAAAAGAAAGAAAGAATCAAAACTACTTACCCTATGGCCATCCCCCGACGACGCTTGGGGGTCGGATCCGACTGCCCCTCCGAAGGGCGGGGGCGCTTCTCGCTCGCCCGCGCTGCCGCCGGCTCCCCCGGGGCAGCCGTGGGAGCCACCCTCCCGCTCGGGGCGTGCCGGCTGACGGCCCCGCCGGCGTCGGCGTCCTTGGCGCCGCTCCCGCTGTCGCGGACCCCGCGGCGGGCACGGCCGGGGCGCGACTCGGCGTCGCCTCCGACCTCCGAGGCTCAGACCTCGGTGGCTCCTCCTGTGGGCGCGTCGCAGCTGGACCCCGGGGGCCCGACCCCGAGGCCTCCGGCCTCCGAGCCTCGGGCCTCCTCTCTTCCACCAGCGGGCGCGACCCGCTCGACCCCTGAGGTTTCAACCTCGGGGGCTCCAATGTCAGCACTTGGGCCGGCGGGCGCGACCCCGCTCGGCCCCTGACCCCCCTGACGGGGGCCGACCTCCTCCTCCTCCTCCTCCTCTTCCTCCTCGTCGTCGTCATCGTCGTCATCGCTCTCCTCCTCTTCCGACCCCTGGCGGCGACCGCGCCTCTGGAGCTTCGCCGCCTTCTTCGCCTTCGCGGCGTCCTTCCGCCGCTTCTGCTCCTCGGCGGCGAGGCGGTTCGCCTCCCTGGTCGCGGCGTCCTCCGGGACGGGGACGAGGGATCGGCGGAGGACCAGGCCCTCCTGGCGCACATCAAATAGTCATATCGACTCTAGAAAAAAAAAAGACGATCTACAAGCTAAGGATGGGGAGAACTTACAATTTGGACGCTCCGGGCCACGGAAGGGCCCGAGGATGGTCGTCCAAGTCGACGTCGGCCTCCTCCGGGAGGAGGGTCTCCTTCAGGCGTTGCTTGAGCTCCGACTCGGAGGGGGAGCTCCCGCCATCACCGACCCCTCCGCGTCCACGCCGGGCCCCATCTGGTCCAGACGAAGCGGGCGGGCCACCAGCGGAAGGACGCGGCGGGCGTGGTACTCCGCGATGACCCCCAGCACCGCGCACGCCCGCCTCCTTCAGCTGCGCGATGGCCGCGAGAAGGCCATCCAGCATCGTCTGCTCCCTCTTCGGAGGACCCCATCGCCAGGACTCGGGCGCCACCGGGAAGACCCGCCCCGTGAACTCCCGCAGGGACCGGCGGTGTCGTTCTTGAGATAGAACCATTGGCCGTGCCAGCCCCTGTGGGAAGTCCTCAGCTTCACCGAAATGTAGTCGGCGGAGCGGTTGCTGCGAAGGTGGATGCCGGCGCACCCGATCGGCGCCGGCCCACGCTCCGCCTTCAGCGAGCTAACGGCGAAGAAATACCGCCAGAGGTCGAAATGGGGCTCGATCCCCAAGAATCCTTCACACAACGCCACGAAGAGGGCGACGTGCTGGATCCCGTTGGGGTTGAGATGCTGCAGCTCAATGTTGTAGTAGTGTAGCAGCCCCCGGAGGAACCGGTGCGCGGGGACGCCGAACCCGCGCTCGTGGAACGGCGCGAACGAAACGATGTAGCCATCCGGCGGGGATGGCAGCGTCTCGTCGCCCGGCACCAGCCACTCCGCCGCCCCCGTGCGCGCGCGGAGGAGGCCGCGCCTCACCAGGCCCTCTAGGCGGACGCTCCGCACGTCGGACTTCCCCCAAGACGCCATCGAAGATGAGCGAAGTAAGTGGCTGTGGGGGACTCGGGAGTGGCGAGGACGAAGGAAGGCGAAAGGGCTTGGGAGCAGAATGCGCAAGACAGCGGAAGCTCGAGGAGGCAGAAAGCGTAAGTGCAACGGACGAAGCCCGCGGGTCTGTTTATATAGGCTCGGCCGAGACGACGACGCCCGCGGCGCGCCCCCTCGAGCAGCGCGCCCCATTCACGCCCGCGCCAGGTGAGGCAGGTAAACGTCTCGTCACGTTTTATTGCTCACGCCTGCAGGCTCCGCCGGATCGAGCGCCACCGCACGCCGCCGGAGCGACGCTTCGACTTATCGGGCCGGGCCAGCTCAGGTAACTTCGTGATACCGAACGACGGTTCGACTTATCGGGTCAGGCCCGCCCAGGTAAGAAAAACACATGGGCTGAAACATGCCCCGACGGCCCAAAGAGTTCGAAGGCTGGCCCAGCGGATGGGTTCGACAGCCGCTCAGGGCATAAACAGAGTGAGGGGTGAAAAGTGATGGGTCCGCTAGCGGCCAGTACCCCCAGGCGGTCGACCGCCCAGGGGCATCACGATTCGCGTTCGAGTCCCGGTCCGATCCGACCCACGGGTATCTCCCCGCAGAGAGGCAACGAGCCCTCAGAAGCCTATCGAACGGCATCTGAGAACCACGTGGGACGGCGACTAGGAATATTGGGGCCAACCGCCAGCCGGTTCGGCTGGGATCCCCCCGAAGGGATCCCGGGGCTCCACTTGAACTTACCCGTTAGCAGCTCGATGAGCGTCACGCCTCGGCCATCGAGGTAAGGCGTGGCTCGGCTCAACCTCCTCGTCCGGCGGACGGACGCGCTGGAGGCACGATACAAAGACGAACCGAACCCCCGACCGGTCACTGCAACGAGCAGAGGACTCGGGGACGGAATCGCAAAAAAGAGATCCAACGCGGGGTCGCAGAACCTTAAGTCCCAAGGATGAGTTCGCTCTCGCGAACGAAAATTCCTTCTCCCGACCTGAGCGACGCCCGGCCCCCGAGGGGGCCAGACCTCGCTCGGGGGCTACACCTGCAAGGTGCGCGCTCGCGCGCGCCCCTTACAGCACAAATAAGGGATCACCACGATCGCTCTTCCTCCCGACTTAAGCGACGCCCGATCCCAAGAAGGGATCAGACCTCGCTCGGGGGCTACACCTGTAAGGTGCGCGCTCGCGCGCGCCCTTACCGGTAGAAACGCTTCTACAAGCCACCTCCGATTAGAGCGACGCCCGACCCCTCTTATGTGGGGGGTCGGACCTCACTCGGGGGCTACTGTTGAGGGCCGATACCGGTGATGACCGGTATTAGCGGTCCTCCGACTGCTTTACGTATAAAGCAATAAGCGACCTCCGTCTCGCCCGACCTCTATGCCGCGACGCGCGTACAGTGGCTCGGGCCCACAGACAGGTCCGCCTCGCCCGACCCCCTCGACCGGGGTCGGATCACCCGCCGCTCGACTCAGGCTCCCGACCTCACCATGACGGGGTCGGGAGCTCGTGCCAAAGTCCGCCTCGCCCGACCCCAGGGGTCGGGCGAATCGCTCCCTCCCGACCCTCAGGGGTCGGGAGCGCCACCTAGCGCGACGAAGGCGGTTGGTACTGAGTAGTTGAGTAATAAAAGCTCAACTACTCTCGTGGCTACCAAAGCCCCCCGCGCAAGTGGGCGTTTACCGCCCACGTCGCACAGTGACAGCGAGGCCGTCACTATGCGAACGACCCCCGTCAAAGCCCATCCCTTCTGACAAGACGGGACGGCTACGATCGACATTTCGACCGGGTACGGAGCTAACGATGACCAGTCCTCCTCTCCTCCGACCCCTCGTCGGAGGGTGACCGACCATACCGAAGGGACGTCCCTCGTTGACGGCCATCCCTGTGGCGCCATCGACCGAAGAAGCACCGCCATGCCTGCGACGTCATCCACAGCGACCGGCACGGAGTCTGAAGCATCAACAGCGCGGCCTATAGGACACCCGGCCATGCCGCCGCCCACACCTTTGCGCCAACTCTTTGTACGCCCACCTCCCTCCTTGCAGTATAAAAGGGGGGAGGCGGGAGAACGACGGGGCGGGATACGAGTCCAAGACACACGACATCTCACCCCACGTAGAACACCTCACAGAGACTTGGGAGTTCGTCCCTCTCTCGCCCGTTTGTAACCCCCTACTACAAACTGTCGCGAGTAACACGAGCAGCCTCATCGAACTGGACGTAGGGCACGTTGCCCGAACCAGTATAAATCCTTGTGTCCTCTCGCGAACCATCCGAACCAAAACACGCACTCCACGATACTAATTACTCGTCGGCCACAACGAACGCCGACATCCATCCACACTGACACTGTCCAGTCATCTCTTCCAGACCAACCCAGGAAACCGCAACGTGGCAGCAACATGGCCCACGGGTAAATGCTAATCTAATCTCGCCCGTCAATTAATGATGGCTCGATAAATAACTTATTATCAAACACAGGATAAAGATACCCATATGCATGGACACGTACGCGCACAGCCTGGCCTTCCTACGCGATGCCAGTTTCGAACAGCTACGGCAATATAAATAGCGGTCGAGCCCACCTTTTCTCTGCACCACGAGCACACACGACCAGTTTGTCCACTCACAGATTGTTAGAGATACGGAGAGCTAAACTGCTAGGATGGAGCACCACGGAGAGTACGGCCACGACACAGCCCGCGTCGAAGAGCAGGTCGCCGGACACGGAACAGCCAGCACCGGTGGAGTCCCCGGAGCTACCACGGGCAGCGATCAGATGCAGCCCATGAAGGAGGACCACAAGACCTAGGGCGTCCTGCGCCGCTCCAGCAGCTCCTCCAGTTCCAGCTCGGTAAGTAGCTAGACTCGCTCCGTTCTATTCTGTCTATGTCATTCCACAGTAATCTTTGAGGGACGAATAGGAATTGCACTGATACTAGTATATATGGTGTATCGCGATCAGTCTGAGGACGACAGCATGGGCGGGAGGAGGAAGAAGGGCATGAAGGAGAAGATCAAGGAGCAGCTTCCCGGTGGCAACAAGGACAACCAGGCGACCGCCACCACTGATACTACTGCAGGCAGCACCGGAGAGAAGAAGGGCGTCATGGAGAAGATAAAGGAGAAGCTTCCTGGAAAGAACTAGCTGCCTGGGTGAGTAGCTTTGAGGGATCTTTTATTATGCTAAAAGGAGGGAGGGGGGGAGGGGAGGATAACACCAAAATATTAGAATGCTTGTTGGAATTTCTTAAGATCACAGTTAAATCTGTAAATACACGAAGTATCGATGTCGCACTTCACCCAAGAGTATTTCGAGGTATTGAATTTGTACAGGATAGTGTATGGGTTGTCTACGAGTCTAGTTCGTTCAGGAACAACAAAGATAAGGTAGACAAGGGTAGAGAGGATCCCTAATCATGTGTTGATCCAAGGACAAGGTAAGTCAAACTTTATGACTTACTATGGGCACCGGCTTTCCCTTGGTCTCCTAGGATGTTCCAACCTACAGCTCTACTACGAACCCGAACATGGAGGATTACTAAAAATGGACAAAACTATCACCAACTGTCGCTGTCGAGGTTCGTTACCGTCGACTAGTGAATTTATCGAGGGGGGTGCGTTTTGAGGCTCCGATGGTTCACGAGAGGACACAAGGTTTATACTGGTTCGGGCAACGATGCCCTACGTCCAATTTTCGAGCTGCTCGTGTTACTCGCGACAAATATTACAAGGGGGGTTTCAAGTGGAGGAGGAACGGAGAGTGCTTCCTGCCTCTAAGTGCGTTCGTGGATGTGTGCTCTAAGGCTGATGAGAGCTAGCGAGCGTTGTGTTTGCTTATAGAAGGACTTGTGTGCTTGTAAGCTTGTGGGATGACTTGTACGCCTGAAAAGCCCGTCTTTCGTCTTCGATCTTCCTCCCCTTTTATACGGCGATGTGAGGAGGGCCGGTTCCGTGGAGCTGACTGAGGCCGTACACCAGTTAGGCCGGGCTATGACGGGCGACGCCTTCGGTGTGGTCGTGCCGCTCCTGTTCGACGGAGTGGTCTGTGCCGTCATTCGATGGAGTCCCGTCCGTATGGAGAAACGCCACTGTAGGTGCTGGCTTGATGACGCCGCGGTTGTGGCCGGCGCTCCGGGACGTCCTGTCGCATAGGGCGATGAGTCTCTGACAGGAGCTGTAAGAGAGACGCCCATCCCATGGACGGTGCACGTCGTATGCATTTAATGCCCACTTGCCTGGGTAGCGGGCGGCTCAACCTGTCAGCGGGCGTGGGCGTGTCAGACATTTATTTCCCAACCGTCATCGTCCGTCCTACTCGCGGAGTAGTGGGCGATTCGCCCGACCCCAGGGTCGGGCGAGGCTGAGACGCGTTTGCTCGACCCCTATAGAGGCGGGGTCGAGCGCGTCGCCCGATCATACAGGATCCGACCCTTCCTCGAAGGGGTCGGGCGAGGCGGAGATCGCCTGTTGACTCGTCTATGCCTGTATGATGCGGAGGCTGGTTAGGCGGGGATTATTTACGCCTCGATCCTGTCATTAAGGTCGAGGTCCATTAGGGTTAATTACCTCTGGTATTGACCCTCAACAGTAGCCCCCGAGTGAGGCCTGATCTCCTCGTGAGAGGGAGTCTGGAGTCACTCACATCGGGAGTGGTAAACTCGTGATGGTAGGCTCGCGTCGAGCCCCGTCGAGCTTACGTGTTCTGCGATCCCGTAATAGATCTCTTTTTGCGATTCCGTTCCCGAGACTCCAGCTCGTTGTGGTAGTCCGATCGCGGATACGGTTCGACGTGTTTCGTTCCTCCAGCGCGTCTGTCCGCCAGACGAGGAGGTTGAGCCGGGCCACGCTTTACCACGGAGGCCGAAGCGTGACGCTCGTCGAGTTGCAAACGGGAGAGTTTGAGTGAAGCCCGGGCTCCCTTCGAGGGGAGCTCCGATGGACCAGTTGGTGGTCGACCTCAATATTTCTGGTTGCCTTCCCAATCTGGTACCCGGATGCCGTTCGCTAGGCTCCGAGGGCTCGCTGCCTTTCTGCGGTGAAATACCCATGGGTCGGCGTGAATCGGGACTCGAACGCGGACCGAGATGCCCTCGGCGCTCGCGCGCCAGGGTATTGGCCACTAGCGGGCCCATCTCTATCCACCCCTCACTCTATTTGCGCCCTGAGCGGCTGTCGAACCCGTTCCTGGGGCCAGCCTTCGAACTCTAAGGGCCGTCGGGGCATATTTCAGCCCAAGCCCCTGCCTGCCAAAATTTATTTTGTGACAGCGGCGCAGCAGAGGCGCCTGCCACGACGGGACGTGCGGCAGGGGTTTTAGTCGTCGGGGGTCATGAGTGTATGCGCGCGTGCGCTCTATCCCGCCGAACGGGCGGCCACGTGGGTCCCTCCTGCAACGACTGGCGGTAGGCGCCACGCGGGCGGGAGTAAATACCACTCTGCGCGAGGCGGTGGCGTGGTCCCGCTTGCAGTGACGGAGGGGAAATGCCCAGCAGGCGGGAAGCTTCCCGCGCCGCACGTGGCGTTTGAGAGGGCCCGTTGGCAGCGAGCGAGGTGAGAGGAAGTCGAAGCGGCGGAGTCGCATTCGTGCAGGGCGAACTGGTTAGGCGAGTCCCACCTACAGCGGTTCGGGAGTGATTTCCAGAGGGCGGGATATTTCCCGCGCTGCGTGAGGTGGTTCCGCGGGCCCAGCTGCAGTGAGCGGCACAAGAGGAGACTGGGAAGGCGGAGCGGCGCCCGCACCGGGTGGGATGACCAGGCGGGCCCTGCTCGCAGTGAGAGGAGCGCCGAGCGGGTGAAAGGTATAAGTACGCACCTTGCATGCCCATTCTCCGCATTCGTCACTCGCGTTCCTTTGCCTTCCGCGTCGTCTTGCGCGTTCCTCTTCTTTGTGTCTTCCCCGCATTCCTTGCTTTTTTCCATGGCTTCCTGGTTGAGATCTGATATTCGGAGGGCGCGTCTTGAGGGCTTGGTCAGTCGTGGCCTCCTCGTTGCCCGGACGGAGGCGAGGGAGTGGCTGCTCCCGGGTAACGAGGAGGTGCCCGCGCCGCCGGAAGGTTATGTGGTGTCCTTCGCCCACTTCCACGAGCGCGGGCTGGGAGTCCCCGCGCATTCCTTCTTACGGGGGCTCCTTCATTACTACGGCCTCGAGTTGCAGCACCTCAACCTCAACGGGATACTGCACATCGCCACATTCGTGGCATTGTGTGAGGGCTACTTGGGGATCGCCCCCAACTTCGATTTGTGGCAGTACTTTTTCTCCGTCTCGTTCCAGATGAAGGAAGGGCCCCATCACCCCATCGGCTGCGCTAGCGTCCACCTCCGCGGGGAGCGCGCCGGCTCCTACATCCCCCTGCGGTTGCGGAGCTCTCACAGGGGCTGGCACGGGCAGTGGTTCTACCTCAAGAACGATGCTGCCGGGCCCCTGCCTGAGTTCATTAGGCGTACATTCGACACGGCGCCCGAGGTGTGGAAGTGGGGGCCGCCGGCTAAGGAGCGGAAGCGGCTGGACGACGCCCTCGCCGCCGCGTGGCAGCTGCGAACCCGAAGGGTGCGCAGCGCCGGGGTCATCGCCGCGTTCCACGCCCGGCGCGTGTTGTCACTGATGGCGCGGCGGCTCCAGCTCCGGGAGATGAGCCCCGGCTCGGATTTCTCCGGGTCAGCGATGTCGGCCGAGCCCATCTCGGAGCTGGAGTTGAAGCAGCGGCTCCGGGAGTCCCTCGCCGCCGAGGACCTTGAGGATCCGGTAGACGACCACCCGCCAATGCGCCCTGCTGAGGGGAGCTCTCTTTTGGTGAGTGAGATTCCTATTTCGTCGTATTTCTTATCTTCCCTTTTTTGGGTCTGACTTGTTTCTTTTTGCTGGTAACAGAAGAGGGAACTCATGGTCCGGCCCTCTCGCCCCCCCTTGCCTGAAGACGCGGCCGTCCGGGAAGCCAACCGCTTGGCCGCCGAGGAGCATAAGCAGAAGAAGGACGCCCGGAAGGCCAAGCGGGCTCTCAAGATCCGGGCCAAGCTGGCCCGGGATCGGCGTAGGCAGGGGTCGGACGACGATGACGACGACGACGAGGAGGAGGAGGACGAGGAGGAGGAAGAGGAGGTCGTGGAGATCCCTCGCCCCCCCTCGAAGCAGGAGTTGGTGCATGCGCGCCAACGGGGCCCGGGGCCAGAGCCTCAGGGGTCGGAGGCTCGGGGGGTGGAAACGGTGCCGCTCCCGTCGTCGACGTTCCCTGTGGCGCGGTCGGCCCCCAAAGAGAGGACGCCCACGCCGAAGGACATTCGCACCCGCCCCGAGCCGGCGGGGTCGGGACCGTCGGCCTCTGGGCCGGCGTCAGTCGGGGCGACCGGTCTAGGGGTCAGCGAGAAGCGGCCGGCGGTGGAGCAAGGAGGGTCGACCCCGAAGCGTCGCCGTACTTTGTCACGAGGGTAAGTGCGTCGCGCGAGCCTTTTTCTCCTTCTGCTTGTACTTAGTATTTTTTCTTTTGCAGGTCCGCGGCGGCTGGGGGGGGGGGGGGTCGCTCCTGGTGGCGCCGCAAAAGGCTCTGGCGGGGCGGTGACCCGAGCGCGCTCCGAAGGGTGCCATGGGCGGAGCTTCGAAGCCCCCGCGCCCGTCGACGGCGGCGGCGAAAGAACCGGAGGCCCCTTCGGCCGTCCCTCCGGGCCCGTCGGAAGCGGCGGCGGCTGTCAATCTGCAGCCAAAGGAGGTGGTGGCAGCCGTCCCTCCGGAGGCGCCGTCGACGGAGGTGGTGGCGGCGGAGAGACGGGCGGAGGCCCCGGCGCCCGGGCCGAAGCTGCCCGTTTTTGGACCTCCCACGGCGGAGGAGGAGGCAGCGTCGGGCGTCGCCGCGGAGGAGGGCGCCGCTGAAGCGCCAACGGGGGTACCGGCGACTCTGCCGGCTGCGGGGCCGGTGGAGGGAGGCGCCCCAGACTCCGGGAGCGCGCGGCGGGGCGCGGAGGGGGCCTTGTCCGCCTTGGACTCCGTCGCGGCTTTCCTCCGTGGCCAACTTGTCGACGAGGAGCAGCTCGTCGCCGCACGTCGCGCGGCGACGGACGCCCTCGCCCGGGAGAAGGGCATGGAGAGGCGGCTCCTGAAGGCGGAGGACCGGCTCCACGCCGAGCGGGAGGAGGCGCGGCGGGCCTGCGGTGCTCTGACCGCCCTCGTGGTGCAGCAGGCCTGCCGGCTGGAGGCAGCGGCAACCGTTTTGGAGGAGGAGGTCAAGGCGAGGCTCGAGGCTGAGGAGGTGACTGCCTTCTTGGCCGTGGAGGTGGCCCAAAGTGACGTCGAGCTCAAGGAGCTCCACGCCGGCGCGTCGGGTAAGCTCCGACTCTGACCCTTCCCTTTCTTTAGGCTTGGTTGCGGGCTAACCGTTGTGCCGTTTGCTTTGTAGTTATGTCCGCGAAGCTGGAGGCGAGCGCAAAGGAGCTGTCGTCGCTTCGGGAGGAGCTGAAGGGCGAGGCTGAGGAGCACGGGTCCCTCCGAGCTGCTGTCCGCGCGGCCCCTCGTTGACCTCGGAGTGGCCGAGGAGGTTGGGTCGAGCTCGCTTGCTCCCCAAGTTCCCCGGCTCGTCACTCGGGCGCGGGCCATGGCGGAGGATGGCCTCTACTGGGGGGTGCACTGGGCGTTCGCCGTTGCCCGGTCGCACTATATCAACATCGGCCTCGACTACATGAGCGAGGGCTTTGGCCCCGATTACACCGACGTTGAACTGGACGCCATCGAAGCGGAGGTGGCCCCCTTCGCGCAGGAGCTCGCTGCAAGGACGGCGGCAGAAGAGGCAAAGGACGTGCCCCCGCCCCCCCCTCCCCCCCCCCCCGGCAGAATAGAAGTTAGGGTAGTTTAGTTTGTACCTTTTTTGACGGCCGAGGCCAAAAGTGCCCAGCCCTATTGTAAATCAGATGAAATGAAATGAACATTTTCTTACTACTAAAGGTGTCTCTAAGTGTTTTTGTGAAGGCGTTCCTTCACAGAATTACGAGGGTGTTCGACCCCTTTTTCCTTGTTTTCGATCCTCAGGAGTCCTAGGCCACGGGCGGCTCCAACGTTCTGTCTAGCTGGTGAGCGCCGTTACCGTAACCTTCGGGGGTCGTAGGCGTTGCGTAGTCTGACCAGCTAAACTTCACGTCTTCTTCCACCGTGACTTTCCCTTCTAAGATTCGAACGTAGGACGAGGGGTTGAGACCCTTGAAGAGGGTAAAGTTTCGTTTACCCTTTCCTCGAAATTTTGCAAGTAAAATGGCAAAATTTTAACAAGTGTCAAGGTGCGCGTGCGATGCGCACCTTGCAGGTGTAGCCATCGAGCGGGGTCCGACTCCCGTGCGACGGGAATCGGGCGCCGCTTAGCAAAACGGCAAGATTTTAACGAGTGCTCAGGATGCGCGTTCCGTACGCGCACCCTGAGGGTGTAGCCCCCGAGCGGGGTCCGGCTCCCGTGTGACGGGAATCGGGCGCCGCTTATCTCGGTCGGCAAGAGCTCTAACCCCTTCGTTGAAACTTTAGCAAACGAGACGGCAAAAATTTTAACAAGTGTCAAGGTGCGCGCGCGATGCACACCTTGCAGGTGTATCCCCGGAGCGGGGTCCGACTCCCGCATAACGGGAATCGGGCGCCGCTTATCTCGGTGGCGAGGAACAATTAGACTACTACGAATTCTAAGGGTAGAAGCGACGTAGCTGTTCGATGTTCCAGGCGTTGGAGAGTTCTTGTCCGTCCGCCGTCTGCAATTTGTAGGAGCCGGGTCGGAGAACCTTGGAGACGATGAAGGGGCCCTCCCATGGAGGTGACAGCTTGTGGCGGTCCTTGCTGCTCTGAACGCGCCGAAGGACGAGGTCGTCGACGTTGAACGCCCTTTCCAGCACGTAGCAGGCGTGGTAACGCCGCAGCACCTGCTGGTATTTCGCCGATCGCAGGAGCGCTACGTCTCGCGCCTCGTCGAGCTGATCCATGACGTCTTCGAGGGACGTCTGGTTGCCTTCTTCGTCGTAGGCTCTGATCCTCGGGGCTCCATAGTCGAGGTCGGTCGGTAGTACGGCTTCGGAGCCATACACCACGAAGAAGGGGGTGAACCCCGTCGCCCGACTCGGGGTCGTTCGCAAAAAAAAACTCCATAGCACAGCGGGGAGCTCGGCCGTCCACCGTCCGCTGAACTGCTTCAGCCGATTGTAGATTCGCGGCTTCAGACCCTGAAGGATCAGGCCATTCGCGCGCTCGACCTGCCCGTTCGTGCGGGGGTGCGCCACGGCCGCCCAATCTACTCGAATGTGGTAGTCGTCGCAGAATTTAAGGAATCGCTTCCCTGTGAACTGCGTACCGTTATCCGTGATGATGGAGTTTGGAACCCCGAAGCGGTGGATTATGTCGAGGAAGAACTCGACTGCTTCTTCTGGTCGGATCCCCGTGATTGGCCGGGCTTCAACCCACTTGGTGAACTTGTCGACAGCTACCAAGAGGTGGGTGTAGCCCCCGGGTGCCTTCTTGAGTGGTACGACCAGGTCCAATCCCCAAACCGCGAATGGCCATGTGATGGGGATGGACTGCAGCGCTTGTGCCGGCAGATGGGTCTACCGAGCGTAAAACTGGCAGCCTTCGCACGTACGAACGATATGCGCGGCATCGTTGATGGCTGTCGGCCAGTAGAATCCTTGTCGAAACGCGTTTCCGACAAGGGTCTTGTGTGCAGCGTGGTGACCGCAGACCCCTCCGTGAATGTCTCGCAGCAGCATCTTCCCTTGTTCGATAGGGATGCAACGCTGCAAGACTCTGGTGAGGCTCCTTTTGTAGAGTTCTCCATCGATAACGGTGAAGGACTAGTGCGTCGTGCGATGCGTCGAGCCTCCGTCTTGTCGGTTGGGAGATCTCCTTTGAGGAGTCAGTCGGGATACGGTGTCCTCCAGTCGTTTGGGGGGCCCGTATCAGGCGTGGATGCCTCGTCGATCTCCATGACGCTGGGGTCGGGAGGCATCGTGGCCGGTCCGTCCCCTTGTGCCTGAGATGGCTCGGTGCCGACCCCTGGCGTATCTTGGGGTCGGATTGATGGTCGGCTCTGTTAGTGGGCAAAGACTCCTGACGGGATCTGTTCGCGCCCGGCCGCCATCTTCGCTAAGGAGTCGGCTTCTTCGTTTTGCCGCCTTGGGATGTGCCTGAGCTCGAGGCCATAGAACTTGTGCTCCAACTTGCGGACCTCTTTGCAGTAGGCATCCATGGTCTCGTTGTGGCAACTGGACTCCTTCATGACTTAGCTAACGATGAGCTGGGAATCGCCCCGAACTTCGAGTCGTCGGATTCCCAATTCGTTGGCAATCTTGAGCCCGTTGACGACAGCCTCATACTCGGCTACGTTGTTGGACGCGGGGAATGAGAGGCAGATTGCGTACGTCATGCGCACCCCTAAAGAGGAGACGAAGATGAGTCCGAACCCTGCCCCCTTTCGCATCAGCGAACCGTCGAAGTACATCACCCAATACTCCTGGTCAACAGGAGCCGTGGGTAATTGTACGTCGGTCCATTCCGCTATGAAGTCAGCCAAGGATTGAGACTTGATCGCCGTTCGGGGGGCGTATGTGATGCCCTCGCCCATCAGCTCGAGCGCCCACTTCGCGGCTTTACCCGTCGCGTCGCGGTTCTCGACGACCTCGTGTAGCGGGAAGGAGCTGACGACGGTCACCGGATGAGACTCGAAGTAGTGTCGGAGCTTCCTTTTAGCGAGGACGACACCGTAGAGGATCTTCAGGATCTGAATATACCGGGTCTTCGTCTCCGACAAGACTTCGCTCACGTAGTAGACCGGTCGCTGGACTTTGAGGACGTGACCTTCTTCCGCCCGCTCTACAACAAGGGCGACGCTGACGACCTGGGTCGTCGCGGCGATGTAGAGGAGGAGAGGCTCCTTGGGGTCGGAGGCACCAGGACTGGGGGCTTCGACATGATGGCTTTTATCCTGTCGAGTGCGTCCTGTGCCTCTGGTGTCCATTGAAATCGCTCGGATTTCTTCAGGAGCTGGTAGAGAGGGCGCACGCGTTCTCCAAGACGCGAGATGAAGCGACTCAACGCCGCCAAGCATCCGGTCACGTGTTGCACTCCCTTCAAATTTTGAATTGGGCCCATTCGATTGATGGCCTCGATTTTCTCCGGATTGGCTTCGATGCCACGCTCGGAGACGATGAATCCGAGCAACATTCCCCTCGGAACCCCGAAGACACACTTTTTAGGGTTGAGTTTGATGTCGTTCGCTCGGAGTTTAGCAAAGGTCCGCTCCAGGTCGGCGACGAGCTGGTCGGTCTTCTTGGATTTGACGACGATGTCGTCGACGTATGCTTCGATGATATCTCCGATGAGTTCGTCGAAGCATCTGATCATACAGCGTTGGTTTCCTCTGGTTTCTGTCGGTAATTCTTCAGGTCACAGGGGTTGCCCGGACGCGTGTAGGTTCCTTGAAAGTTACCTACGAAGACCTCCCTTAAGTCGGACCAGCTCGTGACCCGATCGGCGGGGAGGTGCTCGAGCCACGTCCTAGCCGAGTCGGCTAGGTAGAGTGGCAGGTTGCGGATGATGAAACGATCATCATCCGCTCCTCCGGCTCGGCAGGCGAGCCGGTAGTCCTCGAGCCAGAGGCTCGGATTCGTCTCCCCAGCGTATTTCGGCACGTTGGTCGGTGGCCGAAAACGCTAGGGGAACGGGGCGCTCCGAATGTGGGAGCTGAAAGCCCGAGGACCCGGAGCGTCCGGGCTCGGACTCCTATCTTCGTCATCGTCGTAGCGCCCTCCTCGGCGCGGATGACGACCTCAGCCTACCTCAAGGGCGCGCTCCGGCTGACGCCGTCGCCCCTCCAAGGTGGCGCGGGCATCTCGGTTTGCACCGAGACGTCCGCGGACGCAGGCTTTCGAGGCCTTGTCCGTCCCCGGGCGCGTCTGTTGTACAGACGCGTTCAGGGTGTGTAGTTTACGTGTCCGCGATCGCGAGCTCTCCGCTTGTTGTGCTGCTGCTCGTTGCAGTAGCACCTCAACTTCACGTTGAGTGCGTCGTGCTTCGGGCGTGATGGGTTCGGGGAGCTCGCGAAGCAATGCTGCTGCTGCAGCAAGGTTCTGGCTCGCCCGCGTAAAGTGTGGGGGCCCATCGCCTTCCTCCATGATCCGCTGGCGTACGTCACGCGCCATGGAGCGGGCATGTCCGTCGGGCTTGGCGCGAGCGAGCTCTCGGTCGATTTCCTCCTCCTCCTGTTCCAGCTGCCGTTTGGCTTCACAGAGTTCTTCCCTCCACGCTTGTAACTGCTCGGGCAGTATGTCACGGGAGGGAGTTTCGGAGGCCGGTGGCAATTGGGTGAGAGGGAGATTATTTCCCGAATCGAGCGGGTCTTCGGAATGTGCCATGAGGCACTCGCGCGAGGGATTGTTGCTTCCCTTGCTGCGTTTCGGGTCAGAACCTCTATTCGCCTCGTCGAGGAGGTCGAAAAAGGATTCCGACGTATAGCCTGTCATTCCCACGAACTCGGTGTCCGTGGAGCGCGGGCTTTCGCACGGTGACGTACAAGTCACCGCGGCTGTACCAGGGTTACCCTGGTTGGGCGAAGAGGCTGCGCGCGGGCCCTTGTGTGAGGGCTTCCGGGAGCGCGAGCCTTTGCCGAAGTGTCGCTTTTTCCCGTTGGCCGGGACGGCCGGAGTGCTACGGGAGAAAGGGATGGTGGCCGGTGACGCCGAGGCGTCGCCCAGCACCAGGTTGCCTTCAGGAGTGCAACGAAGTCGAGACTCCTAAAGGACACGACAGTCCCGGGAATCCATCCGTCGGCGTGGTTTGCCATCGAAACCTGAAAGATGACCGACGAAAACGCACAGCACCCCCCTACCTGGCGCGCCAACTGTCGCTGTCGAGGTTCGTTACCGTCGACTAGTGAATTTATCGAGGGGGGTGCGTTTTGAGGCTCCGATGGCTCACGAGAGGACACAAGGTTTCATTTCATCTGATTTACAATAGGGCTGGGCACTTTTGGCCTCGGCCGTCAAAAAAGGTACAAACTAAACTACCCTAACTTCTATTCTGCCGGGGGGGGGGGGAGGGGGGGGCGGGGGCACGTCCTTTGCCTCTTCTGCCGCCGTCCTTGCAGCGAGCTCCTGCGCGAAGGGGCCACCTCCGCTTCGATGGCGTCCAGTTCAACGTCGGTGTAATCGGGGCCAAAGCCCTCGCTCATGTAGTCGAGGCCGATGTTGATATAGTGCGACCGGGCAACGGCGAACGCCCAGTGCACCCCCCAGTAGAGGCCATCCTCCGCCATGGCCCGCGCCCGAGTGACGAGCCGGGGAACTTGGGGAGCAAGCGAGCTCGACCCAACCTCCTCGGCCACTCCGAGGTCAACGAGGGGCCGCGCGGACAGCAGCTCGGAGGGACCCGTGCTCCTCAGCCTCGCCCTTCAGCTCCTCCCGAAGCGACGACAGCTCCTTTGCGCTCGCCTCCAGCTTCGCGGACATAACTACAAAGCAAACGGCACAACGGTTAGCCCGCAACCAAGCCTAAAGAAAGGGAAGGGTCAGAGTCGGAGCTTACCCGACGCGCCGGCGTGGAGCTCCTTGAGCTCGACGTCACTTTGGGCCACCTCCACGGCCAAGAAGGCAGTCACCTCCTCAGCCTCGAGCCTCGCCTTGACCTCCTCCTCCAAAACGGTTGCCGCTGCCTCCAGCCGGCAGGCCTGCTGCACCACGAGGGCGGTCAGAGCACCGCAGGCCCGCCGCGCCTCCTCCCGCTCGGCGTGGAGCCGGTCCTCCGCCTTCAGGAGCCGCCTCTCCATGCCCTTCTCCCGGGCGAGGGCGTCCGTCGCCGCGCGACGTGCGGCGACGAGCTGCTCCTCGTCGACAAGTTGGCCACGGAGGAAAGCCGCGACGGAGTCCAAGGCGGACAAGGCCCCCTCCGCGCCCCGCCGCGCGCTCCCGGAGTCTGGGGCGCCTCCCTCCACCGGCCCCGCAGCCGGCAGAGTCGCCGGTACCCCCGTTGGCGCTTCAGCGGCACCCTCCTCCGCGGCGACGCCCGACGCTGCCTCCTCCTCCGCCGTGGGAGGTCCAAAAACGGGCAGCTTCGGCCCGGGCGCCGGGGCCTCCGCCCGTCTCTCCGCCGCCACCACCTCCGTCGACGGCGCCTCCGGAGGGACGGCTGCCACCACCTCCTTTGGCTGCAGATTGACAGCCGCCGCCGCTTCCGACGGGCCCGGAGGGACGGCCGAAGGGGCCTCCGGTTCTTTCGCCGCCGCCGTCGACGGGCGCGGGGGCTTCGAAGCTCCGCCCATGGCACCCTTCGGAGCGCGCTCGGGTCACCGCCCCGCCAGAGCCTTTTGCGGCGCCACCAGGAGCGACCCCCCCCCCCAGCCGCCGCGGACCTGCAAAAGAAAAAATACTAAGTACAAGCAGAAGGAGAAAAAGGCTCGCGCGACGCACTTACCCTCGTGACAAAGTACGGCGACGCTTCGGGGTCGACCCTCCTTGCTCCACCGCCGGCCGCTTCTCGCTGACCCCTAGACCGGTCGCCCCGACTGACGCCGGCCCAGAGGCCGACGGTCCCGACCCCGCCGGCTCGGGGCGGGTGCGAATGTCCTTCGGCGTGGGCGTCCTCTCTTTGGGGGCCGACCGCGCCACAGGGAACGTCGACGACGGGAGCGGCACCGTTTCCACCCCCCGAGCCTCCGACCCCTGAGGCTCTGGCCCCGGGCCCCGTTGGCGCGCATGCACCAACTCCTGCTTCGAGGGGGGGCGAGGGATCTCCACGACCTCCTCTTCCTCCTCCTCGTCCTCCTCCTCCTCGTCGTCGTCGTCATCGTCGTCCGACCCCTGCCTACGCCGATCCCGGGCCAGCTTGGCCCGGATCTTGAGAGCCCGCTTGGCCTTCCGGGCGTCCTTCTTCTGCTTATGCTCCTCGGCGGCCAAGCGGTTGGCTTCCCGGACGGCCGCGTCTTCAGGCAAGGGGGGGCGAGAGGGCCGGACCATGAGTTCCCTCTTCTGTTACCAGCAAAAAGAAACAAGTCAGACCCAAAAAGGGAAGATAAGAAATACGACGAAATAGGAATCTCACTCACCAAAAGAGAGCTCCCCTCAGCAGGGCGCATTGGCGGGTGGTCGTCTACCGGATCCTCAAGGTCCTCGGCGGCGAGGGACTCCCGGAGCCGCTGCTTCAACTCCAGCTCCGAGATGGGCTCGGCCGACATCGCTGACCCGGAGAAATCCGAGCCGGGGCTCATCTCCCGGAGCTGGAGCCGCCGCGCCATCAGTGACAACACGCGCCGGGCGTGGAACGCGGCGATGACCCCGGCGCTGCGCACCCTTCGGGTTCGCAGCTGCCACGCGGCGGCGAGGGCGTCGTCCAGCCGCTTCCGCTCCTTAGCCGGCGGCCCCCACTTCCACACCTCGGGCGCCGTGTCGAATGTACGCCTAATGAACTCAGGCAGGGGCCCGGCAGCATCGTTCTTGAGGTAGAACCACTGCCCGTGCCAGCCCCTGTGAGAGCTCCGCAACCGCAGGGGGATGTAGGAGCCGGCGCGCTCCCCGCGGAGGTGGACGCTAGCGCAGCCGATGGGGTGATGGGGCCCTTCCTTCATCTGGAACGAGACGGAGAAAAAGTACTGCCACAAATCGAAGTTGGGGGCGATCCCCAAGTAGCCCTCACACAATGCCACGAATGTGGCGATGTGCAGTATCCCGTTGAGGTTGAGGTGCTGCAACTCGAGGCCGTAGTAATGAAGGAGCCCCCGTAAGAAGGAATGCGCGGGGACTCCCAGCCCGCGCTCGTGGAAGTGGGCGAAGGACACCACATAACCTTCCGGCGGCGCGGGCACCTCCTCGTTACCCGGGAGCAGCCACTCCCTCGCCTCCGTCCGGGCAACGAGGAGGCCACGACTGACCAAGCCCTCAAGACGCGCCCTCCGAATATCAGATCTCAACCAGGAAGCCATGGAAAAAAGCAAGGAATGCGGGGAAGACACAAAGAAGAGGAACGCTCCGGGACGTCCTGTCGCATAGGGCGATGAGTCTCTGACAGGAGCTGTAAGAGAGACGCCCATCCCATGGACGATGCACGTCGTATGCATTTAACGCCCACTTGCCTGGGTAGCGGGCGGCTCTACCTATCAGCGGGCGTGGGCGTGTCAGGCATTTATTTCCCAACCGTCATCGTCTGTCCTACTCGCGGAGTAGTGGGCAATTCGCCCGACCCTGGGGTCGGGCGAGGCCGAGACGCGTTCGCTCGACCCCTATAGAGGCGGGGTCGAGCGCGTCGCCCGATCATACAGGATCCGACCCTTCCTCGAAGGGGTCGGGCGAGGCGGAGATCGCCTGTTGACTCGTCTATGCCCGTATGATGCGGAGGCTGGTGAGGCGGGGATTATTTACGCCTCGATCCCGTCATTAAGATCGAGGGTCATTAGGGTTAATTACCTCTTGTATTGATCCTCAACAGTCGCTTACCTCTATAACCCGCAGAGGACACAACAAATAAAGATAACCTCTAGTCTATGTATCACGTCTACACTGTTGATTACTACCTTAATCTAGCTTGCACATAAGACAAAGTCACTCAATGCAGAACGATGATCCCGTAAGTGAGTAAAGAGCAAATCTTATTGAATCAATGGACTATAAGAATGAAAAGGAATCATGAAAACTTACTTGATTAAGAAAGCATCCGTTAAGGTACAAATGCAGAGGGGAGTGCCGACATGCTAGTGCTCCATCCAGATTAGTCGAGGATCAAGACCGAGAGAGTGCCGACAGCCCGGCACTACTCTCGAAGAGCCTCCTCACTCTCATCTTATTCTAGGCACCTAGTGGCTAAGACATTACGTTTGGAGGGTAGCAGTGATATTCTCTTCTCTTGTGTGTCTTGGAAGTGAGGAGAGGGCCTCATGTTATAGGGGGAGGAAAGTTGGGGGAGTGGAGTTCCTTCCACCCTTTAGTCTCCTCTTTTCTCCCCGTTCACGCCACTTGGAGGAGGTAACTCCTGCGGAACAGGTCACCACCGCCTTAGAGGATCCCAGGGGGACCGACTCGTGAAAGATGGACCCATCTTTCTCTGGTGACCCGTAAGGGGGCCTTTTCGTGAGATACAGGGTGTTGGCCTTGTATCTTTGTCGTCTGAGCTCGGATTATGGCAAATTATATATGTGTTTCGACTGTCTCGACGAGCCCCTTGCGATGGTGAAATCCAAATCCTCATTTGATAATATTTTTAATAATGATTATTTGGATCTTTACTCTTGTATCGTATAAATCAACTGCATGAAAACATTCATCAGGACTTGTGGAACTAGTTAGTAATAACCCTACCATTATCTTTGGCGGTGGCATTTGGTCCTTTTATGCAGGGAATTGATGGTAAAAAACAACACTTAAGGACCGTGAACATATATATGGTGACGGTATTTTTTTGTACTTAATAGCCATCAACACTTACTAGCGCCTCCTCCATCTGCCAGCGCCGCCACACCTGGTACTCGAAAGAATTTTAGAGCATTGAAACATTGAAACATTGCATAAAATGAGGAGGTGGAGGAGGTGAGCATCCGTCATCGTCATCAAGGAGAGGAAGCACCAGCTCGCGTTGTCCATAGAGAGGAGCCGGAGAGCACCGTTTTGGACTACCGCAAAGGGAGGAGGGCATCCTCATCGTGAATTACCGGGTGAGCACCACCGCTCTATGGGATGAACGTCCCTGGTCCTATGGAGGAGCCTCCTAAGTTATATACATAATGACTAAGTACGTCGACTAACCTTAGGATGAGTCTCGACACCATTCGAAGCTGCTAGCTCAACCATACTCGATCATCACACATATAATTCCGGTATTCCCCAATATGCATTTCAACATCAAGATCAATATGCATAACGCTAAGCCACGATGGAAGCATCATCATCAAAAGATACATAAAGAGAGCGATTTTTCAAAATATATTACAAGTCTTGTTTCTACTTATTTACAATAAGATAAGAGCTGAGCTTAAGCTGAAGCTCTCATTAGCATCAACATCAACAAGGACATAATTATCTAAGTGAGATGTTTAGCCCTTGTTCAAGTGTACTACGCAGCGGAAACTTAACATTCCAACGATGCCCGTCCCATGGGCATCACCTACGCCTGCCCATCGCCATCCTGAGCGGGGTAAAAGTATCGTGAGTAACAAGGTACTCAATAAGTCTGACTCCACTACCTACACAAGGATTATGCAATTTGGCATTGGACAAAAGGATAGACAATAGGATGACAATTTGCATAAAAACATTAAGTTTCGCAGGATAAAAACTTTCAACCTACAACATAAGTGAAGCTATAGAGAGACACCACCATATGGCAAGTAGTATTGTAAACTCATATATCTCAATCTCAACCAAACTACAACTATGAAAATTGTACCATAATTCTGTTGCTGTACCAAGGCATGATCATAATCGTGACCAGGGCGATTCGAATCGTTTTTACACCCTGTAGGGGAGTACATATTTACCCACACGCCACACGACCACCGGCCATACGACCCGTATGTTGGATGTAAGCGGCGATTCGGTGTTACAACCCCTCCCAAATACGCTCCGACCATTTAATAGACATTCGGTCAAGGTAAGGTCGTGGTGCTACCTTCCTGGCACCCCTACACCCCTGAACTCGCAAGGTAAATGGTCGCAGCTAGATAAGGAAGAAGGCTTACTTACCCATTATCTCGGTATGTGGAAGTACAGAGAGGGCCAAGGACCGGAACAAGCCATTAGGCAATTTTCACCTAAACATCCCCACCCATGGTTCACAATTTTATTTGAGCAAACCAAGTCATCCCATATAACCACCTATATCACGCGAATGATGGTGACCTTCCAACATTCGATTTCTACCGTTTAAATTCAAGCATAGCTAAGCATTACCGATTAGACCCACATCTGAACCTACCCATCTCAGCATCCAAGGTAAGGTAATATAACAAGTACAAGGAAGGTAAGTGCAGTAAGTAGGATAGAACAATTATACCTAGTGCCCGACTTAATGCAATCAAATTACGTTGACTCAACATATATATTAACAAGACTCATCCAAAGGGTTTGAGATATGCAACGATTGCCTTGAGTAGCAGGTTCACCACTCATAGTTTCCAGACCAGCTCCAGCACCGCCCACGTGGCACTCCGGTTGCTCGATCGCTAGACAAACTATTACACTGAATGAATGACATGATCAAGTAGTGAAATGATGTGCAAATGTCATGAAAGTTGGTCAGCATGAGGTTCAAAGAGGATGATTGCAGTGCAAAAAGAATCATGATTTGGTTCAGCATTTTTCAAGTTATAAGCATTTAAAGATAATCTGTTTGATTAACAGCAGAGTTAGTATTTAATTAGTTAGCAAAATTACAGAAGTGTTAACAGGCTGGGTATTATTTTTTCCACAAAGTGAACTTTGAAAGGAATCTAGCAAAATTGGTCTCACATAATTTGGAGTTAGTGTGAATTTACAGCACATTTTAGAAGATCAACCTGGGCCGAAATAAGGAATTTCAGAAACCGGATAAACTTGAAAATAGAATGGGGACAGTTAGATTTAGCTCTTGGCAGGAAAGGTGGTCTTATGAGTCAATCTAAGATTATTAGCAGCACAAGAACAACCTAGAATCTTTATCTAAGGTGTTAAATATGACATGGATTAACTAGGTTAGGTCAACAACCCTAACAATGGTGATGGAAGCTATGGATGTACATGGAGCTCAGTAAGGTATTAAATCAAGCAAGAAGGGAGATGGAGAGGAGGTGAGGAAGATTCACCTTGACGATTAGAAGCTCAGAGATGAGCATGATGGAGAGGATGAGCTCAGCTAGGATTCTTCATGTTGGAGCACCCATGGTGGAGTTCACCAGTCCTGAGGAAGAAGAAGGGCGAGATGCCGAGCTCCAGTCGTCAACGAGGCTAGGGATGGTCTTGGATGAGCCCCGGGAAGTCTTCTTCTACGATAACAAGAATCGCCATGGGGCGACTTGGGCGAGCAGAACAGAGAAAGGGAGAGAGAGAGGTTTGAGTACAGAGAGGGTGTGGCATCGATTTTGACCCTTCAGACAAACGGAACGATATCAACGACGGTGTTGGCAGGGCCCTTGCGGCAGTGAGATGGAGCCCCAACGGCGTCAAGGAACAGGCGAACGGGAGCTGGGACGAGCTGCTCCCGCGCTGGCCACGCGGCAGCGTTCTTCTGCGGGCTGCCCAGGGAAGACATTGCAGTTTCTTCATTTTCGAAATTTCTCAGGCTGCAGTCCTCTTGAACATCAAAAATCTAAAAAGTGACCTTGTAGACCTCTAAAAATCATGCCTAAATTTCTGAGGGTAGACAAGACTCAGATGCACCCATTTGAGAAAGAAAGAGGTCAAAAGGTCAGGTAGATTTTTAAAGTAAAGTCTTCCAAGAAGGCTGTTTTACAAAGTAAAAAGGTTTTTAGGGCACTTAAACAATCTCTGAAAATTTGATAAATATTAGTAAATTTCTTTCACAAGATCCGCTATCTAGAGAATTTTTTGGTTTGGGGTGAAGTTGTTTAAAATCAAGTTTCAGTTGCTTCGCATGGTACAAATTTAAGTCAAAATTGCATTTTGAGATTTTAAATCAGATGCACATGCTAATGCTATGTTAATGATTAAATCCTACTCATGATGCTTGATGATGCACAATAACATGCAATTAGAGCATTGGGATGTTACAGGTCCCATCTGAATTGTGGGTTGGTCTTCTTCTATGATAGCCAAGCTGTTTCGGTTCGACAGGCCAATCGATGCTGCGCGAAGCCGACTTCATTCGCGTGGAGCAAGCCATTCGAAAGCTGCCGTGGGATTTTCACGTGTCACGAATCCAGATAGTTCACATGGCGCTGGGTATGCGGCCTGCCACACCAAAAATTTTTTTCCCATTTATTCAGTGTTTAATCTCAGGCTCTCAGCTGTGGTGCTCCTCCCGTTTGCCGCGCCGTTGATGCCACTGATGCAGAACGCACAGCCCTCAATCTGGACCTCACCAGCTCCTGCTGACGAGGTGATAATTCGCTATGTTCCATATTTCTTCTTTTGGTTACTTTAAAATGGTTATGACGACCTGACAAGAGGTTATTGTTCCTACTTCATTCAGATTTCCTAAATTTTTGTACTATATTGCCACAGTTGACGACGAAAAAATGCAACATAATATACGTACTACATCCGTTTCTTTTATTGTTGATGATTTTTAGTAATAAAAGAAATAAAAAATAGAGGTGGTAATTGTAAGTCTTTTGTTTCTTAAATTTTCTTTTATCTGTTGCCAAATCACTTTAGAGCTTGTTTTCATGTACTGATGCATCTATGTTTGTTATTAGATGAAAATGAATTAGATGAATCTCAAAGTCCATCGAAACCCAGAGACAAAGTTCAGAAATCTATCATAAAAAAACCCAAAGTTTAGAAAAAAGAAGACTGATTTTATGAGTGGTTGGTAGTATCACGATCATCATTGATCAATTGTTGATTAGGATCATCAAGAATTTAAGTAGATGAAACAATATAACTTTGTCAAAATTTTCATCCCCTCTTTCTCGAGCTATAGGGGTAGGGCCCTTCAGATGAAATAATTTGTCTTTAGAGGGTGTTTGAATCCTTTAGACTAATAATTAATCTAATATTTTGATGCTAATTAGAATAATTAAAAAAAACTAATTGCAAGACTAGTTACAGTACTCTTGGCTAACTGATGAGCCGAATCCATTATCCTAATTATTGTATGATTAGCTAATATTTACTGTTGCACATTTTTTACTAATTATAAACTTATTAAAATTAATGAGTTATACTCAACAATTAGCTACTGATTATATAAATAGTTTTATAATTATTTTATTTTTATTATTTTAAATTAATATCTAAACATGACCTAATAATTAGTCATTAGTTGAATGCTCGTACGTTGGTACGGGTCAAATATACTTTCTTAAAATTAAATAATAAAATATATCATAGAATAAAATTAAAATCACCACCACTAATCATGAAATTTTGAAAGAAGATAGGGATAATGTTACAGGTTAAATAAATATTATCAAATTTATCTTAAAAAACTTGACAAAGCCTGATCCAATAGCCGCCACCGCCGCCTCAAACCGGACGTCAGCAAACCCGTTCCTCCACATCCGCTCTATGAGCCTCGCGCCGAACTTGACACGCTCCCTGCAATGTCGGTCTTGACCATGTTCTTGATCTTTCGGCTAACGGACATCTGATGCTCCATCTGTTGCGAGCTCTCCCTGGGCGCGATCGTGTCCAGAGCATCAAATAGGATCTAGTGGAAGTTGAAGCACCTGAAGATGCGGGACGCAAGGCTTGAAAAATTCAGGTCAGCATCCTTGTCCATCCCGGTGACCAAGCGCGGGCGCAGCACTCGGATGGCGTCGAGGGAGGGGCACGTAACTGAGTTAGTGGGACGAAGCAATGGATGGGGCACTGACGACTGGGCCTAAAGAGATGTACATGGATGGTGGCAGCGGCTACTCGACCTGAGGTCCACGCTCGTTAGATAGTGGCTTACGGCATCGGAGGGTCGATTGACGGCGGAACACGACGTCGGAGTCCTCGCTGCCCCGACGAGGCGTGAGATTTTTTTTTTTAACATGGCATGGCGTGAGAATCTTAGATAGATACGACTCTATTGGATCGTAATAAAGTAGGTCACCTACGCGTTGCTTAACTCCTAGCGGATGCCGTTGGATGGAGGTGAACCGAACTTTAGCATCGGCAGACCAATGAACAAACATGTCACGTTTCACGTTTAGTACATTTCATAAATAGTAAAGATCTGCGTCAAACGGAGTCTTAGTTTAAAAACACATCGTCCATGTTATCTTACGAAAAACCTATTGTTAAATAAAAAAATAGAAATTTCAGAACCATCCTTTTTAGCCTTAGTTTGAGGGAAAACATTATAATATTGTGCCGGATCCATAGGGTATAATGTAGTCATCATGTAGTCATCGCTGATACACTCAGCGGAGTCATCTTGATCATTATGTTGAGCAAAAAAGTCCAGTATATCTTCCAGAAGTAGAACAAAGAACCAGAGCCAGCCGACCAGGACACGCGTTCCCGGCGCGGCGTCCAACGCGCAGCACACCCCGAGCTCGCGCTGCATGCGGGTACACGCGTCGCGGTACGTGTCGAGCTTCCTGCCTCATCACGTCGCACGTCCCCGGCTCTATAAAAGAAAACCCGTCTCAGTCCCGTCACATCGCAATCGAGTTTCCTTTTTTATAGCTACTTCCAAGTTATAAGTACTAGCAGTACATCGCAACCGAGTTGGCATTAGCTCATCAGTTCAGACAGAGCTTGACAAGGTAAAAGCAGAGTAAGGTAATAAGAAAAAAATACGAGAGCCAGCGCGCGAGCTAGTGTGAGTGAGTGAGTGTGAGTGTGAGTAACTAGTGTCAGTGAAGGAGATGGCGCACTTCCAAGGGCATCAGCACGGCCACGAGCAGCAGGCCACCCGCGTCGACGAGTACGGCAAACCGATCTCCGGCGGCCACGGCATTCTGGGGCAGAACGGCGAGTACGGCGCCCCCCCCGATACGGGCGACCATGGAGTGGGCCACACCGGCGGGTACGGCGCCTGTGGCATTGGCAGCCACGACTCCGCCGCCGGAGATTACGGCCGGCAGTCTGGGTACGGCCCAACCGGCACCGGCATGCACGACGCCGGAGGCTACGGCGGCTCCGGTCAGCCAGGTTTCGGCGCCACCGGCACCGGCATCCACGACGACGGCGGCATAGGTGGGTACGGGCACTCCGGCACCGGACCTCATCATGCGACTGGCGGCCACGGCGGTTTGGGCGCTGGGCACACCGGCATGCCCGAGACTCATGGAGCCGGAGGTGTAGGTACTGGGCACACGGGCATGCTTGGGACGGGGACCCATGGCACCGCCCGTCACACCACCGGTATGCACGGGGCTACTGGTCTTGGTGCCCACGGCCCCGGCAGTGGCGTGGCCACCACCGGTCTCGTCGGAACGCACGGCGCAGAGGACAAGACCGTCGGCGGCATTCTCCGACGCTCCGGCAGCTCCAGCTCCAGCTCGGTGCGTTTCTTGCCTCTTTAGTGTTTATTACTGCCTCTTATTTTCCCCTAGAGATTTTCTATGCATCGTCCACACGCACCCGGTTACTGTACCTTCACTTCAATTCATCTCTTAATAATTAATTGAGTACACTACACCATCGAATTGCAGTCCTCCGAGGATGACGGCATGGGCGGACGGAGGAAGAAGGGAATGAAGGAGAAGATCAAGGAGAAGCTTACGTGCGGCCACAAGGACGACAGCCAACAGTACCAGCACCAGTCCGCGGCCGCCGCGGGCTACGGCGGTCCGGACAGTACTGCATACACCACCGGCACCGGGGGTACGCACGAGAAGAAGGGCATGATGGATAGTATCAAGGAGAAGCTCCCCGGCGGCCACAAGGACGTGTACGGGCACCAGCACACCACCACTGCCACCGGCGGGTACGCGCCGGGGCGCACCGGAACCACCGACACATATGATGGGACTACGACGCACGAGAAGAAGGGCATCGTGGAAAAAATCAAGGAGAAGCTGCCCGGGCAGCACTGACTGAGCAATTACGTCCTCTCAGGAGACGATCTCACAAGCCAAGTAGCATTTGCGTCTGCAGTATGGAACACGTACTAATAAAGCGGCCATGACTGTATGTGTTCTTTTTTTCCTTGTTTGTATGTGTGTGTAAAGGCTGTGAATGAATATATGCGTGTGTATCAAATCATCTTGCACGCCTGATGAACTGAGTACGGCTTCCTTCTCTTTATCAGTGTTATAGACTGTTTTAAGTTTTTAGCATGATCTATATTAATCAACATTATTAGAGTTTGTTGTAAAAATATTTGAAACATGATCTATAATTCGAACATTTGATCAGTTTTTTTAATATTAATGGTTAATATAGAACATCTTTTTGATAGATTTAAATTAATTTTAATAGAGTAAAATTAATATGAATCCAATAATTTAGATTAGTTTACACTAATTTTGTAACCATGTTAAGTATAATAACTATATACTATTAAGAGATCAAGACGACCATGGCAGGGCACGGCGCTATCAGCAGCTTGCTCCTCGTCACGATCGTTGTTGTGGTCAGTCCCAGTTTTCCGTGGGTCAGAGCATGAGGAACATTGTCGCGCAGGCAACGCGTAAGAAGCTGGCTAATAGAGGAGCTTGAGAAGAGGCAGTAGGGAATCCATGTACCAGCAGGGAATTCGGCGAGCGATGCCTCGCGAACATTGGCTCACGAACAGGATCCGGATTCTAAGTTTACTGTACGGATGCAGCGGTCGCTGACATGTGAGGTCAGACGACTGTACGGATTCACATGTTAGTAACTATTATATAGATACAGTTCAGTCAGTCAATTACGATCTCTCACGAACCTACCGTCCTCTTATCAGCCCATGCGCTTGATGACGACGCACTTTGGGTGGAAATCGTGGTGGAGGACGTAGTGTAAAATTCAGCTTTTTTTCTAGAAAAAGGAAAAAACAAATTATTAGATTTTTCGATGACTTAGTTTTCCTGGCCCATTGCCTTGTTGTAGCCCGACTCAGCCCAACCAAACCCACTAATCCCATGCTGCCTTTCCTGTTATTCTGTTTGGTGACAGCCACTCCTTGCCCTTCGTGTTGCCCCTACTGGAGAACCTGCACAGGAGTCCTGCTGCATCCAATTGCATACACGCGAAGTAAGAACTTCCCATTCGTTTTAGGCTGTCTTCTCTAATGCCTACTGCTTGCTGATTCTATGCTGATTCTAAGGAAGTGAAGGCTGCAGGAAAAGAAAGAAGAGGAGGAGATGTCACACCTGATTTTAAAGAACAAAACCGAGTTCATGTGTATGCGTGTCCAGAATCAAGTTTTTACGCATGCAAGCCAATATATGTGATAAAAGAAACAATCTATATATAATCGAATAAGTAATTACAAAAATAACTAAAACTAAATGATAAATCAAAGTAGCGAAGCTTTGATTATGCGCATACATCCTTCATCTCCACATGAAGTCGATCGGAATACTACATGTCTAGTTCTCCTTAACCATCTTCATTTTTTTCAGCTCCTCATCTCTATTCAAGCAATATATGTTTTGTTGATAGTAAGTCTGAGTACATGTTGTACTCTGTAAGTATAGAAAAGTATGACATGATTGGCCAATATAAGGAAGGCTATAAAATAGTTTGCAGCAATTAGTGGTTAATTAAAATTAGCATCCTCTTTAACTAAGTGAGAGGTCAATCCAATCCCAAAGATTCATTAGTGTGACATATCCATCTTCAAACCAACTTTTTAAAACATCCAACTACTCAGGTGGGGATCCAGGGCACTCTTGACCGTGAGCACGGCTGTCATAACAGTTGTACACTGTAGAGGTGGCACCACTTTAGTCATAAGGTTTCATCAGAGGAGAACAACCTTCGGACACCTGTGTGTGTTATGATGACCTTTATGTGCCTGCTCACTAACGAGCGACTGTGGGGTACTTGTCCAAGGAACGGCCCTCCGGTACCTATTACCAAGGCCCCCCTCTTACGCCGTTCGGATCCAAAGATAGATCATTAGTTACTATTCTTCGGTCCGCCATTTGACATGCATGAGACTGGAAGAACACCTAATTAATGAGTCAAGCATATTCCATTTTCAGTCTTGTGGTGGCATTGTTATCCTGGGTGGCCGCTCCTGATCCTACTCCTAGGCCCTGAGCAAGCAATCCGTCAAATCCAACCTGTGCCAACAACACCCACCATCATTCCGCTTGCTGAGGCCCTTTCTACCAATCTTACCATCATCATAATCACCTCATCCTTAATTACCATCCAATCATATATACACCAGTAATAATTATCATAATTAATAAGCCCTTCTCAATTAACACAACAACTAAGCAAGATTTACCCAATTCAGACCCTAGTGTCAGGCGACAAGAATAATCAAACAATTCTAGTAAACCCTATTATAGGTGTTCTCGTATATTGACTCAAGCATGCAATCAATTTATAGAATAAGAAAGAATAGGTGTAAGATGATCAAGGACACTTGCCGGAGGCATGAAGGCTCTGATTGCAGCAAATTTTGGATATGTTGTAGAGGACTTCAAGGCGCATCTTTTGATAAAATTTCATGGAGCTGCACGGATCGTCGGGAATGGGCATGCAAATCGGCGGCTGTAGGTTTGAACCCGAGGGCACAGCGCACCGGCGGCGGCCTGGCGGCATGGTTAGGGTTGAGGGGTGGGGGAGGACGTGGGGAGATCCCTGACATTTATAAGGGAGGTGGCAGGAGAGGAGGAAGGAAAAGGGGGTGTATTTCAGAAGGAAAAATCTGATAATGAAAGGTTTAATCTTGATATTTGATAAAAATCTTTCTTTCTGCATATTCATGGTTGGTGGGATGTATATGGCTGACATTAGATCGAGATACATGTATGCTGTATGTGAAGTGAAGCATCACCACCTCATGTCATGATGTGGCTAGCCATAACTGTTTATCGTCATTGTCATTTCAAAGAACATATAATACATTGTCAAGTTTTTCCATACAAAAAAGATCATATTTCATTAACCAAATCAAATTTACCTTTATATTTCTTTTAAGATTTTCATAGCAATTCAAAATTATTTTGAAATCCTTTTAATTGAACTAGTTAAGTCTTTTGAACAAAGCACATTTCATAATATCTTAATCTTAAATTAAGTAATAACTATCAAAAAATTAAAATATTTTGAAGTTTGATTTTAAATAAAAGCACTCAAAATACAAGAATTTGAGGTTTGCTTTTTAAAAATGGTTCACATTCCAAAATGCAAAATTTAGGATGTGATAGTAGAGCAGCGAAGAGATTTCGTCTTGCTTTTGGTAAAGGACGATTTTATCTATTCCTTACTCCGTCATGCGGTTTTACCGTAATGGAGATCTAGGATTCGTGTCCTGGCCAATGGAGGCGAAATTACAATCTGCCTTTTCTGCTAGTTGATGCAGTTTCAGTTCGTGGTACTTTTCATGATTTTAGAAGCCAAACTGGAAAATATGTTATAACAAAAGTTGTAGAGCACTTCAAAACCATTCCAGGGAGTACTAATCCATGTTTTTCGTCAAGAATTGAAGAAGTTATGGCAATCTGAATATTACTGTCAATGTCAAAATGTCCTGTTTTCAGTTTCATTAGTTTTCAGTTTACAATGTCTTAACGACCTTAATAAATTTTCCCACACTGGACAAAGTAGTAGAGGATTTCTATACCTTTCTTTGGACACCAATATCACCCTTATACCTTTTGTGGTTTGAAAGATATAGCAATCTGAATATTGCTGTCGGGATAAATTGCAGTTTCGGTTTGTCATTGTCAGTTTCGATTTGCTCTGTTGGCACTCAGTTTTGGGGTCTTTTTAAGCCTAATTATTCCATACCATTCTGGAAGTTTTTGTAGTAAATCTTCCACTCTTTCCAACAAGTACTTAACTTCTGAATTTCATTGAGTGGTATAGGAGTTATGCAATTTTGAAGGTATCTGTTTGACAATAGGATAGATTTCAGTTTTTGTTCTTGTCAACTGTTTTGCAACCAGTAGATATGAGAATTAAATCTTGTGTTGAACAGAAAACTTGTATATGGTTAAGTGTAGATGCTTATAGACTTTTTGTTTGATATCATATCTTTTATGGTTTTAAAGTTATGAATTGTTTCACCGTGTTGCTGCTGCTTTGTCAACCTCCTTTCGTCGCTTGGGGCCGTGGGACGCTAGGAGCGGTTTATTTGTTGTTTGCTTATGTGCATATTATTGTTTTGATCTGAGAGTTATCTTATGATCAGGTAGTGTGCCTCCAGCTCCGTAGCTCTTTCGGTTGTCTTTTGGAGAAGGCAAGTAAATGTAGCGTCGTGGTGTACCGCTTTAACTTTTTATTTTAGTTACCTCCACTTAATCTGATTATTCAAATTAGCCAGATAATTGCTAAATTGACTTTACTTTTCTATCTTAAAGTTTACACTACCCCTTAGTTGAGATTAGAGGGTTGAAGTGAAGTCATGCATTGCATTACATTGTATTCATTACATTGCATTGCATCATTGCACTTTATTTCTGAAGTATGAGATATATCATTATTGCAGCTTCAAAGTTCTCTAGGAAGATGTTATTTTTTACTTTCCTTCTCCTGTTGTCATTTCTATCTTAAAACAATGTTTAATATAATGTGATTTAAATAGCTTGTTCTTGACGGCTATTAAGTACCAAAATTACCATCAACATATCTCTAAATATGGATAAGGACATGCATTTCACATATACATGTTAGTTTAAAATTAACATAGTTCTACATGTACTTGGAAAGTTTATGCATGTAATCATTTTATCATAGGAATGAGGCTTAATACGGCCACGTGGCAAAGAAACACAACTTCGGCCAACCACAGGATGCTACATAGGCAGCAACACAGATTCATGGACCCACGAGACATGTCAAAACACCACAAAAATTATCAGACACCACATATCCACACTCAGGGCCCACAGGACAGCCACCACGCCAAAGTGGGATCCGTGTGGGCCCCACCACAGATGTGGCGTGAGTTACTACCTCTCAAAGTCGGTTCTGAAGGCAGTGACGCGAATGAGTGGTGGGAAATGGTCCAGAGAAGAGGAGGAAGGAGAACCATTCATTTCAACTCAAGCCCCACGGCACCCCACCTATAAATAGAGGCCATCTCCTTACTCCCTCTCATCATATCAACACTCTACACTTTCATTGTTCTGCTGCATTTATAGGCTTAGGCTCATAGGCTTTAGTCCTTAGAGTTCTAGCAAGGAGGAGAGCGAGGCGGAGGTTCTCTAGGGGAAGCGTCGTCCTGTCGGCGCTCTCTTGGCTTGATCCCTCCACCGAGTCAAGTCGGAGTGGTGGTCTGTCATCACTCTACTTCGCACTTGTACCTCGACGGATATTTTATTTAATCCAGTGAGTATTCATGTCTGATTATTAACTGTAATTCCTTAGTCTAGTGAGTAAAATTATTCTTCGCTTGCTGGTTCGTAGTATACTACTTAGTATTTACTTTAATTTATAAGACGTGAGTCTTGGCCAAGGTTAAAGTAGTAACTAATTTGTATAGACGTGGTGTCTACAAAAGTGGTTACCTAAGAGTGGTGTGTATCCACGGAGCAAGAGGTAGGCTATAGGTGGTGACAGTCCTATTAGTCCTTTGTATTCCTCCACATTTGGATATATAAGTAGCGTTTATAATTGCTGGAGTCTTTTCCCTGGATTGGGAGTAAACTAGACCAGAAGTAAGCGAGGATAGGATAATCTTCTTGCTTAGATTACGATTTATCTCATAGTCAACCTCTCTATGTTTTTGCCCAACCTTACTGTTGTTGGTCCCTAGACTTAGTTTATAGATAGATAACCCACACACGTTCCCCGAGGAAATTACGATACCTTGGAATACTCTAGTGTAAAGTGCTATGACGGTACCCCATGCGCTTGCGGATTTATTTGTGGTCGCAAGAATTACCAAGACTTGTTAAAGCAATTTGCTTGCCGAGGTTTTTTCATAACGTCATACGCTTGTTTCCCCCTTTTCAGGTATTTAATGTATGCTTGAGTTTTGGGGAATAGCAACACACTTCACACCAACTTCATCAAGAGATTTTTACTTAATACAATTAATTCATCGTCATTTTTATGTTATTGGAGTTTGCCGGTTTAAGTGTGCTTGGATATTAAGTTAGAGTTATTTGGAGAAACTATTATTCTTGCTACAGGATGTTTATTCTTTGATATGCTATGCCCATCTATGTACTATCATTTGTTTGCTTCTGTGATGCTTGAAAATACAAAGGAGATGCTGTCGAATTATTCAATTAGGCATAAAAGGATCCATGGGCCACTCAATGTACAAAATCTGCCCAAATACCAAAGCCCACCACGGAGATGGGATTGAAACCCACTCAGGAGAAGCCCAGAAGAAGCTAGGCCTGAGTGGGGCCCACCACAGGTCAGCTGACCTGGGGGATCGCCCGACTTGCCAGTGGGGCCACTCAGGCCCACTTTGGCAGGCAACTTCCAACTGACTACTAAAGGCGGTGCTGACCAGGCTCGGGAGTTACCGACTCCAGGTGGCGGGAAAAGAGAGAAAGAGGAAGGGAAGGAAACTCACCCCGCGAGGCACCTCCACCTATAAATAGGACCCCTCTCGTCACTCTCTAGCATCAACTCTTCACTTCACTTTTACACTTGTGCTGCTACATTAGAGGCTTAGGCTCTTAGGCTCTAGTCCTTAGAGTTCTAGAAAGGAAGAGGGCGAGGCGGAGGTTCTCCAAGGGAAGCGCCGGCTTGTTTGTGCTCTCTTGGCATAGGATCCTTCACTAAGTCGAGTCGGAGTGGTGGCCTGTTATCACTCTACTTCGCACTTGTGCCTCAACGAATGCTTTATTTAATTAGTAAGTATTCATGCACACTTTATGAGTATATTGTCTTAGTCTCATAAGTAGTGTTTATTCTTCGCTTGCTAGTTCACCGTATACTACTTAGTATATGCTTTAACTTAATTACGGGCTAGATCGCTGCGTAAGGTGAAAATAGTAATAGTCTGTGTAGACGTGGTGTCTAGATAGAATATTGCCTGTGAGTGGTGTGTATCCCACGGAGCTAGTGGTAGACGGCTTGAAGTGACAGCTTTATCTGTTCTTTGTAATCCTCCACGTCCGAATACATAAGTAGCCTTTATAGTTCCAAAGTCTTTTCCCTGGATTGGGAGTAAACCGGAGGGCGAAGTAAGCGAGGATAGAATAAACCTTCTTGCTTAGATTAGGATTTATCTCTTAAGTTGCCTCTCTATCCTTTGCCCACTTTTTAGTGAGGTTGTTCCCTGGAATTGACTAGTAGTTAGACTACACACATTTCCTGTGAAAATTATGATACCTTGGAATACTCTAGGGTGAAGTGCTACAGCGGTACTCTGTGCGCTTGTGGATTTATCTGTGATCGTAAGAAATACCAACATTTTGCTATGATCTTAATGTATGATTGTTGTGGTGGTATAGATGTTTCTATCTTATTGTGCGGGTTGTAGATGCCTCGCGGTCGCGGTCGTGGTCGGGGTCGCAGTCGTGGACATGGTCAGGGTCGTGGTCGTGGTCGTGGTGAGGAGGAAGAACCTATCGAGGATGCTCAACAACCCAATGCTGATATGGCAGCCATTTAGGTACAGATGCAGACTATGCAGGCTAAGTTGGATGCGTTGCAACAAAATCGTACTGTAGATGGGGCTAATGCTGAAGTGGCAGGAACTGCACCTGATCTTGCAGCGGTTCCCGGTCGTCCTTAGACTTGAGGGAGTGGTGTGGCACATCTCTCGAGTGTTTTGCTGGTACTGGTGTTCCTCTTGAGGCTGTGGATTGGCTTTCGGCTACAGTAGAGAAGTTTCATGCTTTTCAGGTCCCACGCTCAGAGTGGGTTCGCTACTTTACTCAGCTGTTGAAGGGTGATGCTTTGGTATAGTGGAGAAATGTGTAGTCCTCCTACTCAGGAACTCTTGGATTCACTTGGGAGGGTTTTGTTAACCAATTTGAGAGGAGATTCTACCCTTTTGTTTACTTGGATAAGATGAAAACTCGGCTTCACAAATGCTATCAAAGCAAGAAGACGGTTGCTGAATATGAAGTAGCCTTTAACCAAAGTGTGCTCTTTGTACCTTATGTGGCACACGATGACTATGAGAAGGCGAGAATTTTCAGGCAGGGCTTGAAGCATTCTATTCGTCGTGTCCTAGGTGCTTTTCTGCTAGGGGACTTTCGCTGTTGTTGAGCAAGCTTTGGGTGTTGAGGCTCAGGATGACTATACTGAGGAGCTCAAAGGAGGTGATCGGTCACATGGACAAAAAGGATCAAAAGGGTCATTCTGGAGGCCCTATTCAGAAGAAGGATAAGAATCATCATCACCATCCTTATAATGTCAGTTCTTCTCAGTCTCGTACTTTTGGAGGTTCTTCTGGAAGTGGTTTTGGAGATGGCTCTAGCTCTATTTGATTCCGGGCTGTTCTTAAGCCAGGAATGGGTCTTGTGTGTTTCGTTGCGCTGATGCTCATTGCTGTGTTGATTGTCGTTGGTGTGGTCAGTGCTCTAGGTGTGGCCATGATCACAAGGAGGTTGTATGCAGGAAGAACCCGAATAGTAAGGTGACTTGGGAGTGAGTGGAGAACTCTTCTTCCAGACAGCAGGGTAATGCACACATGATAGCTGGTGTTTCTCTAGGGATGCAATATACTACACCTCCTGCGTCAAAGTTCTTACCTGCGCCACCCACGCAGCAGCTTTTGCCCGCGCCACCAATGCAATAGTACTTGTCGCCAGCTCCCTTGTAGCAGTTTGGATCGATGCCTGAGCGGCTTTGACGATTGTTTTTTCACACGTGCCTACTCCTAGTGGTGCGTATTGGCTTTATGGAGGTGCTGCCCCTACTCCTTTAGGTCCTACTTTGGCTGGTTTTCCGGGGCCTTCTTCTTCGATTGGTATCCCTGGGATATATGCTTTGCCTTCCGCTGACACTTCTGGAGGCCGTGGAGATGTTGTGACAGGTACCGTATCTGTTGACTTTTTTTATGCTTATGCACTATTTGATTCTTGTTTGTCTCGTATGCTTTTGTGGGTCGTACGAGTATTTCTATTCAGCAGATTAAGCAGTGCATTACGGTCAGTTCTGCTAGTGCTTATTTCTAGTACGGTTGTATGTCCTGGTTATGTGGTTCACCTAACCGATGAGGATTTTGTGGCTAATCTAGTGGTAATTCTATTACATGTTTGATGTTATTCTTGGGATGAATTGGCTTGCTCAATACCGTGCTATTGTCTCCTATTTTTGGAATACCGTGTCTTTGCAGGTGCCTTCTGGTAGAGAGATGATCTTTCTTGGCAGTGCAATGAAGCATTCTCTTGCGTCTATGTCAGTTGTTCCCTGGCCATTGGATTAGGAAATCAGGAATTCTTTTAGCTATGATGTATGGTGGTGAAACAACGTTACAGGTGGAGGACATTCGAGTCGTGTGTTGATATCCTGATGTGTTTCCTGCTGAGTTACTAGGTATTCCGCCTACACGAGAGGCTGTTTTTGAGATTAAGTTAATTCCAGGTATGCAACATATCCATAGGAGTCCATATCGGATGGCTCCAAAAGAGCAGGTGGAATTGAAGAAGCAACTAAATGACCTACTTGCTAAGGGTTTCATTAGACCAAGCAAATCATCTTGGGCTTTCCCTGTTTTGTTTGTGGAGATGAAGGATGGTCCCAAGAGGTTGTGTGTGAATTATCATGCCCTTAATCAGGTGACCATCAAGAATAAATAATCTTTACCTCGCATTAATGTTCTTTTTGAGCAATTGAGAGGTGCCAAGGTATTCTCCAAAATTGATTTGAATTCGGGTTATCATCAATTGAGGATAAAGGAAGAGGATATTGAGAAGATGACTTTTAGCACCAGGTATGGGCATCATGAATATGTTGTTATGTCTTTTGGACTAACAAATGCCCCTGTTGTTTTTATGGAAGCGATGAATGGCATGTTGCATGAGTACTTTGATGTGTTCGTTGTGGTTTTCCTTGACAATATCTTGATCTGCTCTATGTCCAAGGAGGAGCATGAGCGACATCTTAGTCTTGTTCTAGAAGCTCTTCGGAAGAATCAGTTTTATGGTAAATTGAAGAAGTATGCTTTTTGGCTTTCTAAGGTGGCTTTTTTTGGGTCATGCTATTAATGAGTGTTGGTATTTCTTACGATCACAGATAAATCCGCGAGCGCACGGAGTACCGTCATAGCACATCACCCTAGAGTATTCCAAGGTACCGTAATGTCCTCAGGGAACGTGTGTGGGTTATCTAAAAACTAAGTCCAAGGATCAACAACACTAAGGTTGGGCAAAGGATAGAGAGGTTAACTATGAGGTACATCCTAATCTAAACAAGAAGATTACGCAATCCTCACTTACTTCGACGTCCGGTTTACCCCAATCCAGGGAAAAGACTCCGGCAATTATAAACGCTACTTATGTATCCGGACGTGGAGGAATACAAAGTACTAATATGGCTGTCACCACCTATAGCCTACCTCTAGCTCAATGGGTTACACACCACTCGTAGATAATAATTTATCTAGGCATCACATCTACACAAATTAATTACTACTTTAACCCTGGCCAAGACTCCATCTTATAAGTAAAAGTAAATACTAAGTAGTATACTACGAACTAGCAAGCAAATGATAATTTTACTTACTAGACTAAGAAATTATAATCGGACATGAATACTCGCTTTATTAAATGAAATATTCGTCGAGGTCAACTGTGAAGTAGAGTAATAACAAACCACCACTCCGACTCGACTTGCTGGAGGGATCAAGCCAAGAGAGCGCCGACAAGCCTACGTTTCCCCTGGAGAACCTCCGCCTCGCTCTCCTCCTTACTAGAACTCTAGAGACTAAAGCCTAAGAGCATAAGCGTCTAAATGATGCAGCACAATAAAAGTGTAGAGTATTTAGTTGATGATAGGAAGTAAGGAGAGGGCCTCTATTTATAGGTGGGATACCTTGGGGGTGAGTTGAAATGAATGGTTCTCCTTTCTCCTCTTGTCACGTCACCACCACTGATCACACTGCTCATTCGCGCCACCACCATCAGAACACACTTAGAGAGGCGATAACTCATGCCACGTCAAAGGTGGGGCCGATTGGGGCCACCCTCTAATCCGTCGACCTTCTATGGGCCCTACTTGCGTCCCATTTTGGCGTTGTGGCTGTTCTGTGGGCCCTAAGCGTGGGTGCGGGGTGTGTGATGATTTTTGTTGTGTTTTCACATATCTGGTAGGTCCATGAATCCGTGTGCCACCTATGTGGCATCCTGTGGTTAGTTGAAGTTGTGTTTCTTTGCCACGTGGCTAGATTATACCTCATCCCTGTGATAAAATGCCTACACGCATAAACTTTCGACATGTGGAGATATGTTAATTTTAAACTAACATGCCTATGAGAAATGCATGTCCTTATCCATATTTAGAGATATGTTAACAGTATTTTTTGGTACTTAATGGCCGTCAACAATGAGCATGGTATCTTAGTTGATCCTAAGAATGTTGCGACTATGGTAAACTGGAAGAGACTTACTACAGTGATAGAGATTCGTAGTTTCTTGGGTCTTGCTGGCTATTATCGGTGTTTCGTTGTCACATCCCCAAATTCTAGTTCTATGTTCAGATGGAAATGAGCTCATTAGTCATGAATTCAAAAGTTTGAATGATTTTTCCTTGTTCTGAAAAATACTTTGGTTATAATAGCCTTATTTTCATATATTTTTCCTTTGAAATTGGCTTTTAATAACTTTTGTAGGAATTTGTTTTTCAAAAAAGAACATTATCAATATGTTTATATGAAAATTCAATGTGCATTGAAATAGAATTTTGAAGATTTTGTCAGAATTTTTCAAAATTGTTTGACACCTTTTTAAATTCAAAACAGTTTCAAATTTTGGGGAAATTCATGATCTTTCAGAAGCCGAATCACATCTTCACGCCAAAACAAAAGTTGCTCCATTTGTCATCCAGAGACACCACAAAAATTCACAAATTTTTCTGAGCATGGGAACATCAATATTTGTACAAATACAGTTTGAATATTTTGGAAAAATCCCAAAATTCTGTAACGGGCTGAGCCACCCCGACGGATGCGCACCACGTGTTCGGCGATATGCCTCCTACGCCGTCATACGCCAGATTGCTGCAGTGGAGGACACCGCGTCTGACTCAAAGCTTTGGCGCTTTGCTCACACCCTGTTCGGCCGATTCCTTGCCGCCTTGCCCCATCCCGTTGTCTGCCGCGCTGCGCCGCACTCACGCGCTCCTTTTCTTGCCGACCGAGTCCGCCGGGGGCTAGAGGATACCGTCTTGAGTTCTTCTCGCCTCGCGCACCCCACTCCTCTCCTCTCTCCCTCTGCCACGCTGAGCGCTTGTAGGCCACCATTGGTGCCGCTCGTCGCATTCACGCGGACAGCTCTAAAGAGAGAGCGCCGAGCTCCATTTCCTTGCCAAAATGACTCGCTGCATCGCCCTTCAGCTCTCAGACTGTGAGAGACCCGACCAATTTACATTCAAATTTACCAAGTTGACTCGCGGCCCACATATGGTATGCAAGAACTCAACCCGATAAAAGAGAATATAAACCCGGCAGTCCCCCGACATGCTTCTTAAGCAACGTCCAAGATCGAAGCACGTCGGCAACGTCACAAGTCATACATCACATAGGTCACATTAATTTAATAACATTAATTTAAAATATCCTTACATACCAAGGTTCATCATAAGTCTTGAAACTAACAAATTAAAAAGCGGAAGCAATTCTAAGGAATACGATAGTCGCAGGGGTAGCAGCAAGGAAACAGCAAAGGATTGCGATGCCCAGCCCACGAACATCGCAAATCACGGTCACTCGAAAGTCTTGACTACGCCTCGCCCTCGCCGGCATCGGCGGGGACAAAGTAGCCGAAGACCAACTCATCCTCACCTGCAAAAACTTAAGCAACAAACGTTGAGTACGAAGGTACTCGCAAGTCTTACCCTGTTGTGGGAATTAGTTCCCGACTCCAAGGATAATGCAATAAGGCTGTAGCAAGGTAAATAAGGTATAGGAGTGGACTCGATTGCTTAAACAGAAACTAAGCATATGTGAATAAGCATAAAGTAAAAGGACTCTGCGGGCATGAACATCTATTAAACAGAATCCCTAAGTACCATGTAACCATAAACCATGTACATACCATCATCCATGTTCCATCCGAACCATGGATACCAATACCCATATTCCAATTTCCAACATGTTGTGTGACAACTCTACAATATTATCCAAAGGACACTGAGCTTGATCATAACCGAGATCACGGCAGATTCGAACCGATTTTACACCCTGCAGGGGAGTCCAACTGTACCCACACGACTGAGGACCATACGGCTCATGCAACCCGCTAAAGTTACACAAGGGGGTACTCGTGTCAACCTTTTTCACACTCGTGCCCACACGGTTGGAAAATCCACACGGTGCCGAGTACCACGGCCTCGCAGGCTCACGTGAGTCCCTCGTCGAGTATCACGGCCTCGCAGGCTCCCAAGAATCCCTCGTTCCACACACCGTGCAGTCATCGACCAAACGTTGGTACGTAGTAAGATACTCAGCTTGTCTTACCATTATATTCGACATGTGGTATGAACGGAAAGTGCTCAGGCCAAGAATAACATGGCCGGGTCCTAGGTCAATCCAGACAGGACCTACGGCACACAAGACCTCCATGTCTTGCTGCACTCCTGTCCCACCGTTCAAATTTCAGTTTTAACACTTTCCAACTTTTACCAACATATGAACTCGCCACAAGCTCATAAGCAACCAGGATAAATCCTATACGTGCGAGTGGGACTTACCACTCGACTTCTACCTTGTTATCTAAGCATGGCTAAGCATTTCGTGACTCGAACAAAGACACTCTACCCAGGTTGACAAGGTGACGTATTCAATATCAAGGAGGGGTACATGCAACAATAATATGTGTTCCCGACTTTATCACTATGCCCGACTTAATGCAGTCCTATACATAAGCATTCATATTAATCATTAAGTAAATTACTTAGGGTAGCAATATGAGGTGCTTGCCTTCAACAACGGCAGTGTTGTCTTCCTCAGAAGCTGGATCAACCTCTGGTGCTTCTCCCGTAGCAGCACCCGCGTCACTCAGCTATAAAGTAAAAACGCGTCGATAAGATGTATGCCATGATGCCATGATGCACAAGTGATGCGATATGATGCAGGGAGGTAGCTACTGAGTCTATGAACACAATGCAAAAAGAATGAAGTCAATCGGAGTTCTACAGCTCAAGTTATGCCCAAAACAGTTTTACCGATTCCGGTTACGGGTTTCCCGGTTCCCGGGTTTCCGGTTCCGATATCGGGTGGCACACGGATGTCGTTTCCGGGAAAAATCCCAAAACACATCACATGTACTGTGACACTCCAGGTGTCACCAGGGCAAAATCGACGACTGTAAACCCTAATCCATAATTTCACTCACTTAAAGCAGATTCAATCTTAGAAATAAAAAGGAACATTGTTTAAAATGTTTTAAAGAGACGCTATGAAAAGTTTGACAAATAACAGAGCATTTTAGCAAAGTCCGGAGAAATCTCAACTAACAGTGTCGAAATCTCGTTAACAGAAAGAAATCCAAACCCTAACTCTTGACCATCAAAATTTCCACAGAACCCTAGCCATATTTTTACATAACAATTAAGTACACTTCAAAATAGAATTTTGGAAATTTATTCAAGATTTTTGGAAAAGATTTAGACCTCTTAAAAATTCACCCAAGTAGTAATCATCTTGGAAATTCAAGAATTCTTAGAGACCAAATCATGACTTGAACCTTAAATGAAAAGTGTTCCAAATAAATTTCTGAGCTTGTACAAAAATTCTCAAACATTTTCGAGCTCGGGAATTGTGCCAATTCATTGAATTGCCTTCCAGCCTTAATGAAAAAGAAAAAAAAATAAATAAATAAGTTTTGCCGGGCGGGCTACAGTGCCCTGCCCGCCCGACAACACGGCGCGGCAGGGCACCGCTGCCCCCGCCCGACACGGCCCCCTGTGGGCACGTCACCGATTCACTCCGTTGTCGGCTCCCTACCCTCCTCACCCCATCGCTCTCTCTCCCTCTAGCTCTCTCTCCCACTCTCTTTTTCCTCTGCCCGAGCGCGCCGCCCCTCCTCACTGTGCGCCGCCCGAGAACCGTGGCCGCCGCTCCACTGCGCCGGCCACTCCCCTACCCCCCTACTCCCCTCCCCGGCTCTCCTTTAAAACGGGCGCGCCTTCACCCTTTCTCCCCCCTCCATTCTTCTCCCCCTCTCCACGCGCGCGAGATCCTCCTGCCCCGGCCGCCGCCGACGCCATAGCCGCCCCTCTCGGTGAAAACTCACTCCCGGCCATCCCCAATCAAATTCCTTCACCAAATCACTTCCTCCCACTCCCGTGAAGCTCACCAAACTCCCCAATCCTCCAATTTCGAGCTCGGCCGTCGGAATTTTGACTTCGCCGCCGCCACCACCGCCCCCCACGGTGAGACCCCCTATCCCGGCCAAGACCTTGATCAATATCATGTTGCCGAGCTTCGTCGTGTCTAGTAGATCATAGAAAGCCAAGGTTCGACGGCCGGCGACCACCTCATCGTCGGGAATTGGTCGCCGGAGCTCGCCGGAGACAGTCCCCTGTTTTTCTTTTTCCTATTTATTTTCCAGATTATTACTCTGTCTTCTAAAATCCCTAGAAAATCACAGGAAGATCCAAAAATGCCAAACTAAAATTTTTTAGAACCCTGGTGAAAGGGACTAATTTTCTGTTAAAGCACTTTTTAACAAATGACCAACATTTGCAGAATTAATAGAAACACTCCTTTCTGTTTTTGAATTTTAGATTGCATTATATAGCAATTCTAGGGCCAAACTTTGGTCCACAAGTACATCATGGTACTACACACCCTCTGGAATTTTATGAAGATTTTAGGAACACGAAATGGCATCTAACCCTTTTAAATAACTTCAATCTGCCTAGTTAAATACCATTTTCTAAAGTACATTGTATAAATCATTTATAAGGTTAGACCCAAAAGAAAAGTTTTAGATCTGGTGCTCAGGAATGCTCACATAAAATTTGATAATTTTATTCTAAGGTTTACTAGTGCTTTCTAATTTTATAAAATGTAAAAACAGGAACTTTGATGAATTTTCATAAAATATAGAAAATTCATCTAGGCCCCACCCAAAGCCCAATATGCTTATTCCAGGAAATACTACCAACTAAAAATAATCTTGAGGAAGAATTAAAATGTTTATTTTAACCCTAGTTTAATAGCCGAAGGAATTAAATAATATTAACCGATGAAAAGTGTCGAATTAACTTAACTAGAGTTGAAGTTGATGAATATGCCAACTAAAAGTCACCTCATGAGAGTGTAATAGATTTTCTTTAAACATCATTCACAGATTAAGAATTTAATTTAATCGACGGCGTCGAGTAATTAGGGTTAACCCTAATTCTGGGCGTCGCCGATCTAAACCCTAGGTTATTATTGATAATAACAATAAGTATCTTTTTCATTGAACTTATCATAATCCTACTGCATCATATAAATTCTGACGCTCACGAAGTAGCTGCGGATCCAAGTTCCTCGACCCCCGCCGAAGAAGTCAACATCAGCTCAGAGGAACCAGGCACGCCCCGGTGCACAACCGTTGTTTAAAATTTTTCTTTTCTGATTAAGTGTGTCTTGTTTGTGCATTAAGTACTAGGAGTTGATTGAAAAATCTTAGTTGCATTTGTTTCCATAGGAAAAATCCTAACGGTAGTTGGTATAGACACCCCCTTAGTTTGCTATGCTTAGTAGGTATTGCCGGTAGAAGTCGAGCAGAGTGGACGCTGCTCGCGAAAGGATAGGCTGTTGAATGAAACTATTTCATGATATGGGCCACATGAATGTGAATAAGTAAGAAAGATAAAAGTTTGAGGGTCAGACAGGATACAAAGTAGGTCGGCGACTGGACCGGGTCCAGGGTGACCGTAGACTTGTCTGATCCGTGTGGTCCGAGACTGATCGAGTGTTGAATGTACTGGTCGTATGCTGGGTGTTATGGGCCCCAGTAAACCTATGTAGCCTAGTGATTGCAATGTCGAACCTGCCCTACGGTGTTTGACTAGGAGGATCTGGGGTGGGCAGCGTGGGAACTCCACAGAAACCGTCTGGGACGTGTTGTCTGGTGGGATGCGGCGCTGCTAAGTCAGGCGTAGGAGGGAATTGACGTTGCAGGAGCTGGTGTGAACGGTTGCCACGTGCGAGTCTGGGACACGCACGTGTCGTACGGTCAGGTTTCCCCCTGCAGGGTATAAAATCGTTTTGAACCGCTGTCGCTCCCAGTTAGTGAGCATGCTCGTGAAACGCACCACATTTTAGTAAATAGGTTGAGACACAAATGAGAAGAAATCATGATTATTGCTATTACTATTGTTACTTCTGTTATGTTTGTTTAGCTCAGTGCTAACTAAATTTATTTTCTAATCACTTAATCTGATACTAAAATTTGACAAGAGTAGTATAGGCTTGCGAGTCCTTTTGCAAGTAAACCCACCCGAGTCAGCCAGCATGTCTAGGAGTCGGCTGTAGTCAGCCACGTTGATGGGTAAGACTTGCTGAGCTTCTTAGAAGCTCACGCGTTAGCGTTTTGTGGTTTTCAGGCGCCGTCATGCAGGACCCAGCAGGTAGCTTCCATTGGGAGGAGCCTCTCCCCGAGTTCGGGAACCTCCAGTGGGAGTTGTGCGAGTCGCCGCAGTGAATTGTTGAAGTGGCTAGTAGCATGACGCCCGTGGGCACGGCGCGTGCTTTTGCTTAAGTCCGAGTGTCGGAGTTGTAATCGTTCCAGTCTTCCGCTGTTATCGTTTTCAAAACTTTTGCGTACTCTGAAACAACGTAATATTCAACTTCAAATTTATGAATCAATGATTTATTAAGTTCTCTCTTCTTGTAAATTATTGCTGTTTATCCCTGCCTGTGTTGTATCGTGTGTACGCTCGCTTCGTCAAGCATTGCCCAACAGAATCCTGGCTTAACGACTGAACGGATCCGTTCCGAGACGAGGTTTTCTGGGCGGGTCGTGTCATGTACGGGCTTTACTAAGTGGCTTGGGTTACTACGAGACTAAGTTTGACTGGTTTTGACTCACGTTCACAGGAACACGAGCTCTCCGACTGCCGTTGCCCGTTTACGACATCGGGGAATACAGTAACGGTACCGTAAAAGTCGTAACGACTTTTCCGGTGAAATTCAAAGTTAAGTTACAGGCATGGGACCATTTTAGTTCAAAGTAGGCTCTAAACTAAGACTTTTGGCTCTGTGTTGGGGTCAAGTTGAGCTTCTATGAATTTACAAAAAATCAAATAATGTTCTGTTTTTCAAATTTATAAAATTAGAAACATGTACTACCTATGGAAAAATCAGGAAACTTTATAGATCTACTACTGAGCATCTAAGCTAAAGTTTTTGTTAAAGGTCTTGGGCTTTTGGGTAACTTGTCTAATGTACTTTAGATAAAGGCAAATAATCTAGGTTTTTGGGGATATTAACAATGACATACATGCACAAATGTTCATTATAAATTCTAGTAAAAATGCTGGAGAGCATCATGCCAAGATACAATTATGGTTCAAAAATCAAGTCAAGAAACCTTCTGGAACTTCAACTAAAAATCAAAAACCGAAATACTTTAGTGAATTATTGAGGAAATTTCATGGACATTTTTGAAAAAGTGCTTTAACAGAAAATTAGTTCATTGTTCAAGGATTCAAATAAAATTAGGTTTGAAATTTTTTTTATTTTTTCACTGTTTTCTACACATTTTACAACATCTGGCTAATTAAGGAAATTGGAGAAATTAATGGAACAGTGGCACAGAAAAGGGAAAAACAGCAGGGGCGGCTGCTCCGGTGAGATTTCTCGTCGGAGAAGAGGGTTAGGGCGGGGATTAAAGTGTCGTGGAGCATCACCGCGACTCAAAGCACTGATTTGTCGGGGATGAAGGCCACGGGGAAGAAGGGAACAGGGCCGGCGACGGTGAGCTCGAGGCGGCGTCAATGGTGGCCGAGGTGGTGGCGCGTGGTGTTCTTCGTCAACGGTGATGAACTGCGGACATAACCTTGTCAATTGGGTGCGCAAGGACTAGAGGAAATAGCCGGTGAAATTAATTGGAGAAAATCATGGTGCCGCGACGACGAATTTCAAAGAATGGTGGCCGCCGGTGAGATGTTCAGCCGAAAACAGGGGCGGCGGCGTTCCGGGCAAACGACAGTATGGCTGGAGCTCTTGGTGGTTGGAGAGCTTCAGGGGATGGAGGGGAACGTAGGCGGCACGGTGGTGCGGCTTGGAACTCGCCGGAGTAGCCTGGCGGAACACTGAGCAATGGCGGCAGTGTTCTGTGTGGTGCGCGGGGAAAAAGAGCAGGGAAGGGGAAAAGGAAGGAGGGGGCTTGGCTTTATGCTCAAGGAGGAGTGAGGAAGGGAGAGGGAGAAGAAGCACCGCGAATTGAGGGCACAGGGGGCGGCGGTCAGCAGGAGGGCGTGGGAGGCGGCGCCCCTGTCTTGAAGACGACGTGCGGCAACAGAGAAAATTGATGGCGCCTAGAGAGAGAGAGGGAGGGAGAGGAAGGGGGAGGAAGGGGAAAGCCTTTTGGAGAGATTCATGGTCAAGGAGTAATGGCACGGTGCTGCTCGGCCGCAATCACGGCAAAGCCGTCGAGGGTGGCCGCTACTGTGGCGGGTGGTGCTACTGTAGCGCGTACAGCCTTTTTCAAATTGATTTTTCCATTATTCCAATTCCCTCACTTGAGTCAATTGAAAACTCTAGCTCCCGAGTTCAAACATTTTTGAAACTTTTTGTGTGAGCTAAAATAATTATTTGGAACAACTTTTATTATAGAAAGATTCCTTGATTCAGCTCCTAAAAGCCTGTGAATTTTCAAACTGGTTCAAATTGTTGGAATTTTAAAAGGGTTTAAATATTTACCAAAAATTTTGATAAAATTTCCAAAATTCTTACCTTGTCCACTGGGTAGTGTGCCTTTTACTCGAGTCATGAAATGCTTAGCCATGCTTAGATTAACGATAGAAGTTGAGTGGTAAGTCCCACTCGTATGTATAGGATTCACCTCGGTTACTTATGGGCTTGTGGCGGGTTCATATGTTGATAAAAAGTTGGAAAGTGTTAAAACTGAAATCCGGATGGGGGATAGGAGTGCAGCAAGACGTGGAGGTCCTGTTTGCCGTGGGCCTCGTCTGGGTTGACCTAGGACCCGGTCGTGTTATTCTTGGCCTGAGCACTTTTTGTTCATACCACATGTTGAATATAATGGTAAGACAAGCTAACTATCTCACTGTGTACCAATGTTTGGCCAATGACTGCACGGTGCATGGAATGAGGGACTCACGTGTGCCTGCGAGGCCGTGGTACTCAACCGTGTGGATTTTCCAACCCTGTGGGCAGGAATGTGAAAAAGGTTGACATGAGTACCCCTTGTGTAACTTTAGCGGGTTGCACGAGCCGTATGGTCCTTAGTTGTGTGGGTACAGGTGGACTCCCCTGCAGGGTGTATAATCAGTTCGAATCGCCGGGGTCACGGTTATGATCAAGCTTAGTGTCCTTTGGATAATTTCATAGAGTGGACACATAACATGATGAGAAATGGATTGTGATTGATGGTATACTTGATTTATGGTTACATGGTACTTATGGTCATGGGTTTAGTAGGTGTTTATGCCCGCAGAGTCTTTTACTTTATGCTTATTCACATATGCTTAGTTTCAGCTTTAAGCAATCAAGTGTATCCTTATGCCTTACTTACCTTGCTACTACCATATTGTATTATCCTTGGAGTCGAGAAATAATTCTCACAACAGAGTAAGTCTTGCGAGTACTTCGTACTCAATGTTTGGTGCTTAAGTTTTTGTAGGTGAGGATGAGTTGGTGTTATTGTCCCCGCCGATGCCGGCGAGGGAGGGGAGTAGTCCGTACGTTCATGTCCTCGTTCAGCTGGCTGAGCATCGTGATCCTTTGTTGTTTTATCTTTGCCACCACTGCGACCGCTTTGTTCCTTGAATCGCTTCAGCATTTTAATTTCAGGACTTATGTGTCGAACCTACGGTCTGTAATGTTACTTTAAAACTGATGTAACTGAACCGTTGTGACCTATGTGATGTATCAATCGTTGTTGTTCTTACGTGATTGGATCTTGGGCATTGCTTGAGAAGCATGTCGGGGACTACCGGGTTTACATTCCTTTTAATCGGGTTGTGTACTCGGATACCGTTCATGGACGGCGGATCAATTCGATAAACTTGAATGTGAATTGGAGGGTTCCTCACCAACGTTGGCATCAGAGCTAAGGTTCACAAATTACACCCTAAAATTTTTCTTAGCAACACGTGGTGGGTAGTTGTGTCTTAAAATCACTAAAACCAATTAAAATTTGAAGTTAGTGGTTTCTGTTTTTATTCCTTACCTATTCTTAGCTTGTTCGTGTAGGGTTTCTCTAGTATTGCAAAGCCGATGACTAGAGTTACACAAAAGGGTGTTCCTTCTGTATGGAATGATGATTGTGAGGTCAGCTTCCAGACTTTGAAGGATAAGTTGGTGAATGCTCCTATTTTGGCCTGGTCCTAGAGTGGCGAGCGCTTTACAGTATACACGGATGCTTCCCTTGTCGGTCTTGGTTGCGTGCTGATGCAAGAAGGAAAGGTGATTGCTTATGGATCAAGAAGCATGATGGAAATTATTATACCCATGATTTAGAGTTAGCTGCTGTGGTGTTTGCCTTGAAGTCTTGGAGGCATTATCTCTATGGTGAGCCTTGTGATATTTATACTGGCGCGACCCCGCCCAGAGAACCTCGTCTCGGGACGGATCCGTTCAGTCGTTGAGCCAGGATCCTGTTGGGCAACGCTCGGCGAAGCGAGCATACACACGATACAACACAGGCAGGAATAAACAGCAATGGTTTACAAGGAGAGAGAACTTAATACATCATTGGTTCATAAAATTTGAAGTTGAATATTACATTGATTCAGAGTACGCGAAAGTGTTTGAAACAAAAACAGCGGAAGACTTAACGATTACAAACTCCGACACTCGGACTTAAGCAAAAGCACGCGTCGTGCCCAAGGGCACCATGCTACTAGCCACTTCAAAGTTCACTGCGGCAACTCGCACAACTCCCACTGGAGGTTCCCGATCACGAGGAGAGGCTCCTCCCAATGGAAGCTACCTGCTGGGTCCTGCATGTCGGCACCTGAAAACCACATATCGCTAACGCGTGAGCTTCTAAGAAGCTCAACAAGACTTACTCGTCAACGTGGCTGACTACAGCCGACTCCTAGACATGCTGGCTGACTCGGGTGGGTTTTACTTGCAAAAGGACTCGTGAGCCTATATTACTCTTGTCAAATTTTAGCACAAGTTAATTGATTAGAAAAATAAATTTAGTTAGCACTGAGCTAATCAACCATAACAGAAGTAATAATAGCAAAGTAATAATCATGATTTATTCTTATTGTATCTCAACCTATTCGCTAAAATGTGACAGAGAGTTCAAGTAAGCTCATAGCTGAGAGCGACAGCGATTCGAACCGATTTTTATACCTCTGCAGGGTTAACCTAATCGTACGACACGTGCGTGTCCCAGACTAGCACGTGGCAACCGCTCACACCAGCTCCTGCAACGTCAATTCCAGCCTACGCATGCCTTAGCAGCGCCGCATCCCACCAGACAACACGTCCCAGACGGTTTCTGTGGAGTTCCCACGCTGCCTGCCCCAGGTCTCCTCCTAATCAGACACCGTAGGGCAGGTTCGACGTTGCAATCACTAGGCTACGTAGGTTTACTAGGGCCCATATCACCCAGCATACGATTAGTACATTCAATACTTGCCCAGCTGTGCCACATGGATCAGACCAGACTACGGTCACCCTGGTCCCGGACCAGTCGCCGACCTACTTGTACCCGGCTTGACCCTCAATCTTTTATCTTTCTTACATATTCACATTCATGTCGCACATCTCATGAAAGAGTTTCCTTCAATATCCTACCACTCGCGAGCAGCGTCCACTCTGCTCGACTTCTACCGGCAATACCTGCTAAGCATAGCATACTAAGGGGGTATCTATACCAGCTACCGGTAGAGTTTCCTATGGGAAACAATGCAACTATGGTTTCAATCAACTCCTAGCACTTAATGCACAAACAAGACGCACTAACTTATAAAAGAAAAATTTAAAACTCGGTTGTGCACCGGGGCTTGCCTGGTTCTCCGGAGCTGTCGAAGGTTTCTTCTGCGGAGGTCGAGGCAACTGGATCTGCAGCTACTTCGTGCGCTTCAGAATCTACATGATGCAGTATGATTAAGATAAGTTCAATGAAAAAGAAACTTATTGTTATTATCAATAGTAATCTAGGGTTTCGATCGGCGACGCCTAGAATTAGGGTTAACCCTAATCACTCGACGTCGTCGATTAAATTTAAATATTAATCTGTGCATGATGTTCAAAGAAATCTATTCCACTCTCATGAGGTGACTTTTAGTTGGCATGTCCAACAACTTCAACTTGAGTTAAGGTTAATTTGACACTTTTCATGAGTTAATAATTATTTAACAACCTCGACTATTAATCTAGGATTAAAAATGAAACTTTTAATTTTTCCTTAAGATTATTTTTAGTTGATAGCACTCCCCTAAATAAGAATTTTGAGCTTTGGGTGGGGCCTAGATAAATTTTCCAGATTTTATAAAAATTCATCAAATTCCTGTTTTTAGATCTTATAAAATCAGAAAGCACTAGTAAACCTTAGAATAAAATCATGAAATTTTATGTGGGCATTCATGAGCACCAAGGCTACAACTTTGCTTTTGGGTCTAATCCTTTTAAATGACTTTTACAATACATTTTAGAAATTAGTATTTTAACTAGGCAGATTGAAGTATTTTAAAAGGGTTAGATGCCATTTCTTGGTCCTAAAATCTTCATAACATTCCAGGGGATGTGCCTGGCCGTGGTGTATTTGTGGATCAAAGATCAGCCCTAGCATTGGTGTAGAATGCAAATTAAAATTCAAAAACAGAATAGAGTGTTCTAATTAATTCTGCAAATTTTTGTATAATTTCTAAAAGGTGCTTTAACAGAAAATTAGTCCGGTGTTCAAGGATTCAAAAAAAATTAGGTTTGGTATTTTTAGATTTTTTCATGATTTGTTACATGCCTAACAATCTTTGACTAATTAAAAAAATTAGGAAATTCAATAGAACAGTAGACTGAAAACAGAGGACACGGCAGAGGCGGCGCTCCGGTGAGCTCCTCGCTGGAGAAGAAAGCTAAGACAAGAACCAAAGTGTCATGGAGCTTCACCTCGACTCAATGCACTGATTTGTGGAGGATGGAGGCCAAGAGCAAGAGGGAAACAGGGTCAGCGACGTGGAGGTCGAGGTGGCGACAATGGCGGCCGACGGGGCGGCACACGGCGTTCTTCTTCGATGACGGTCACCTGTGGCCGGAATCATGTCAAAAGGTTGCGCAAGGACGAGAGCTAATAGCCGGCAAGAGGAATTGGAGAATCGTTGTACCGTCGCGAGGAATTTCACGAGATTGCGGCCGCCGGCGTTGCTCTTCGGCCGAGGGGAAGGCGGCGGGGTTCCGGCGAGACCAGTGCACCGCCGGCGGGCTTGGTGGTCTGAGAGCTTCAGGGGATGGAGGGGAGTCTCTCGGGCACGGTGGTGGGGTTTGGGGACGGCCGGCGTGAGCTGTCGACGTGGAGGTGGAGGGCGGCGGCAATGGTGGCGGCGCTCTGAGCAGGGAGGAGGGGGGATCTCGCGCGGGGTGAAGGAAAAAGGAGGAGTGGGGGGGGGGGGGGGTTGCACCGTTTTAAAGGGGGCTCGGCGTAGGGGTTAGAGGGGCATGAGGGGTATGGCCGGCATGGTCTGCCATGCTGGGCGGCGCTCGAGCGGCGCGCACCATGGGGAAACAGGGGGGCGGCAGAGAGAGAGAGAGAGAGAGAGAGAGAGAGAGAGAGAGAGAGAGAGAGAGTGAGTGAGCGCCGCGGGAGAGGGAGGAGGAAGGAACGGGAGAAAGCGAGGGAGCGCGGCCGATTGAATGCGGCGACGTGCGGAGTAAAGCCGGCGAAAGCCGTGTCGGGCGGGGCGGTCGGGCGGACGGCGGCACTGTAGCCCGCCCGACAACAGCGATCTTCAATTTTCTATTTTTTTTCTTTTAATCAAGCTGAAATGCAATTCAATTAAAAGACACACTTCCCGAGCTCAAACATTTTTGAGAATTTTTTGTACAAGCTCAGAAATTTATTTGGAACACTTTTCATTTAAGGTTTAAGTCATGATTTGGTCTCTAAAAATTCTTGAATTTCCAAGATGATTATAGCTTGTGTGAATTTTTGAGAGGTCTAAATCTTGTCCAAAAATTCTGAATAAATTCCCAAAATTATATTTTGAAGTGTACTTAATTGTTATGTAAAAATATGGCTGGGGTTCTGTGGAAAATTTGGTAGCCAAGAGTTAGGGTTTGGATTTCTTTCTGTTAACAAGATTTCGACACTGCTAATTGAGATTTTCCCGGACTTTGCTATAGTTTTCTGTTGTTTGTCAAACTCTTCATTGTGTTTCTTTTAAGCATTTTAAACAATATTTCTTTTTATTTTTTAAAGATTGAATCTGCTTTTAAGCGAGTGAAATTGTGGATTAGGGTTTACAGTTGTTGATTTTGCCCTGGTGACACCTGGGGTGTCACATATACTGATCATAAGAGTCTCAAATATATTTTTAGTTAGAAAGAGTTGAATATGAGACATCAGAGATGGCTTGATTTGATAAAGGATTATGATCACACAATTTAGTATCACCCAGGGAAGTCAAATGTGGTGGCATGCCCTTAGTCGGACTAGTGTTCCTAAGGTAGCGATGCCCTTGATTGCAGATTTAGATCGTATGGGTGTTTCCCTATGCTATGCAGGCACCACAGGAGAGGAGACACAGTTGCTCATTCAGTCGTCCCTTCTCGAGCGAGTGCGTGAGGCACAACAGCATGATCGTTAATTTAGGAGGTTTGCAAGAGGATAGCAAATGGTAGACCTCGTGACTTCAGTATTGATGAGAATGCTGTGGTTCGTTTCAGAGGACGCCTTGTGTGCCATAGAAATCTGAAGTGAAGATGGATATATTGAGGGAAGCTCGTCATACTCCATACATGGTTCATCCCGGTGCGACAAAGATGTATGGAGACCTTATGCAAAATTTCTGGTGAAGAGAATGAAGGTTGATGTTGCTAAGTATGTTGCGGCCTGTGGTGTGTGCCCAGCAGGTTAAAGCTGAACACAAGACGGCTGCAGGATTATTGAAGCCTTTGGAAATCGTAGAGTGGAAGTGGGAGTATATCACCATGGACTTTGTGGTTGGCTTACCTCGCTCGTCTCAAGGTAAAGATGCAATTTGCGTGGTTGTTGATAGACTCACTAACGTGGCTCATTTCATTCCAATGAAGACCACTAATTCAGCTGCTGACTTGGTCCCTTTGTATATCAAGGACATTATGAGGTTGCATGGCATGCCGAAGTCTATTGTTTCGGATCGAGACTCCTAGTTTGTTTCTAATTTTTGGAAGAGCTTGCATAGTGCTTTGGGCACAAGGCTGGATATGAGTGTTGCTTTCCACCCTCAACCAGATGGTCAGTTTGAGTGCACTATACAGACCTTGGAGGATATGCTCCGTGTGTCGATGTTTCTGTCCTCGGTCGGAACCGGGTACCGTCGACAATAGATTTGTATATGGGTAGGCGCTGGGCCACAAAGAACAATGGTAACACAAGACGCACGGTTTGTACAGGTTCGGGCCTCCCGGAGGATAATAACCCTACGTCTTGTGTTCTGGTGAACTGTACTGTTATGAGCTGATGCCCCTTTGAGGGAGCCCCTGCCCACCTTATTATGCGGGGGTGCAGGGTTACATGGCAGAGTCCTAGTCGGTTACAACATTTTATTCTAGTATGATTCTATCTCTAAACTTTCTTGTACTCGAAGTCATATCCTTACGGAGTCGGGTCACCCTGTGTAGGCTTGTATCTTTATATTATGGGCCTTGGTATACTCGGCCCAATCTTGTCTTCCGGACACCCGGGGTACCAGATTACAACATTAGCCCCGGAGTGCTTTTTGGTTGAATTGCTTGATTATCTGTCTTTGCTCGAGTTGCATCCCGACTAGTTTCTCCATTTTTTGGCTTACTAATGAAGTAAAAAAGGACTCTTTTTTCCTTGACGAATTCCGGAATTGGTGCACCCTGGGTGCACCTAATAAGTGTAGCCCCCGGCTTTGGGATTGATCGGTCCGGCCGAATCAATTCTGAAGGCAAGACTGAATAATAAGTAATGAGAATGTGTTCTCATACTTTTCAGAGTCGGTGCACCCTGGGTGCACCTAGTAGGTGTAGCCCCAGGCTTTGGAATGGATTGGTCTGGCTGAATCAATTCCGAAGACAAGACTATACGAAAAATATATTTAGGTGCTGTTTAAAGCAAAAACACCTACCAGAAGCATCCTTCTTGAGGAATGACTCCGACTTTCAGCATGATTGGCCAGATCGATCTGAAAGTCTTCGGTGGCGGTTTCCGAGCCGTTGAGGATTCGATGAGGCCGTCTAATGGGTCTCTGCCCTGACATCGAGTCAGGATAAGGTATCTGTTTGCTCAGGGCAAACTGAAGGCATATCAAAGCTGCCAAGACTGGCTTGGACGAATTACTTTGACTACCGACTCCTGGGACGTCTCCCGTTTTAAATGGACCATAACCTTGGAGTCATCCTACGTCCGAAGGGTCCTAGGCGATTTTCTGGGCTACAGCATGCGGCCGACCACCAGCCTGCAAGATTCTCTGTACAGGGCAACCTTCTCCACGCTTTTCTTCCCGATGTTGAAATAGATTTTGACATCTTAGAAGGGAAAAAGGGCCCCTATATCAATTGTTGTGCCATTTTGAGACTGGCTCAGCCCAAACACCTTTGACGATTGGTTTTTTGGAGACCCGGGAACAGGTGTTCGAGTGGCATATTATGCTTCCGACTGGCCCGATCACATGACTCGACTAGCGAGCCCCCGGGCATACGAGATAGTGATCTTTCGACTGACCCTATCAAGGGACTCGACTGGTGAGCCCCCGGGTGTGCGGGGTAGTGAGCTTCCGACTGACTTGAGTACTGGATCAGCTAGCGAGCCCTCCAGATGCCGCGGCTGTTGGCGATGGACACTGTGAGACTCAGTGCGACGCTGTTGGCTGTTGTAGCTCATCGAGCCAGCCTGCAAGAGATGTCGGGGTCTCCAAGTTGGTTTTCTCGTCGCTGGTGTGGGTCGTAGTAGACCATGTCTCCATGGTACAGAACCATTTTGAACTTACGACTTTCTATTATCTGCAGTATGGGCTATTGGCTAATGCATGACCAACACGTACTGGTATGATTTGATCATGCCAGGGGTAAGAAGTATAACTTTTAATTAGATATACAGATTAGTGATAAATAAATACATGAATAACGATAGGACGATGGTGAACGGAAAACTTCCTGCTGATTGAGAATTCCATAAAACCTAAAGTAGAGGTGAATTAAGTTATTTTCTCATAGATGTAAACATATATAGTCTTTTACTCAGCCATTCTGTGTGGTGTACGCCTATGAACCATATAGTCACAGACGCTGGCTCTGGGCACAAGTACTGGATGTTAGACGTTTTAAGGTTGGCCTTTACAGAACGTTTCACTGCTCGGCGTGTTTGTTATGTTACACTAGAAAAATAACGGCAAAGAATTAAGTTAACTTTTTTCACGAGGAAAAGAATTAAGTTAACTGACTGAGAATTAATTATGGTGTAGCGTACAGGTACGTATCGAGCCCCCCAACTGGGTTATGTATTAAATTGATTTAATGAATTATCCAGTTGAAGGGTTTTACATACAAAATAGGTTACACGCCAGAATACTTGAGAACAAGTTTGTTGAGAAGTTACCGCATGTACGGCTCAACTTCAGATAGGTTGTTCAACACATATAGCATGATAGTGTGCCACTCTTCATGTTTCAAGGTCATGGGATTCGAATCACTTGCACTTCCTAGTTGCCCACGGAAAAGGCTGAGGTTTGATTCATTTTCGCCAGCATTGTAACGAGGGGTCCATTATGCAAGCTAGGCAGGTTATCACCATAGTATGTTGTTGTGAAGTTTGACACGCTCCACCTCCTCCAGAATGTATGCCTATTCAATGGAAGCCTCAATTTTGGCTTTATTTTTACATTTAGTTTGAAGAACCTTTAAGCATCTCTCAACAGGATAGCACCAACGAGCCTGCACGGGCCCCCCATTCTAGCCTCATACAAGAAGTGCAAAATCAAATGCTGCATCGGTAGGAAGAAGCCTGGTGGAAAGATTTTCGCCAATTTAAAGAGCAACACAGGTGTCATTCTTTCCAGTTCTGCAACCACGGTCCAAGGTAAATTCTTGGCACAAATGGCAAAAGAAATAGCTTAACTCTGCCAGCACTTGCCACATATGCTCTGGGACATAGCCTCGAACCATCGCCGGAAGAGGCCGCTCAATCCATATGTGGAAGTCATGACTCTTCATCCCATTGATTCGCTTAGTAGATAAGTTCACACCCCTTATTAGATTCGCTGCATACCCATCAGGAAACATTAAGGTTTGGAACTATTCTAGTACTTCCCTCCTTTGGGGCTTCGTCAAAACGAATTCAGCCTTAGGCCTTCTCCATGTGGGAAGTCATGGACGGAGTAGTGGTACCAGATGTGAACACACCAGGTGGAGAAAATCTCATACACCGTGACGGGAACGGGGTCCCGATCTTCCTACAGGTTCTGATAATCAACGATTTGGGCAGAGTCGCGACACAAATCGATCCGGCTTCCGAACGGCACGTTCTGAACCCCGCAACTGCAGCACTACGTCTCCTCTGGTTATCACCCGCGTGGACACGGATGACCTCGCCGAGAAGGCTAGTCTTTGCCTGCGAATCGAAGAAAACAAGCAAGAACAAAGTAGAAAGCAACCAAATTGCAGAAGAAGATTAAACTCATAAAGTTGGGGTCTCACAAACCTATGAAATGGCGACACCGTTTTTAACAGGAATAATCTAAGCAATACCCGAACCCTAATGGTGGGGTGATGGCTGGATATAAAGGTATTGCAGACGTGCAAGTCCCCTGGACACAACCCTAACGGACTCTAACTCGGTACAAGGCCAACCGGCCCAAAGTCGGTGTCGCAGTACCCTGATAGATTCTGAACTGTTCAATATTTTGATGATTCCTGTAAACTGTGGAGGAATTTGGATGTGGGACTTGTTCCATTGGAAAAATAATCTCGTCCTCTTTCCATGAAGTGGTAGATCACCTAAAACAGAGTTCGTATGCGACCTGGGCAGCCGTTTTAGTGCGGACTGCTCCTGGACTCCGAGTTGGATTCGAAGTCGACGTGAGTTGGATCTCCTACTTGGCTTGGACGTCCTTGTCCGAATTATACCTGGTCTCCAGGGCCTTCCTTGACCTCTCCATGATTTCTAATCATAATATAATCATTAGGTAGCAATCTATTCTCTATAGTAATATATAAGCTCATACTTAAGAACGAGCTCACCTCTAAATTCAATTGTCGTGCCTGAGCTCTAGTGATTGGTCCTTCATTTGTCATAGTGGGAGAAGGATTGTGTGTAACCATGGGTGCGATGTCCCCATCATCCGCCCCTTCTTAAAGCGGAGTTGTTCTCAACTCCAGCTCATCATCTTCTCTCAAGTATGGCCCCCAATGGAAAGCAACACCCTGCGTAACCGTCGTGGGCGTAGGCCAACTCTGAATTGACTCTACCTTAGCCTTATCAACCTTGATGCCCTGTGGAGTCACAACATAGCCAAGAAAAGAGACTCGACTGGTGCAAAGGTGCACTTGTCGAGGTTACCAAACAAACGTGCATCACGTAAAGCAGAAAAAAACAGCACGTAGATGATCCCTATGTTCAGCTATAGACTTGCTATAAATCAAGATATCATCAAAGTAAACCACCACAAATTCAACTATGAATAGACGTCGTCGTTGTTGCCTAGAGGTGGACGCCTTTCCAAATTGTCAAGCCGCATTGAAATTGCAGCCAGCTGAGTGGTGATGCCTTGGAGAGTTCTTCCTATGTGCAGGTCGTTGAGGGTCTTCGTCACGGTCTCAGTGATCTTGTCATCAATGCCTTCAAGCGCCTTGGTAGTTGCTCCCTGCAATTGACCTTGGCTGATGCACTCGTTGAAGTCCGCCGGAGTCCTAGATTCCTCAGTACCTGACATGATGAAAGAAACAAGAAACACAGAGAAAAGCAGAAAAGGTTATCCCTATCAACTACTGTGCGAACGGTGGCACTCCTGGACAGCAAAAGGAAGCTTCAAACCAAGTTCTTGCAAGGATCTAAACGAACACAAAGCAAAGATACCTTGGAGAAGTAATCCGGCGATTACAGAATTAAGAATCCGTGCCTGTTCAAAAGGTTTAAGTGGAGCTTGGAAGGCTAATATATATGTAAGTGGAACACAAATCAAAATCAGATAGTAATATTGAATAAATGTCCAAAGTATTGATCCTAGTTGCTGGCCTAAAGCGTCCTATGAGAGTTATGATACGTGGTCAAATAACATGTGTAGGGAAACGGCAACAAAGATCAATAGCCAAAGAAAATTAAATTTAGGACAAACATAAAACAGCACCGAGTGTTCCAACAAAAGTTTATCAATTTATTTTTTTTCTTTTTTTTTAACCATAGAAGTAATCATAATACTTCTATCCCTTTTTATTTGTATTATTTCTGTTTCTCAACTCAAAGCATGTGAAAGCTAACTACACAAATTTTCTGATCAAAACGATATAATGGCAGAACTGAACTCTATGCAGGCGTTTTTCTTTTCTGGCGTTGAAACAAACTAGGGTAGCGGAAAAAAGAAAGGTGGAATTTTGCGGCGAAGCTCTGGATAAGGTGAAAATTAGCGATGGATGATCAACCCGTGTGGATCTAGTGAATAACAGATCAGACACAACAAACGAAGGGGTGGGATCTGGGTGGGAAAAAAAAATTGACGGCTAGGGTTTGACACAAGGCGGCGGAAGCAAAACAAACTGTAACGAGACGTGATCTAAACCAGCAACAAGACCCGATTAAGGACACAAACTCAATACTACGGACTCTGAAATTGAAATATGCAGAGGCTAAACACGGTTTGACTCTGAAATTGAAATATGCAGAGGCTAAACACAGTTTGACTCTGAAATTGAAATATACAGAGGCTAAACACGGTTTTGGACAGGATGTAACTTAAAACTACAATTCTATTTTTGGCTTTTTATGGACTATAGGACGAAACAAAAACAAGGAACTAGGATAAACAATAGCGAACCTAAGGAACATCTGAAGCTCTGATTACCACTTGATGGGAACAGGGTCCCAATTGGTTATAGCCCTTGCAGCGGCTGAAGCAGCTATTGGACTATCCATTCTTTCTTCCATCCATCGTAACAGGAAATCAACTCGTATCAATCAATCGAATTTTTTGAATAATTAGATATAGAATTCTCTAAACAAAGGCGCATAGCATATAGAATAATATGGAACATTAAGATAAGATTAATAAAATGGAGTCTTCTTTTCTTATTTTTATTTGAGAATACCCTTTTTTGAAGTAGGTTATTTCAGAGTATTCTTTTTTACTTATTGAATTTTACATTTTTGCAATTGATTGATATTGCAATATTCAAATTGCAACAATTTATATTGCAAAGATAATAGCCAATTTATTGGCTAATTTGAATTAGTATGTAGAATTCGTATAATTATGACTGTTATCTTCCTACAGGTTCTGATAATCAAAGATTTGGGCGGAGTCGCGACACAAATCGATCCAGCTTCCAAACGGCACGTTCCGAACCCCGCAATCGCAGCACCACGTCTCCTCTGGTTATCACCCGCGTGAACACGGATGACCTCGCCGAGAAGGCTAGTCTTTGCCTGTGAATCAAAGAACACAAGCAAGAACGAAGTAGAAAACAATCAAATTACAGATGAAGATTAAACTCACAAAGTTGGGGTCTCACAAACCGATGAAACGGCGACACTTTTAACAGGAATAATCTAAGCAAAACCCGAACCCTAGTGGTGGGGTGACGGCTGGATATAAAGGTATTGGGGACGTACAAGTCCCCTGGACACAACTCTAACGGACTCTAGCTCGGTACAGGGCCAACCGGCCCAAAGTCGGTGTCGCAGCACCCTGACAGATTCTGAACTGTCCAATGTTTTAATGATTCCTATGTACTCTGGAGGAATTTGGATGTCGGACTTATTCCATTGGAAAGATAATCTCGTCCTCTTTCCATGAAGTGGTAGATTGTCTAAAAAGGAGTCCGTATGCGACCTGGGCACCCGTTTTAGTGCAGACTGCTCCTGGGCTCCAAGTTGGATTCGAAGTCGACGTGAGTTGGATCTCCTACTTGGCTTGGACGTCCTTGTCTGACTTGTACCTGGTGTCCAGGGCCTTCCTTGACCTCTCCATGATTCCTAATCATAATATAATCATTAGGTAGCAATCTATTCTCCATAGTAACATATAAGCTCACCTCTAGATTTAATTGTCGTGCCTGAGCTCTAGTGATTGGTCCTTCATTTGTCGTAGCGGGAGAAGCATTGTGTGTAACCATGGGTGAACGTCCTCTTCACACCGGGAAGTCATGCAGGGAGTAGTGGTACCATACGTGCATTTTGAAGTTTCTCTTTGTAGCTCGGTCGTATGTCCATACCCCCTCCTCCCAAGCACGGATCAATTCATCAGTCATAGGCTCCATGAACACACCTATATTACTTTCTGGGTGTTCAGGAATTATCAACGATAAGAACATGTTCTGTCGTTGAAAGACGACGCCCGGGGAGAGATTAAGGGGGATAACCAAAATGGGCCAACATGTGCATGGTGCAGCCATCATTCCATAAGAATTGAACTCATCTGTTGCCAATGCAACATGTACATTACAAGCCTCTAATGCTTTGTCGGGATGAATTCCATCAAAGAGGGTCCATGCTTCACCGTCGGATGGATGCACCATCTTGTTAGGATTGTATCATTTACCATTCTTATGCCATGTCTACTGTTTTGCAGACTTCTCGGTCATGTATAGCCGTTGGATCCTCCGTATGAATGGAAGGTGCCATATGATCTTCACGGGTGATGAGGACATCGACTCCAACAAGGGAACGGCCACACCAGCAGCACCTACGGACGCGCCTCCACTTCCAGTCACGACTCCACCAGATGCGCCTCTACCTCAAGCGACACTTCCTTCATCAGTGGGGCCAATCACGAGGGCCCGTGCAAGAGAGCTGAACTATGTCATGGTGTTGAAGAACGAAGGCCCAGAAGATTAGCCAGTTGGCCCAGTTGAAGACCCCCCTAATGGGCCAACCTAGGGTTGCACGCAACCCTAGGATGCGCGCCACCCAGGGACTGCGCCCCCACCTCTGGCCGCCACCCAGGGGCTGCGCCCCTCCCCTCATGTATTTAGCCAAGGGCTACGCCCCTTGTTTATTTTTGAGTTTTGTTTAATTGTTAGCTTTAGCTACAGCCGTCGCACGCATTACAGCGCTGCCACGTGTATTCAGAACTCCACCTTCAAGTAATACATCAGATTGCTTGCATCTCTTTCTTGCTCGTTCTTCGATGGCGCGCAGGAAACGATCTTCGTGATCAGGCTGATCTTGCACCACCAAGGTTGGTAACCATCGGGAGTTGGTTCAGCGATTGCATTGGCGCCTCGGGCTTGCTCGTCGTAGTCGGATCGTGAGGGTCTACTTCCACCAAATAAAGTTATCTTCACTCACCGAAAGATCGGGCACTCCAGTTCTATCAAGTGGTATCAGATTCCAGTGTTTCTCGGTGAGTTTTTCGTGTGTTTTTTCATTCACCCTATAGTCCACAAAAAACCAAAAACAAAAAATTTTCAGGTTAGATCTGTTATCCCAGCACCCCCTTACGCCTTGCACTTTCGATCAGTAATTTGCATTGTTGAATTTGTGTGCTTGCGCGTTTCGTTGTTGCTGGATTACTTGTGTTTTTATCCATCTGTTCTAGCCGCCACAAACCCTAACACTGCTCCCCTGCTGTACGCGCCTAGATCTGTTCCCTCCGCGCCGCGCACGAGTCCTGCTCGGTTCCAATCTGCTCTCTCAGCGCCGCACGCGAGCCCTGCTCGATTACGCTCTGCTATCTCAGCGCCGCGCACGAGTCCTACTCGGTTGCGCTCTGCTATCTCAACGCCGCGCACGAGTCCTACTCGGTTGCAATCTGCTATCTCAGCGCCGCGCCAGAACCCAAATCCCGGCCAGTCACGCCGCCGAATTCCACTCGTCTCCGTCTCTGTTTTGTTTTCGTGACAGTCCAATCACAAAAAAAAACAAGAAAAAAAGAAAAAGAGAGAAAAGGAGCATGCAAGTGTGCCAAAAAAAAAAAACAACCCGAACAGGAGACGTTTGTTGCTCGTGATCGGTTTTGCTGGGAAAATCCCAACCGACCTGGTTCGCCGTGTGTCCTCGTTGGACTGGTGAGTCTGTCCGTGTTCTGCAGCATCGGCTCCGTGATACATTCGACCTTCCTCTTTTAATTACCTTTTTACCCCTGCCATCTCCGGAAAAAGTGCATGTGGTGACTTGTTCCTTTGCTTTTCCTTGTTCATATAATCAGTTTTGGGCGTCCAGCCGCGGGTTGTTTTCCATCATACCTTCCCGTACATCCAACCCTAGCTCGTTCTCGCACTTGTTTCCAGCAGCGTCCATACATGTTTAGCACTATTATTCAACTTTGCAATTATTGTTTGATCGTGCTAATCCTTGTCTTGAGTGCAGCCTGCCCAGAACTACACATATTTCTACTACGAGCAGGTTTTGTTCTCCAGGCAATCGCTCCTCCAATCTTTCACTGGTTCTACCTGTTGGTTGCAGCTCACCCCTGTATGCTTGGTAAGAACGGGTAAGAATTTGATAACAGCGTTGTTTTGAGCGATTTCCCCCCACCATACACCTGCTATCGTAGTGTCCTCTCCGTTGCTGTTTCGTGTTTGCACTAACAATGGCAGGAGACGACGCCAAGACGGACACTACACTACAGAACGTCCACGCGCACGTCGAAGGCCTTGCCGGCGACATCAAGACGCTGCATGAACGGCTGGATTTCACGGTTGCTTCATCGACCGAGCGTTTCGACCAGATCGACCTCGCTCAAACGGCCGCCCACGCCACGCTCGAGACGATCAAGACTCGTCTTGAGACGTTGACCACGCAGCTAATGGAGTTGCAGCAGGCGCGCGACTATGGCGGTGATACGGAACTGGACGATGGTGGTCGCCGCGGTCGTGCATGCAGGGAACGTGTCCCACCTCCTGATTCCTTTGCTAAGATCAAATTTCGCATTCCATCCTTTAATGGCAAATATGATCCTGCTGCTTATTTTGATTGGGAATTAGAGGTCGAACAGAAATTTTCATGACATGATATTCCTACTCATCTACAAGTTAAGGCTGCTATTAGTGAATTTATTGATTTTGCTTTAATTTGGTGGCGTGAATATAAACAAAAGTTTCCCGATAACACTCCCACCACTTGGGATGAACTAAAAACTGCCATGCGTCACAGATTTGTTCCTTCTTATTATGCCCGTGACTTGCTCAACCAAATGCAACGATTTCAGCAAGGTTCCCAAACTGTTGAGGAATATTACCAAGCGTTACAAAAGGGCATGATTCGTTGTGGTTTAGTTGAGCAGGAGGACGCTGCTATGGCACGTTTTAGGGGTGGTTTGAATCGTGAAATTCAGGACATCCTTGATTACAAGGAATATGATGATATGACCACTTTGTTTGAATTTGCTTGCAAAGCTGAACGTGAAGTGCAGGAACGGCGATCGTCGACACACGCTAACTCTTTTGCAGGACGCGGCCAAGCTTCCACCCCAGCCCCCCGCCCGACGTCCTCTACGTCGTCCTCCACGCCGCGCGAGCGTGCGCCGTCCACTTCAAGCGCATCACCACGCGAGCAGCCGGCCAAGCCGACAGCACCTCCGGCCCACGGTGCCTCTCCTTCCACAGGGCGCACTCGGGACATTCAGTGCCATCGTTGCAAAGGTTACGGTCATGTGATTCGGGACTGCCCCAACAAGCGTACCTTGCTGATCCGTGACAATGGTGAGTACTCTTCCGCTAGTGATACTGAGGAGACTAGACATGCTATGCTTTCCACTGACCATGCAGATCATACGGAGGTTCACGTTGATTCCAGCGCCGCCGATAGGTATGAGAGTCTTGTTGTCTTTTGTCCACCACCAGAGTCTGCATCCAGGAACCTAGAGGAGTTACACTTTGGATAGTACTTTGCTTTCGTATATTCTTTCCTATATAGGATGCACCCCTTTGGACACGCATGTATCTGCTCATATGGCATCTTAAGTGCGTGAAGGAGTTTTTGTGACTGGTACATGCTCATTGGCAGAATGTGACCCTCTTGAAGCAAGCCACTCAAAATTTTTAGCAAGACACCAAAGGCATCTCGACTCAATCTATACTGAGACTTGAATGCCATTATGCGTCCAATCCTATCCAATTGAAAAATCTTTGTCTGACCGTGAAGTGGTTTCTGAGCCGCGGTCAACATGTCTAAGAATGCCTTTGCGGTTGCCTCTGGCTCCTCCTCCATACAACCTTCACTGAAGTTTGCTTCCTGATAGTAATTAACATGTCTTCTACACCGACGTCATAATCATAATCATCATGTCTCACGACCTCCTCTCTGATACGATCGGCTTCCCCATGATAGATCCATCGGGTATAGTCAGGCGTAAATTCATTCTTACAAAGATGTTTGCCCATGACATCCTATTTTTGTCGACGCTTGTTTGCACATTTGTTGCAGGACACCAAGTGGCACTCGATCCTTTAGCATTGGCAAATGCTAGTTCCAAGAAAGCATCGCTCTTCCAAATCCATCCATCAGTCCACGAACTCTGACTTGTGCAGCCCGTGTACATCCACTCATGGTCACCCATCCTCTAACATATATATCAATGAGTAATATAACCATAAATTGCATCTAGACGTTGTTTCAACTATATAATAGGTGAGGATAGGTCCTAATCCTGCCCGAGAATGCGTAGATGAAGTGAGTTTCGATGCTCTATTCCTATCCAAGAAAGAATTTCGACTGCACCTCCCCGCTGTTCTCCAAATTGCAACAGACCCGCCCCAGAAATCTCAATCCGGAACGAATCAGCCCCTCGCCAGGACCCTGTTGGCAATGTTCGGTGAAGCGAGCATACATATGGTACAACACAGGCAGGATAAACAAAAATCTTCTACAGCAGGAGAGAATTTAATACATCATGGTTTCATAATTAAAATTTAGTTTACATCATTAGAGTACGAATAACATTCTTGAAAACAAAAAATACAGCGGAATACTTCAAACGGGGTACAGACTCCGACTCTCATAATTAAGCAAAAGTATGGGCCTTGCCTAGTGGCACCTGTGGCAGAACCACCCTAGAACTGGGGACGTCCCTCCTCCCGGGATCCATTCTGGGCTGACTCCTCCCAAGGATAGCCATCGCCAGAACCACCTGAAAACCACAAGTCGCAAAGCGTGAGCTTCTAAGAAGCTCAGCAAGACTGACCCGTCAACGTGGTTGTCTACAGCCGACTCCTAGACAAGCAAGGCTGACATCTGGGTAGGGGTAAGTGCAAAAAGACATGCCCTAATAGTAGCTTCCTACTTTCAAGTTTTAGCTCAGATTGAGTTCTGGAAAATGAACTTTAGTAAGCACTATGACTAATCAATCATGTTGACAACAATGATTATAATATTCATCACAACATTAATCATCATTATTCTCTTTGTTCATTTTTTAGCATATGCGACAGAGAGGTTGAGTAAACTCTGGACTGAGAGTGTCAGCGGTTCGAAATAATTTTTAAACCTGCAGGGTTACCTGATCACACGACACGTGCGCATCTCGGACCACACGCGGCAACAGTTCGCACCAGATCAGGTAAAGCTAATTCCCTCTTACGCTACCTCAACAGCGCCGCATCCCACCAGATCACCCGTCCCGGACGGTATCTGTGGAGTTCTCACACTGTCCACTCCAGACCGCCTTCAATCAGACACCGTAAGGTAGGTTCAGCTTTGCCATCACTAGGCTACCTAGGTTTTCTGGGTCCCATATAATCCAGCATGTGAACAGTACATTTAATACTCAAGCCAAACTGTGCCGCACGGATTAGATAGAGCTACCGCACTAGAACCCATGTTCTGTGCCTCCTACCATTCCCCCGTCTGAACCCAGTTTCTTTCCATGAAAATGTGAACTCTCCACAGGTTTTTTATCAGAAGTAGAAGTCTCAAACAACTCCTATCATATCACGAGCAGTGTCGTCTCTGCTCGACTTCTACTAAATTTTATGGCTAAGCATAGCATCTACATCGGGCTACCTGCACCACATTCCAATGTAGGCACTACTGGAAACATATGCAACTAAGGTTTCAACCAACTCCTGTCAACCTAAATGCACATCACATGACTCACATGTACTGTTGTAAAGGAAAAACTTTAAAAACGGTAGTGCATCGGGACTTGCCTTGTGGTTGCTCCTCCTGACAACCAACTCCTTCTAGACCTTGCAACGATTTAGTATGCAGTTTACCAAATCGGCTAGAAGACAACCACAATCCTCTAACATCCCAGAACAGGGACGGTAGAAGTTTAAAACTGGAAGCGGAGGGTGGTCCTCACCGTGTGGCTTTCTCGCGTTAGCTAGCGCATTCCGGCAAGGGCAGCGCGGTCCTGACGACTGACGCTGCATGGTGAAGAAAAGTGAGCTTGACGAGCTGCGAGCAAATCCAGGACACTAAGGACCAGAATCCAAGCCCGAGCACGAAATCGGCTAGGTGCTCTCCGGAATCCCTCTCGGCTTCGGCGCAGAACGGCAGCGGCGACTTCCAACCTCTGGAACTCCGGCGATTATGGTGGTTTTACCTGGAAGAAGACAGGGAACTTTCTGATGCTCTGGTCTTCGTAGGAAAACGACGAGGTGAGTGGGGGAGACTAAGTGTTTCGTGGAGCTCGGCGGAGAAGAACGAGGGAGCGAGAGCGAGAGGAAGAAGTGTGGTGACCGAGGCCCGACGGATCGGCCGAGCGGTGTGAAACCCCACGTGTCACCACAGAATTCACCGACATTATCGTAAAACCCTAGTAGTCAAATTATACACTTGAAAACAAAATCGACACTTGAAGTAATAAGTAATGTTGTTAGAAACATTTCAGAGAGCCACTACCAGAATTTTGGCAACAAACAGAACACTTTTGATAAAGTCAAGAGATTTTACTCGCAGTGTCAAAATTCTTTTTAAAAGGGAAAAATTTAAACCCCACTTAGAAACCCATCGAAATTCTTATATAAATCTATTAATATTTTTGCATAACAATTAAGTTAACTTCAAAATGGAATTTTGGAGATTTATTCAGAATTTTTGTAAAAGATTTAGGCCCCTTAAAAATTCACACAATCATGTTTCAAGTTGGCAATTCATAAATTTTTAGATACTGAATTAGGGCTTGAACCTTAACTAAAAGTTGTTCCAAATATATCTTTGAACACACACAAAAATTTTCAAAATTTTTTGGGCTTGGGAAGTGTGGATTTCAATTGAATTTTGTTCAAGGTTTGAATAAATAGCAAAATAAAAAAAAAGAACCCAACAGTACCGGCCGCCGCCCCTAACGGCCAACCGCCGCAGCGGCTAGCCGCCACGGCAGGCGCCGGCTGGGGCTCTTCTTTTTGAGCAGCTCTTCGATTGACAAGAATTGCCAAATCTTTCCCTCCTCTCTCTCTCTCTCTCTCCACTGCTCTCTCTCTCTATCTCCCACTGGCGCGCATGCTCTTTCTCCTCCCCGGCACGCCACCGCCGCCTCTTCTCCCCAATCTCTGGTGCCGACCCTGCCGCACTCCGCCTCTTCCCGCTCCCCAGCAATTTAGGTGCGCCCTAGTCTTCTGTTTTCCTCCCCCACTCCCTCTTTCATCCTCCGGCGCACCCTTTCTCTCCCTCCTTCCTTCCTTCACTCGGCCGCCATTGCCGCCCGAGGAGCTCGCTCGGTGAACCCCCATTTCCGTCCGGTACTCGTCCCCGCCACCGTGTCCGACACAGTCCTCGGTCTTCGTGCAGCTCACGACGATCAATTCTCCCCGGATTCTCGCTCCTCTCGTCGGGAACAAGAGCTTGCTGAGGCCGCTGGCGACCTCCTCGGTGAGAACCATCTTTCAGTGAGGACTCTTGGCCATTGTCGTGTTGCCGGTCGTCTCCGAGGCGAGTAAGTGGTGTAGGACCAAGCATCAAGCACAATCGTGCACCACTGCGCCGCCACGGCCTTGCCGGAGCCTCGCCGGAGCTCGCCGCCGCTTTTCCCCTGTTCTGCCGCCATTATTTCTTTAAATTTTCTTTCTCCTATTAATTGAGCAATCTTGTAAAATGTATAACAAATCAAGGAACAATCCAAAAATACCAAAACAGAATCTTTTAGAATCCCCATAAAAATAACTAATTTTCTTTTAAAGCACTTTTTCAAAAACGTTCATGGAATTGCTTGAATAAATAGATGAGCCTTTTTGGTTTTTGAATTTTAATTGAAGTTCCAAAGGAGTGCTAGGGCTAAAACTAGAACCACAACTGCAACGTGACAGTATACATCTGCTGAAATTATATTGGGATTTTACAACCACAAAGTGTTATACATCTCATTAAAGATACTCTAAACTGCTAAATTAATTTGTCATTCTCTAAAATACATTATGAAAGTTATCCAAAATAAAAAGCCTAAAGCTTTGGGCATAGGTGTGTACATCAAATTCATGATTTTACTCTAGGGTTTAGTATTTATTTCTGATTTTATAATTTTAAATAACAGAAAGTTTGCTGAATTTTTATTAAAACTAGAAAATTCATCTTGGCCTCAACCAAATTTCAAAATACATATCCCAGAGAGTACTACCAACTAAAAATGAACTCATGATATAACTTAAAAGTTTCATTTTAACTCTAGTTTGAATAACCGTAGCTTTTACTAAATATTTATAGCCTCTAAGAAAAACCCAGCTTGACTTCGACCAAATGTTCAAAATTCCTATTTCAGAGAATATTGCCAACTAAAAATCATCTCCTGGAAAAGTTAGAAGTTCTGCTCTGGGCCACATTCAGAAGGTAAAGACTTTAATAAAATAATGAAGTCGAGAAATTAGGATTAACCTTAACCTCTAAGTGTGGACAATGGAAACCCTATAATATTCTTTGATGAAAACATCGTGTTATCTTTTAATTGGACTCATCTTGTTTATATTGCATCATGTAGACATCGAAGATAACGCCTTAGCTGACAATCTCGAGTCCTCAATCCCCGCCGAAGTCGTCATCACCAACGAAGCAGGAGATCCAGGCGAGCCTCGGTGCACAATCAAGTTTTAACATTTTTTTTATAACTATGTGTCATGTTTGTGCCTTAAGTTTCTAGGAGTTGATTGAAACCCTAGTTGCATCTGTTCCCACAGGAAACCCTATCGGTAACTGGTATAGGTGACCATCTAGTATGCTATGCTTAGCAAGTACTTATCGGTAGAAGTCGAGCAGAGTGGACGCTACTCGCGACTGCTAGGATATTGATTGAAACTACCACATGAGACATATGACACATGGTTATGGATGGTTAAGGAAAGATAAAACCGGAGGGTTAGATAGGATACAAAGTAGGTCGGCAACTGGACTAGGTCCAGGGTGACTGTAGTCTTGTCTGATCCGTGTGGTTTGAGTCTGATCGAGCTTCGAATGTACTAATCGTATGTTGGGTATAATGGGGCCCAGTAAACCTACGTAGCCTAGTGATTGTAAAGTCGAACCTGCCCTATGGTGTCTGATTCGGAGGCGATCTGGGTGGGCAGCGTGGGAACTCTATAGAAACCGTCTGGGACGTGTGTTCTGGTGGGATGCGGCGCTGCTAAGGCAGGCGTAGGAGGGAATTAACTTTGCAGGATCTGGTGTGAACGGTTGCCACGTGCGGTCTGGGATGCGCACGTGTCGTATGATTAGGTTTCCCCCTGCAGGGTATAAAATCGTTTCGAACCGCTGTCGCTCCCGATTTGTGAGTTCTCTCGTGAATCGCACCACATTATAATCAAGAAGTTGAGATACAATGAGGATGACGTTATGATGATTATTATTACCGTACTACTTCAGTTATGATTGATTAGATCAGTGCCAATTAAAGTTACCATTCTAATCCCTTAACCTGCGCTAAAATTTGAACAAGAATAGTTCAGGTTATGCGAGTCCGTTTTGCAAGGTAAACCCTCCCTGAGTCAGCCAGCATGTCTAGGTGTCGGCTGTAGTCAGCCAATTTGATGGGTCAGCCTTGTTGACCTTCTTAGAAGCTCACGCTTTGCGAATACGTGGTTTTTCAGGCGCCGACGTGCATACCCAGGATGAGAGCATCCAGTGGGAGGAATCTCGACCAGAGGTCGGAAACCTCCAGTGGGAGCTTTGTGAATCGCCGCAATGAATCTTGAAGTGGCTAATAGCATGATGCCACTGGGCACGGTTCATGCATTTGCTTTACCATGAGAGTCGGAGTCTGTACTCGTTTTAGTCTTCCGCTGTAATTGTGTTTCAAAACTCAGTTTCGTACTCTGACATGAATTGTAAGACTTAAATTTTAATTCATGGAGTAATGATGTATTAATTTCTCTTATCCTGTAAAAGAATGTTGTTTATCCTGCATGTGTTGTACCATGTGTATGCTCGCTTTATCGAGCATTGCCCAACAGGATCCTAGTGTGATGCGGGATCCATCTCGGATTAAGTTATCTGGGGCGGGTCCGCGTCGGGCGGCATTTTATAGCGTCGCGCGCTCGTCGCGGGTGCTCGCTACGCACGCCAGGCTTGCTGCGAGGCGATCGAGCGCTCGGCAGGTGGCAGCCATGCTCTGTCCAGCAGCGCACGTGCGAGGATAGAGAGAAGAAGAAAGAAAAAGGGAGGAAGAGAGGCTGACCAGTGGGGTCTGTTGTCTAGTGGGTCCCGTTGGTAAATGAAAATTTTGAGGAAATCCAAATATTCCACAAGATCTTCTGAAATTTTTTTGCCTCAACCCCAGAAGTTTGATATCAGATGCTGAAAACTTGAGTTTGAACTTGGGAAGACAGAAGTGGGAGTTGGAAGTCGATTGAATTGATTTCCCCCTTTTATTTCAAAATCCTCCCTTTCAGCAGAGCGCTACAACCCTCCCCCCTAAAAGAAATCTCGTCCCGATATTTAAGATGCAAGGGTGGGAAAAACGTCAGTACCAAGTGATGGTGGGAGAAGTTCGGGGTAGTGTGCGCGGAGAAACTCTTCTGACTCCCATGTAGCTTCCTCCTCAGAGTGGTTGCTCCACTGCACCTTGTAAAACTTGATGGTTCGGGTTCTGGTAACACGCTCCTTCTCATCGAGCACCCGGACAGGTTTCTCTGCATAAGTCAGATCCGGTTGCAAACCCTCACATCTGGTGGCGGGGCTTTTCGGCACTTCTTTAGTTGCGATACGTGAAACACATCATGCAATCCCGTCAAGTGATCTGTCAATTCTAGCTTGTATGCTACCGGCCCATTCTTCTCAATGACGGGAAATGGACCAACGTACCTCGGGGCAAACTTGCCTGTCACTCCAAATCGCTGTACTCCTTTGGTGGGCGAGACCCTGAGATATATAGAATCACCCACATCGAAACTCATGGGTGAGTGTCTTTTGTCTGCATAACTCTTCTGTCGGGATTGGGCGGCCTTCAAGTTGGACTAGATGGTCCCCACTTTCTCTTCTGCTTCTTGAACTAGATCTGGCCCAAGTATTACTCTTTCTCCTGACTCAGACCAGTTTAATGGGGTCCTACAACTCCGACCATGCAGCGCCTCGAACGGTGACATCTGGATACTTTCCTGATAACTGTTGTTATAAGCAAACTCTGTCAGGGGCAAGTATATCCCAATTCCCTCCATGATTTAGCACGGAGGCTCGCAACATGTCTTCCAGGATTTGGTTGACTCTTTTGGTCTGTCTGTTGGTTTGGGGGTGGTATGCGGAGCTTCTGATTAGCTTTGTACCCAAGGCTGCATGCAGTTGTTCCCAAAACCTAGCAACAAACTAGGCTCCCCGATCGGAGATGATGGTCTTTGGCACCCCATGTTGACTAACGACTCGAACTATGTACAATTCTGCATACTTCTTCATCCTGTAATTGGTGTTCACCGTTATGAAATGAGCAGACTTTGTCAGACGATCCATGACTACCCATATGGAGTTATGGCGTCGAGAGGTCATGGGTAGCCCAACTATGAAGTCCATGCTCAGATCCTCCCATTTCCAAGCAAGAACACTTAAGGGTTGCAAAAGTCCGGGCTTCTTCAAATGGTCCACTTTGACTCGCCTGCATGTGTCACACTCTGCCACATATTTTGCAATTTCCCTTTTCATCCTTGTCCACCAAAACTTTCTTCTCAAGTCCCGGTACATCTTATTGCTACCTGGATGTATGGAATACTTTTGACAGATGAACCTCGTCCATGATCTTCTTTTGGAGCTCAAGGCTCTTTGGCACTACTAACCTGTTCTTGAACCATAATACCCTGTCCTGATCCTCGCTGAAACACTGCATCTTCTTCTCATTTAATCTGACTCTGATGTTCTCCGTACCCTTGTCGTTTTGTTGGGCCCTACTAGCTCATCCTTAATGGTTGGGATTAAAGCGAGATTGTACAATGATCCATGAGGTAGAACTCGTAGGGTACTTCTTCTTCTTCTGTGGTAACTCCTGGTCTAGGTAGTGGCAATGAGCATTCCTACTCAATGCATCTGCAACGACGTTAGCCTTGCCAGGACGATAATGAATTTCCAACTCATAGTCCTTAATCAGCTCAAGCCATCTTCGCTGTCTCATGTTGAGCTCGCTCTGGGTGAAAATATACTTTAGAGTCTTGTGATTAGTATACAGATGCACTAGGTTCCCCAACAAGTAGTGTCTCCACACTTTTAGTGCTAGTACCACTGCTGCCAGTTCCAGATCGTGAGTCGGGTAATTCTGCTCATGCTTACGGAGCTGCCTGGAAGCATAAGCGAACACTCGACCTTCCTGCATCAACACACATCCGAGACCAATGCCAGATGCATCGCAATATACATCAAACGGCTTACTCAGGTCTGGCTGCGCTAGCACTAAGGCTGTTGTCAAGTGCTTTTTCAACGTCTGGAAGGCTTCTTCACAGTTATTGGTCCACCTGAACTGGTTGCCCTTCTTGAGCAGCTCAGTTATCTGTTAGGCTGTCTTCGAGAAGCTTGGAATGAACCATCGGTAATACCCTGCCATTCCGAGGAAATTGCGTCCTTTATGGACCGAAGTAGGCGCTTCCCATTCAAGAATGATCTGTACTTTCCCTGGGTCAATCCCAATGCCTTCCGAGGAGACCACATGGCCCAAGAATTAGACGCGATCAATCTAGAATTCGCATTTGCTGAACTTGGTGTACAACTTGTGATCTCTCAGCCTCTGCAAGACCGTTCGGAGATGTTTGAAGTGGTCTTCCGCAGACTTGGAATATACCAGAATGTCATCGATGAACACGACCACGAATCTGTCCAGCTCCGGCATAAAGACAGAATTCATGAGGTACATGAAATGAGCTGGTGCGTTGGTGAATCCGAAGGACATCACTAGATACTCATACAAGCTGTATCTCATGGAGAATGCCATTTTCAGAACATCCTCTGGGCGAATCTTGATCTGGTGATAGCCAGACCGGAGGTCTATCTTTGGGAATACCTTAGCTCCAGTCAGCTGATCAAATAAGATGTCAATACGGGGTAATGGATATTTGTTCTTGATTGTGACCGCATTCAAAGGGCAGTAATCGACACACAACCTTAGGGATTGGTCTTTCTTTTTCACAAATAACGCCGGACAACCCCAAGAAGAAGAGCTGGGTTGTATGAAACCCTTGTCCAACAGCTCTTTCAACTGCACCTTTAACTCAGCCAGTTCTTTCGGCGCCAACTTATATGGTCTGCAGGAAATCGGGGCCGTGTCTGGCTGTAGGTCAATCTGGAATTCCACATCCCGGTCTGGGGGTAAACCAGGTAGATCTTCTGGAAACACATCCTGGCATTCCCTTACCACTGGTATTTCTTCCAAACTCTTCCTGATAACATCGCAGATTTGTGTGGAAGTTGATCTGGGATGATCTAAGTTTAAGGAGACGGATCCGTGAAGTGGTGAGGTTAGACGGACTACCCGGTTAGCTATGTCGAGAAGGGCTTGGTGGTGTTCCGTCCACTTCATACCAATAATAACATTGATGCCCTGTCCGTGAAGGATTATGAAGGAGGTAGGGTAGGCATGACCGTCTAGAATTAGCGGTGTCTCCCTTAACCCATATCGTGACATGATATTTCCTCCTAGGGATTTTATGACAAAGGATGGCTCTAGGAGAATGGTATTAAAGTCTTTATCCTTAACAAAGTTCTGACTGATGAAATTGTGAGATGCACCTGAATCAAACAGGACGAAAGCGGAGTAATAGGAAAGCGAGAACATACCCGCAAGTACAGGTTCTCCCTCAGTAATGTCTTCTGTAGTGGTATAATTCACCCGTCCCGTTCTGGTTGCCTTCTGTCCCCTCGGCTGGTTCTATCCTGAGCTCTGCTAGCGATTGGGATTGTTCTGACCACGGGTGGGACATTCGCGAGCGAAATGCCCCGGGAGCCCACAAGTGACACATGGAGCTCCTGGTCCCGGCCGGTTGCCCTGTTGAGGTGGAGGGGCATCCTGGTTCTGCTACGGTTTGGGGTGGTGGTTCGCGGTACCCACCCGGCTGCTGGTGTTGTGGAGGCCGGTACTGCTGCTGCGGTGGATGGAAGGATGGCCCCGGCTGAGGAACCGATCTGAACCTTCTCCCGTCAGGTGCGGTGTAGACCAAGCGATACTTCTGAGGCGTACTAGAGGAACCACCACTGCTTCACTTCTTATCCCGCTGCTCCTTCTCCAGATACTCCTGAGCGATGAGGGTGTTGCTCCCGAACTCGTTAAAGGTACCGCCTTGGTTCAGAGCCATGCAGGACTGAAGTGTGGTATCCAGCCCTTCCATAAAACGACTCTTATGCTTCCCGTCCGTGTCGACCTGCTCCGGAGCGGCTTCCCTGAGTTAGGGGCCATGAATTCTTTGGCCTTTCGCTGCATAAACCGGCGGGGATGTGAAAGAGCACGAAAAGCTTCCCTGAACTGCTGCCACAGCACTTCAGTACCTGGTGGAAAAGTGGCGGTGTAATTTGCCCACCATACGCCGGCATGTCCATGCAACATCTGGGCTGCAAACAGAGTCTTCTGGTGCTCAGTGCACCGGATAAGCCCAAACTTGGCCTCGATGGTACGAAGCCAATGATCTGCCTCCAGTGGTTCTCTAGCGTCCCTGAACTCAGGAGGATGTGTAGCCATGAAGTCCGAATAGGTGCTGTCCTCACGCGAACCACTGTGTTCCCAGTTCTGGTGACTGTTTTCCATATGGACCCGCAGCATCTCCCCTTGCTGCAAGGAGTTATGCATCATGGCCACAATGGCTTCTGCGAGGGTGGGAGCATCTGGTGGGGGTGGTGGGTTCCGATCCACCCTCCCCTGGGAACTCCCTTCACTGTTAGCATTCCGAGTCTGCACCATGCTGAAATTCACAGGTTAAGGGTCTCGTTAGTGTAGTCTTCCAACATACATTCATCATGGTACCATACAAGAATGCACATGTGTAACACACACAGCATGTACATAGAAAGCAAACTGCATTCACTCCCCACAATCATGACAAGATCTCAGTACTGGTTACAATCCGCCTTGTCATGTCCTTCCACCTTACGTCAGAATGCCATACATTTCTACCATGATATACCATAAGTAGGGCACACAATCTCCTCACCCCTTTATAGCCTCGACTGGCCTAGTCTCATCCGAAACACACGTAGTGGTCCAGACCTCTCATTCCGCTCGGTGAGGGTGTGCGGAAAATGTAATGAAGGCAGAACAGCGGTGTTACCCGTGTTTTGGTATACTTCCGAATCTAGAACCAAGGGCCTCCGTATATCCTGAGGAGCAAAATATCTGACGGAGCAAACCGGAAAAGCTCCTACATCCTAACTCCTGGGTCATCCGAGTGGAGGTGGAGTGCTCAACCCCATAATCCTCCGAACCATTCTCCACCGAGTTGCTCGACATCTGGAGCCACAGGGATGGAGTATTTTGATTTCCAGAAGTCCCATGCCGACATCTAAGTTCAGGCATGCATGAAAGTTTCGTTAAGTAAACTGTTCACCTCTTTGGTAAAAAGGACGATATGACTCCCTGACCAACGACTTCAACCTCTAACCCCAGAAAGTTTTTACCATGATTTCTCTAGATGTCTTGTTAGTGTGTTTACCTTACTTTACTTATCACATTAATATGCAATGCAACCATACACGGCCTATGCGTCCTCACCAAATAAAAATCTAATACGTTTAGTCGGTGGCCGAATCGTTCTCTCAATCAGTCGTATCTATGTGTTCTTACGCAAACGAGGTTAGCGTACCTGCAGAAAACACACAACAGCCAGTTCACTGAATAACGGAAGTAAGAACAACAACCCATATCATTTTCATATGTGTGCCCCGCGTAGGCCACGTTCAGGGATCACGTGTCCGGCCTTCACTGCGCGGCTACAGACTGCACTTCACCTCAGGCAGCGGAGGTATGAGAAGGTTCTGCAAGACCTAAGTCGTGAAGAACAGACTAATCTCTCTTGTACCGCAGACATAAGACGCCACTGTTGCGAAGGTCTGCTTTCGCAACAGGTCCATAACCCACACCTCGTACGGTAGAGGTCCGCTTTTCTCCCTAAACGGCAAGGGGGTGTACTATGTTACATCGAACATAATACCTCCTTTCATACCACTATGGTATGGAACGCTACTGCTGCTGATGCAACAGGGATTTCTCGACACTTTACCGCAGTTGAGCGGCGTAATATACCTTGCTTACCTGCGCGTAGGTGCGTTATTACAGAATTATAAATCTAACTGGGTTTTGTTAGCCCCTACACTAGGTTAGCTTGCCACCTGATACAACCTACCTCTACTAAGGGCACATTCCTAATGAGGACATCGACTCTAACACGGGAACGGCCACACCAGCAGCACCTGCGGACGCGCCTCCACTTCCAGTCACGGCTCCACCAAATGCGCCTCTACCTCAAGCGACACTTCCTTCGTCAGTGGGGCCAATCACGAGGGCCCGTGCAAAAGAGCTGAACTATGTCATGGTGTTGAAGAACGAAGGCCCAGAAGATTAGCCAATCGGCCCAGTTGAAGACCCCCCTAATGGGCCAACCTAGGTTTGCACGCAACCCTAGGATGCGCGCCACCCAGGGACTGCGCCCCCACCTCTGGCCGCCACCAAGGGGCTGCGCCCCTCCCCTCGTGTATTTAGCCAAGGGCTACGCCCCTTGTTTATTTTTGAGTTTTGTTTAATTGTTAGCTTTAGCTACAGCCGTCGCACGCATTACAGCGGTGCCACATGTGTTCAGAACTCCACCTTCAAGTAATACATCAGATTGCTTGCATATCTTTCTTGCTCGTTCTTCGATTGCGCGCAGGAAATGATCTTCGTGATCAGGCTGATCTTGCACTAGCAAGGTTGGTAACCATCGGGAGTTGGTTCAGCGATTGCATTGGCGCCTCGGGCTTGCTCGTCGTAGTCGGATCGTGAGGGTCTACTTCCACCAAATCAAGTTATCTTCACTCACCGAAAGATCGGGCACTCCAGTTCTATCAATTCCTCACTCGCACGCAAGTTTTGAAAATATGCCTTCAAAAAGGTCGTACCCATCCTAGAACGGCTCTGATACCAGCTGTGGCAGAACCACCCCAGGACTGGGGAAGTCCCTCCTCCTGGGATCCATTCTGGGCGACGTTCGTCAAAGCGAACATTCACAGGGTACAGCACAGGCAGATAACAGAGCATTTTACAGATAGAAGTAAAATATTACAGAAGCTGTTATTACAGAAGATTCAGTTACAAATGTCAAGTTCAGATAAAAACCGCAGTGGAAACAACATTGTCTACAAGCGAGAACGGAAGATAAGATTACAGACTCCGAATCTGTGACACTAAGCAAAAGCTAGTGCCTTGCCTATCGGCACAGTGCTTCCAGCCACACACAAGCAGCGGCTGCTCGATCTGCTCCCGCTGGAAACTAACCCATCTGGAGGTTGACTCCTCCCAAGGGTAGCCATCGCCAGAACCACCTAAAAACCACAAGTCGTAAAGCGTGAGTTTCTAAGAAGCTCAGCAAGACTGACCCATCAACGTGGTTGTCTACAGCCGACTCCTAGACATGCAAGGCTGACATCTGCGTAGGGGTAAGTGCAAAAGACATGCCCTAATAGTAGCTTCCTACTTTTAAGTTTTAGCTCAGATTGAGTTCTGGAAAAATGAACTTTAGTAAGCACTGTACCTGATCATACGACACGTGCGCGTCTCGAACCGCACGTGGCAACCGTTCGCACCAGATCTAGCAAAGGTAATTCCCTCTTACGCTACCTCAACAGTGCCGCATCCCACCAGATCACCCGTCCCAGATGGTATCTGTGGAGTTCTCACACTGTCCACCCCAGACCGCCTCCAATCAGACACAGTAAGGTAGGTTCAGCTTTGGCATCACTAGGCTACCTAGGTTTACCGGGTCCCATATAATCCAGCACATGAACAGTACATTTAATACTCAAGCCAAACTGTGCCGCACGGATCAGATAGAGCTACCGTGCCAGAGCCCATGTTCTGTGCCTCCTACCATTCGCCCGTCTGACCCCAATTTGTTTCCATGTAAATGTGAACTTGCCACAGGTTCTTTATCAGAAGTAGAAGTCTCAAACAACTCGTATCATATCGCGAGCAATGTCCTCTCTGCTCGACTTCTACCAAAATTTATGGCTAAGCATAGCATCTACATCGGGCTACCTGTACCACATTCCAAAGTAGGCACTACTAGAAATATATGCAACTAAGGTTTCAACCAACTCCTGTCAACCTAAATGCACATCACATGACTCACATGTACTGTTGTAAAAGAAAACCTTTAAAAACGGTAGTGCACCGGGGCTTGTCTTGTGATTTGTGACATCTGAAGATAACTCCTAGTTAACCAAATAATTTAACAAGGCTAATGATGCTCAAATAAAGAGTTAGAAATTCCCATCTATCTAATTGAGTTAGTGGAAACTAAATAAATGACATCCAATTCAAAAATTAAGATGAATTAGAAAAATTTCCTATTCCAATGCTAATTGATTAAATTTGGAAGTTAAATTGAAAAGGAGCACGTTAATCTTTCATGTAATCTAATGATAGAAGATTAATGGTTGGTATAAGGTATACAATTCCAAAAGTTTAACCGAGTCGAAAACCTAATTATATCAAGGGAATTAAATAAATGGATAATGAGACTTAGTGATTGATAAAGAATTCAAATTTGCAAATAACAGTCCAAATTCAAATCTTAATCTTTTTGCTACTCAAAGAATTCCATCTTGTCTAGTAGAATCCCCTCAAACATTTCGAAATTCGTTTCTTATCCTTGTGTCCTTGGGAAAAACATTTTTTTCACATTACCAAAACTTTTCTCTTTCTCTCTCTATTCCTTTTCTCTCATTCTTTTCCTTTTCCTTCCCTACCACCCCTGCTGCCGTCTGCGCCCGCCCGACCTATGAGCTGCTGCTGCCGCTGCCGCCTACGACGCAGCCGCCCCATATCGTCGCCTACGCGCCCTAGCCACGCGAGACAGCAGCAAAACAACGTGCGCCATGAATTTGCTCCGCGCGCGCCGCTACTGCCGCTCGTCCGACTCACTGCTGTCCGCTCCAGAGCTGCCTGCCGGCCATCATCGTCGAGCGCCGCGCACACCAAGTCAACTCGCGTTCCTTATCTTTTCCCCCACTGGCTCTATTTTTTCTTTCTCCCGCCCATTACTCTCCTTCTTCCTCTCCGCACCGCCACCATGGCCGCCGCTCGAGCTCGCACGACGACCGGTCGCTCCGCCGCATCCCAACCTTAACCGAACACCTCTAGAGCATGCGCAACACTCCTCTACTCCTTCCCGTGCTGTTTTCTTCTTCCCGAGCTCGCAACTGCCGAAGACGCCGGTGAATTTCTCCTCGGAGCGCCACCTTGGTCTCCATTGCCGTTGACGACCAGAAGTTCGCCGCCGGTGTGTCTCAGTTCGATTCCTCGTGCCAGCGAAGTTCTCTCGTCATTCTCTCTCTGTTTTACGTAACCTTGTCGTGCGTCGTGGAGCAGAAACGCCGGAACGGGCACGCCATCGCCACCTCGCCGACGCCGACCCATCTCCAGCCGTTTCTCCGACTCCGGACCTTGCCAGGCAGCTCCTCCATTCTTCACAGGAGCTCACGCCACTCTCCGTCGACCTCCTTGCCCACCGGACAAGCCACACGCTGCCCGCCGTCGTCGTCTTCACCGTCGACCACCGCCGGCCAAACTCTAGTGAGCTCCGCCGCCCCCCTTTGACCAATCTTGCTTCCCATGTCACTCTAAGCGCGAAGCGCCCCTTGGTTGCCGCCGCCGACGTCTCTCCGGCGAGAATCACCGCCGAGCGCTGCCTGTGCGCCGTCTCCCCTGTCCTGAGTCGCTGCCATGTGGACCCCTGCTCGGTTTTCCAATCTTATTCATTTACCAGAAAATTCCTAGAAGTTGTAAAATCCACCAAAAATTGAATATTGCTTAGAAAAATGCAAACTAAAAATTATTGGATTCCTTTTGGTCAGAACTATCACCTGGACACTCACCGCTTCATGTTAACAAAATTTTTGGGCACAATAATTTTTATAACTAAAACTGTCATAAAATTTTTTTTTGCTAATCTAATCACCTAAAAATCTTGATTTTTGGTCAGTAGGCCTCTTTTAGCACAACTTGACACCACAAAAATTTATAAATTATTTTGACGTGTCTAACTCTATGTTTCATTAGATTATGCTTAAAGTCTACATATAAATTCCATTATTAATATCTTTTTAACCCTTAAGGGTAAAATCACCAAACTTGGCACAAATGTTCCTGAGCTCATGTTCCCTGTGCAGAAAAATTCCATTGTACAGAAACCTCCTGAAATTGGGAAAACTATATTTTTGCTTGCATCCACTTTAACTAATGATTAAATCACCCATTAATTTTATGAGAAGAACACTTCAAACTAAGCTAGTAAAAAACTATCAACACTAATAATGTCCTGAGCATTCTTCTTTTTCAGCCACATCATGCTAATGTAAGAATGATCATTCATTTTGCTAAGTCTTGATAGGCACCATTTTACATTTGCATTTTCCTCATATAGGGACCGATCCCGAAATTCCGACAGAGAACGTGACTTCGGAGGAGGCACCCACAGGAACTAACTTTTCTCTTGAGTGTGCTGACCACTCTGCAGGCCAAGGCAAGCCCCGTGCACACCAATGTTTTATAAAATTTATGTTTATCACTGTGCGTGTAGGATTTGCTTGTGCATTAAGTTTCGAGGAAACTGCCGTGAAACCTAGTTGCATGACTCGATAGAGTTTTCCTATGGGTTGTTCTGATAGAGCCATCGCGATAGAATGCCATGCATTAAGGATAGGAAACGGCATAATGTGACTAGTCTGGAGACTACTCATGTTGTTTAATCAAAGAAGGAAATTTGAGGAGTGTGAATTAACATGTGATTAAAACCTGAGAACTTTATCGGGTGCGGTTGCATTGGTCAAGTTTGAGTTGCATACCGAATGCATACTGATAAATGGGACCCAGGAAACCGACGTAGCTCATTGTGCTTTGTTGGACGATTGGCCATCTCTTTTTCCGGGTGATTGGACCGTCATGGTGGATGATTCACCTTTTTGTTTCTTGGGCTTGTGCTATTGGGAAAGGCTTGGGACCGTACAGGGATGCAGGGCATCGCCTGGAGGACCATGTCCTTGGAGAGATGGATGTTGGGCCAACTCTGTCAAGATGTTGCAAAAGGTAACCACGTGTGACTCATTCGAGTGTGCACGTGTCGTGTCATTCGGGTTTCTCCTGCAGGATGTAAATCAATTATAATTACCGTCCCTCATGGTTAAGAGTATCACTTGCTCCTTTCTGCCGCAGCGATATGTATTAAGTAGAAGTGTGATGAAAATGGCTGGTTTAACCCTGAATTGTTGTGCTGAAATCTTGCTTGTTTAGTATAGTGGCACACTTAGCTTATTAATAATGAACTCTGTTAACTTGGCTAAAAATTTGAAAGACAACTAGTAGGCTGTTTTTGCAAATCTCAGGTTAACTTCCACAAATATTTCCTGCATTTTAGGAGTCGGCCATTAGATGGTCATGTTGACGGGTAAGTCTTGCTGAGTATTAGTTGCTCAGGGTTTGTGGATTAATTGTTTTTGCAGGTGATTCCACTAACTCTAGCTCTTATGGCTTTGGTGGTTGGGAAGGGGAAGCACCGACTGAGTGGACCTTCGAGTGGGTTCCCGCTTCTCCGGCCCATGAAGATTAAGCACCATAGGGCTGAGGTGCTTAATTGTATCGTTCAGTTGTAAATATTTAGTTTCCACTGTGCTCGCGCTTGTTTTCAAAACTACGCTTCCGCACTTTAAATTTTCAAACCATGATGTAATGTTAAGAATTAATTCACCTTTTAATCATGTTTTGCGTGTTCTCGTTAATTATTGTACTATATGGTCGCTTGCTTCGTCAAGTGACACCCTAAATGATCTTAGATGAGCAACCGTACGATTTTATCGGACGGGGTAGCGACATGTGGTATCAAAGCTTTTTGGAGATTTGTACTTTAATTAACGAGGCTTGTTTTGAAAACTACGCCACAGTGAGGTACAATATAGAAGAGCCCATATTAGAGGTTATAGTTAGGAAGGTGGCAATGCTAACTTTGCATTCATGCATTTTACTTTAAGCAAGTTTATATTTATGTAACGACGCACCACCGAACTACGCGAAGGTATGTGTTATATTTTTGCAAAGACGCACCAACGAACTACAACGAAGGTACAGAGTCCTGCCGTGGGATAATATTCACGGTCGCTTATTGTTCGCGTTGCCGGTTCACTCATCTTGCCGGAGATGCTCTTCCTGGCTGCTAATGGCAAGGTGTTACTGGTTGCCGTCGGTTGTCATAAGTCGTGACTATCATGGCCACCATTGCATACCTGTTCTGTGATGCGGTTTTCTGCAGGTACGCTAGCAATCGTTAGACTGTGTAGAAAATAAGTTGTCTTGAGAGAACGAATAATGCCATCGAGGATACCGTATTAGGTTTTCTCTTTGTGAGGACGAATAGGCCGTGTCATCTTCCTTCCTTTTGCATGTATTCTGAAAATTGCACCTTACTAAGTTCAACTCCAAACATTTCTAATAAGGGTATGTAAAAAGGGAAATCAAGAAAAGAAAACTTAGAACTCATCATCCTTGAGTTAAGCCTGATGCCCTCTCTCCAAAAAACTATAGAATCCAGAATCCATCTCCGTTTCATTTTCTGGTTTCTTCTTGAAGGGGAAGGTGCACCTCCGAGCCTAAAACTTTTTCAGTCCAACAGTCATCTTTCTCAACCCATAAGTTTTGCATCTTTTATCCTTAAAAAATGTGAGTGAGGACAATTTGGAAAGTTTGCGAAGTCTCCTACAACTTTTGTAGTCATCACTTTTCGGTCTCTAGCCAAAAATTTCAGTTCGATCAGTGCATCAAAAGGTGGCTGACAGCCAATCCAGTTGGACAGCCAGTTTGTACAATTCGTCACTCTTGATTTATTCCTCCAATTTGTGTGCTCCCAAAATTTTTTGGAAGCATGAGGAAATGGTCTTCAGTTGTGGTATTCAAACTTTGTTTGAATCTACCTGCATGACACTTGAAATTAGGAGTCAAACAGACACACCAAACGGTAAATTTTCTGTATGAGCTGAACGGTGTCAATCACTGAAAAATTCATATCTTTCACTCCTTTTGTCTAATGAGGCCAAATGAATACTCTCTGGAAAGGTGTGGAAATTATCTACAACTTTCGTAGTCAAAAGTTTTTATGATTCTAATCCCAACTGTATGAAAAGGGTGTTTTTCCTCTGCTGCTACAATTGGGAGAGGATCTGTCAACTTGGCCAAAAATTTCTAATTTGAGTCTTTTGAAGTTGGATCTCATGCATTGCTTCGCATTCAATCAGAGATGAATAATGGTGCATAAGTTTTCGTCCCTCATGTTAGAAGTGAGGTTTTACTTGTTTCCCATGGTTCAACAGATGGCCCCTTCCGACGTTGACAGCAATGCTGTCCTCAAGGCCCGCATTGAGGAGCTTCAGGCTGATATCGTGGAGATGGCACAAGCTCGTGATCAGTCCGAGCAGTCCCATTCTGAAGAGGAGCAGGAACGCTTGAAATTGCTCCTTGAGTGGCTTGAAGTTTCCTACAAGCTGGAGAAGCTCCAATCAGAGAACCTTGGCCTAAAGGGCCGAGTTGAGGAGTTGCAACAGCAGCTCCAGGAACAGGAGAACCAGGCTGCACAACAAATCACCCAACTTGAGGGTGAACGTGATGACCTGCAATTGCAAGTCAATGAGCTGGAAGCCGAAGCCGAATGGTTGGATTGGCAGAGGCTAGAGGCGGAGACTGAGACTCATAATTTTTGGGCTCAGCTCCACCACGCCGAACACGTCATTGAGCACATCTAGGCTCTTTGGGAGGACGCATTGATGGATCTTGAGCTTGTTCTCCAGCACCAGGCCGCACAGCCGATGCAGGCACCCGGTGCTGCTCCTCCTAATGAAGGGTCAGGCATGTCAGGCATCCAGTACGAGCGTCCCTCGTCACAGTATGATGAGGAGATGCGCTCCGACGCCGACAGCCCTGTGCCATTGTGACACCCCAGATGTCACTTAAAAAGTCATCGACAAAATGAAAACCCTAACTTACACTTTTGAGCAAACTAGCACGAGAGCTAATGAACATTGTTGCTTAAAACACTTCCATTAACCTACACAAAAATTTTGGTAAATTAATATTTGAACACTTTCACCAAACAGGAGCCCTCAGTCCACAGTACATAGTCATTTCCTACCGGGTAAGAGTTCACACTCCAATTCGAAACCCTAATCGGTAAATTTCACACTTGAAAGCAAAAATTCAACATTAGAAATAAAAAGGAATGATGTTTGAAATGCTCTAAAGGATAACTATGAAAACTTTGGCACACAACATAACACTATAGCAAAGTTTGGAAAAATTCAACTAATAGTGTCGAAATCCTGTAAACAAGAGATAAATTCAAACCCTAACCCCAGACTTACCAAATTTCCACAAAAACCTAGCCCTATTTTTGCATAACAATTAAGAACACTTCAAAATAGAATTTTTGGAATTTATTAAAAATTTTTGGATAAGATTTAGACCTCTTAAAAATTCACACAAACTATAATCATCTTGGAAATTCAAGGATTTTGAGAAGCCAAATCATGACTTGAACCCTAAATAAAAAGTGCTCCAAATAAATCACTGAGCCTACACAAAAATTTTCAAAAATTGTTGAATTAGGGAAGCATGTATTTCATTTGAATTAGGGCTTCCAACTTGAGCTAGTAAAAAAAAATGAAATGACAATAGCCGGGCGGGCTTCAGTGCCTGCCGCCCGGCCGACACGGCTCTAATTGGCACATCTTCAATTTGCCCCGGTGCTCCCTCTCCCTCTCTCCCTCCCTCTCTCTCCCATTCCTCTTCTCCCCCGCACGTCGCACGCCGCCCAGGCATAGTGCGCCGCCGCCGCCATACCTGGGTCCTTGCCGACCATGCTCCCCTATGTTCCTGCCTCAAATCCTTTAAATCAGCGTGCATTCCTTCCTTCCCTCCCCTACCTCCTTTTCCCGCACGCCGCGCCAAGGATTTCCTTCTTCTCCATTGCGCCGCCGCACGCCATTGCCGAGCACACCCCCCCTCATGGTGAACTTCCCCTTCGGGCCATCCTCCACCCCATGTTCCTTGACTAATCCCTTCCTCTCTCCCCTGTGAAGCTCACCGCACTTCCCCCCTTCCGGATTCGAGCTCCCATCGTTGGAATTTCTACATCGTCGCCGCCACCGACGCCTCCTCCGGTGAGCCCTCCTCTCCGGCGTGCAAACTCGACCTTCGTCATGTTGCCGAGCTTCCCCATGGTCCGTAGATGGAGTAAGGTCAAGGTTCGACCGCCGGCGACCACCCCATCGCCGGGATTTGGTCGCCGGAGCTCGCCGGCGCAAGCCTCCCCTGTTTTGGCTAAAATTTGATTTTCCTAATTATTGCTCTGCCTTGTAAATTCCCTAGAAATTCACAGGAAAATCCGAAAATAGCAAACCAAAATTTGTTAGAAACCTCGTGAAACGTACTAAATTTCTGTTAAAGAACTTTATTAAAAACGACCAAGAATTTTCAGAATAATTACAATACTCTTTTCTGTTTTTGAATTTTAATTTGAATTCGAGAACAGAGCTAGGGCTAATTTTTCATCCACAAATACACCATGGAATGCACTCCTTCTGGAATTTTATGTAGATTTTAGGACCAAAAAGTTGCATGTAACCCTTTTAAATTACTCCAATCTGCCTAGTTAAAGTACATTTTCTAAAATACATTGTACGAGTCATCCAAAAGGTTAGACCCAAAAGCAAAGTTTTAGCTTAGATGCTCATGAGTGACCACATAAAACTTCATAATTTTATTCTAAGGTTCACAATTGCTTTCTGATTTTATAAGGTTTAATAACAGAAATTTTGATGAATTTTTATAAAATCTAGAAAATTCATCTAGGCCTCAACCAAATTTCAAAATGCATATCTGAGAGAGTGATATCAATTAAAAATAATCTGAAGGTATAATTAAAATTTTTATTTTTAACCCTAGGTTGATAGTCGAAGTTGTTAAATAATTATTAATCCAGAAAAAATGTCAAATTAACATTAACCAAAGTTAAAATTCTTAATTTTTAAAAATATGCCAACTAAAAGTCATCTCCCGAAAAGGAAACGAGAAGTTTCATTTTAACCATCATCATGAAATCAAAACCTAATAAATCGACGGCGTCGAGTAATTAGGGTTAACCCTAATTCTAGGCATCGCCGATCGAAACCCCAGATTACTGACGCGATCCCGCCCAGAGAACCTTGTCTCGGGACAGATCCGATCAGTCGTTGAGCCAGGATCCTGTTGGGCAACGCTCGGCGAAGCGAGCGTACACACGATACAACACAGGCGGGGATAAACAGCAATAATTTACAAGGGGAGGGAATTTAATACAACATTAGTTCATAGATTTAAAGTTAGGTCTTACAGCGAATCAGAGTGCGCGAAGTTTTAGAAAAATACAACAGCGGAAGACTTCATCGATTACAGACTCCGACGCTCAGACTTAAGCAAAAGCATGCACCGTGCCCACGGATGTCATGCTACTAGCCACTTCAAAGTTCACTGCGGCGACTCGCACAACTCCCACTGGAGGTTCCCGATCTCGGGGAGAGGCTCCTCCCAAGGGAAGCTACCTGCTTGGTCCTGCATGACGGCGCCTGAAAACCACATAACGCTAACACGTGAGCTTCTAAGAAGCTCAGCAAGACTGACCCGACAGTACTTGTTCTAAGAAGCTGAGTGGGTAGAGAGCGAGAACGTACCCACCAGTACTTGTTCACCCTCAGGAATTTCTTCGATCGTGGTGTAGTTTACCCAGCCGGTCCTGGTGTTCTTCTGGCCCTTTTGCTGGCCCTGCCCCTGGTTTGCTTGCCGGTTGCCTCCGGACTGCTGGTTGGAGGGGCACTCGCGGGCGAAGTGTCCCGGCTGCCCGCAGTTGAAGCAAGGCGTGCCCGGTCCAAGACGGGTGCCCTGTTGAGGTGGGCGGACACCCTGGTTCCTCTGCGGAGGGGGAGGTGCGCGGTAGCCGACCTGTTGCTGATTCTGTGGGGGCCGGTATGGTTGCTGCGGCGGGCGGAATGACGGTGCCTGCGGCGGGGTGGCCTTGTACTTCCTACCATCAGGTACAGTGTACACCAGACGGTACTTGGGTGGCGGGGCATTTGATGGCCCACTGCTGGCTCGCCTTTTCTCTCGCTGCTCGTTCTCGAGGTACTCTTCGGCGATAAGGGTGTTGCTAACGAACTCATTAAATGAGCCGCCCTGATTCAGGGCCAAGCGACTCTGGAGTGTGATGTTCAACCCTTCCATGAAGCGGTGCTTCCGCTTTGCATCTGTGTCAACCTGCTCCGGAGCATATAGAGCAAGTTGGTTGAACACACGGGAATACTCGTGCACCATGCGGTTTCCTTGTGTCAAGGCCCATGAACTCCTTGGCCTTCCACTGCATGAGTCCCGTGGGGATGTGGTGAGCGCAGAACGCCTCCCGGAACTGTTCCCATGGCACCTGGGTGTTGGCCGGGAGAGTGGCCAAGTATTTGGCCCACCAAGCTCCAGAGTGTCTGTGGAGCATCTGGGCTGCAAAGAGTATCTTCTGGGTCTCCGAACAACGGAGCAGCCCAAACTTGGACTCGATCGTGCGAAGCCAGTGGTCTGCCTCCATGGGTTCCCGAGCATCTCTGAACTCCGGGGGATGAGTGGCCAGGAATTCAGCATATGTGCTGTACTGGTCGCGGTTACGAGCGCCTCGATTCGTGCCGCTATTCTCCAGGATAGCCCATAGCATCTCTTGCGTCTGTTGGCTGCTTTGGAGCATGGCCGCCATAGCTGCGGCCAAGGTTGGCTCCGCTAGCGGGGGTGGCGGGTTGGAGCTCTCCGCCTCCTGACGTCCTGCTCTAGTGTTCACCATGCTGAAAAAGCAAAAAGATTCCTTATTAGAGTAGTTCAACCCATGTCCATTTCTCAACATAAGTAGAAGTACGTCAAAATGCACGGCACGGATATCTCAATAAAAACAAACTTCCTTCATTCCCTAAAAGATGACAGTACATCCATCGTCCAACTCCCTAGACTGTCAAACCACCACTCTTACATCCAAAAGATTACACGCCTCTAAGATGGATTCCTGAGGACACACACTAACACCAAGACAAAGACAACGCACTCCTTAAGCGAAGCATCTAGCTAAACTAGCGTTGCAAAACCACCTCCGATCTAGTCCTCGTCGGGCTCTGGGTCCGAAATATCAGGATCCGACACCTCTGACTCAGGCGCATCGTCATTAGCGGGAGGCAGCTGTTGTGCCTCTAAAAGTCCCGCTAACTGATGCTGCAAATGATGGTTCTCATGGGCGAGATCCTCAGCCATCTGAACTGCATTATCCCTGAGTATCTCCAACTGGTGAATGTGTTGCAACATGAGGTTGCAATCGTTCTCCCTAGCATGGATCTGGGCAGTCTTAATCTCAGAGACCGCCTCCAACTCGGAGATGCGTGTAGCGCGCGCGTTGCAGCGAGCATGCAGTGCATTGTTCCTGCTCTCCAAGTCCTGGATCTTCTCCTTGAGTTGGGCTATCTCTACATGAGCCCGTCGCAAGGCCTGACGGTCCATCTGAGCTGTGAGAACAGTGTCCTCATGCAAGTTGAGCAGCGCTAGGCTTAACGTGAACAAGGGAGTGACGTGGTCCATCTCTCCCCTGAGAGTCCTGATCTTAGCATTCTTGACATTGCGGTGTCAGGTACTGTCGACCTGGTCCCGTATCGGGAACATCGCTGCTGGTTTGTCTGCCAGGTCCTCAAGGTGTCGCTCGCAAAGCCTCAATAGAGCCTGATGAGCGGCTGACTCGATGGCTCAGTCTTATCTGAACCAAATGTGGTGGTGGTACAAATCTCTCCATTAGCATGCCGAGGGTGCGTGGGTAGTGTAACTGTGGCTGAGCAGCGCGGTAGGTCATACTGCCAATACTCTCAGATCTGGAACCAAGGAGTCTCTGCATACCCCAGCGACTGCAAGGTCTGACCGAGTATCTCCACAAATCCTCTGCGTCCTGATTTCTTGGTGACGTAGGTAGGGGTGGAGTCCTCAACACCTATCTCTGCGAGCCCATGCTCGATCATGTTGTCGTCCATCTGCATTACAGAGATGAACAATATTTTATCAATCAGAAGCCACATGTTGACACATAGTTCAAAGCATACTAAATCTTCCGATACGTAAAATATCTTTCATCCCTGCGTAAAAAGGTGATCCAAGTTGGTCACTAAGGTTGCTAATCTAGCGACAGCCGATTTGCCCAAGGTGTTTTACCATCTAAGTTGACCTGTCAAGGAGACAATCTTCTCATCGAGGAAGGTGTTGAAAAAGGCTCAATGGTATATCAGGGTTTTACTCCAACTCGGTTGATGCCACGCAATCTCTAAGGGAGGAAGGTATCCAGGTTGACTTCTTAATTTCTGTTGGTGTTACAGCCATTAATGATGGAATTTTTGCTCCTGGATGGTTTTAGTATAAGTTTGAAGGATTTTTAACATTTGTTCATGCAATACAATCCTACATCAGCCTATACGTCCTCACAAAGTAAAAGAATACGCGTAGGCGGTGGCAGAATCGCACTCAAGTTAGCCGTTACTACATGTTTCTTACGATATCGTGGTTAGCGTACCTATAGAAAATGGCATCACATGCAGTTCAATATAAATATATATCAAAAGTAAAAACAACAACCCATATCATTGCCATATGGGTCGCCCCGAGTAGGTCACGTACGGGGATCACGTGTCCGACCTTCCCTGCGCGGCGACAGACTGCACTTTACCTCAGGCAGCGGAGGGATGAGAGTGTTCCGCAAAACCGAAGTCGTGAGGAACAAACTCATCTCTTGTGTTCCAAAGACACAAAACTCCACTGTTGCGAAGGTCTGCATTCGCAACAGGTCCGTAACCCACACCTCGTACGGTAGAGGTCCGCTTCTCTCCCTAAACGGCAAGGGGGCATACTATGTTACAGCGAACATAATACCTCCTTCCATACCATCATGGCATAGAATGCTACTGTTGCGGATGCTACAGGGATTTCTCGACCTTTTACCGTGAGCTTCTAAGAAGCTCAGCAGGACTGACCCGACAAAATGGCTGACTACAGCCGACTCCTAGACATGAAGGCTGACTCGGGTGGATTTACTTGCAAAAGGACTCGCAAGCCTGTACTACTCTTGTTAAATTTTAGCACAGGTTAAGTGATTAGAATATAAATTTGGTTAGCACTAGACTAATCAAGCATAATAGAGCAACAATAACAAGAATATAATCATCATGTTCATTCTCATTGAGTCTCAACCTATTTACTAGAATGTGACACAGAGTTCAAGCAGACTCATAGCTGAGAGTGACAGCGGTTCGAACCGATTTTTATACCTCTGTAGGGTTAACCTGAGCGTACGACACGTGCGTGTCCCTGACTCGCACGTGGCAACCGTTCACACCAGCTCCTGCAACATCAATTTCAGCCTACACATGCCTTAGGAGCGCCGCATCCCACCAGACAACACGTCCCAGACGGTTCTGTGGAGTTCCCACGCTGCCCGTCCTAGATCTCCTCCTAATCAAACACCGTAGGGCAGGTTCGACGTTGCAATCACTAGGTTACGTAGGTTTACTGGGGCCCATATCACCCAGCATACGATCAGTACATTCAATACTTGCCCAGCTGTGCCACACGGATCAGACCAGACTACGGTCACCCTGGTCCCGGAGCAGTCGCCGACCTACTTGTACCCAGTCTGACCCTCAACCTTTTATCTTTCTTACTTATTCACATTCATGTGGCACATCTCATGAAATAGTTTCGTTCAATATCCTACCACTCGCGAGCAGCGTCCACTCCGCTCGACTTCTACCGGCAATACCTGCTAAGCATAGCATACTAAGGGGGGTATCTATAACAGCTATTGATAGGGTTTCCTATGGGAAACAATACAACTATGGTTTCAATCAACTCCTAGCACTTCATGCACAAACAAGACACACTGAGTTATAAAAGGAAAATTTAAAACAACGGTTGTGTACTGGGGCTTGCCTGGTTCTCCGGAGCTGTCGAAGGCTTCTTCTGCGGAGGTCGAGGCAACTGGATCTGCAGTTACTTCGTGCGCTTCAGAATCTACATCATGCAGTATGATTAAGATAAGTTCAATGAAAAAGAAACTTATTGTTTTTACCAATAGTAATCTAGGGTTTCGATCGGCGACGCCTAGAATTAGGGTTAACCCTAATTACTCGACGCCGTTGATTAAATTCAATTCTTAATCTGTGTATGATGTTCAAAGAAATCTATTCAACTCTCATGAGGTGACTTTTAGTTGGCATGTTCAACAACTTCAACTTTAGTTAAGGTTGGTTCGATATTTTTCATTAGTTAAACATTATTTAATTTCTTCAGACTATAAACTAGGGTTAAAATAAAAATATTAATTCCACCTCAAGATTATTTTTAGTTGATAGCACCTTCTGAAGTAAGCATTTTGAGCTTTGGGTACGACCTAGATGAATTTTCTAGCGTTTATAAAAATTCATCAAAGTTTCTGTTTTTAAAACTTATAAAATCAGAAATCACTAGTAAACCCTAGAATAAAATTATAATATTTTATGTGGGAGTTCATGAGCACCAAATCTACAACTTTGATTTTGGGTGTGATCCTTTTAAATGACCTTTACTATGCATTTTAGAAAATAGTATTTTAACTAGGCAGATTGAAGTATTTTAAAAGGGTTAGATGCCATTTCGTGGTCCTAAACTCTTCATAAAATTCCAGAGGGTGTTTAATACCATGATGTATGTGTGGATCAAAGGTTAGCCCTAGCATTGCTCTAGAATGCAAATTAAAATTCAAAAATAGAAAGGAGTGTTCCTAATTAATTCTGCAAATTTTTGGTCACTTGTTAAAAAGTGCTTTAGCAGAAAATTAGTCCTTTTCACGATGGTTCTTAGAAATTTTGGTTTTATATTTTTGGATTTTTCTATGAATTTCTGCAAATTTTACAAAATAGAGCAATAATCTGGAAAATAAATTAGAAAAAAAAAGAAAAACAGGGGATTGCGTCGGCGAGCTCCGGCGAGCAATTGCCGGCGGTGGGGTGGTCGCCGACGGTCGAACCTCGGCTTTCCACGATCCACTCGACATGACGAAGCTCGACAACATGATATTTATCAAGCTTTGGCACGGTAGAGGGGGTCTCACCGTGGAGGGCGAATTCGGCGGCAATGGCGTGGCAATTCCGGTGACCGAGGCTCAATTTCGGAGAAGTGGATGTGCTGAGAGCTTCACGGGGAAGAGAGGAAGGAGTAATGCTTGGTGATTAGGGTGGAGGAGGGCCGGGGGGTGGTGTTCACCGTGGAGGGTGGGAAGCTCGGCTATGGTGGCCGGCGGCCGGGGCAGGGGAAAGGAGCTTTGCGCGTGGGAGGGAGGAAATGGAAGAGGGGGGAGTTGGGGAGTGATGAGGACATCGACTCTCAAATAGCAGCACCTGCGCCTGCGCTCCCTCAAGCTGTGACCGAGTCGGACGCAACTCCAGTGGCGCCCCCATATCAAGGGCCAATCACTCGAGCCCGTGCACGAGAGCTGAACTTTGTCACGCTGCTAAGGAACGAACACACCGACGCCATGGCCTTCTCCAAGTTGCAACTCATCTCCAACTCAACTGCCACGTCGCCCTCGGATTCAGCAGACACGTCGTCGATGTTTCGATCATAACTCCCTCATACGACGTCGAAACGGGGAGATCTTGGACTCGTTGGAAAGGAGACGACGACACCACCGTTTTGGTTCTGGTCCCAGCTCCAGAAGGTCCATGGATCATTCTGTGTGACCACAGCAAGGTGCTGCGTCACCTGTTTGGGCCAATTTGGCCATGTAACGTGTTGGGCCTTAAGCCCAAGTTGTGGGCGTCCAACCCCTGGCCGCCTTCAACCCTAGGACGTCCCTACTTTATATTCCACACAGCCGCCGCTGTTTAGACTCGAGTTTTGTTTAATTGTTAGCTTTAGCTACAGCCGTCGCACGCATTACGGCGCTGCCACGCGTATTCAGAACTCCACCTTCAAGTAATACATCAGATTGCTTGCATCTCTTTCTTGCTCGTTCTTCGATTGCGCGCAGGAAACGATCTTCGTGATCAGGCTGATCTTGCACCAGCAAGGTTGGTAACCATCGGGAGTTGGTTCAGCGATTGCATTGGCGCCTCGGGCTTGCTCGTCGTAGTCGGATCGTGAGGGTCTACTTCCACCAAATCAAGTTATCTTTACTCATCGAAAGATCGGGCACTCCAGTTCTATCAAGTGGTATCAGATTCCAGTGTTTCTCGGTGAGTTTTTCGTGTGTTTTTCATTCACCCTATAGTCCACAAAAAACCAAAAACAAAAAATTTTCAGGTTAGATCTGTTATCCCAGCACCCCCTTGCGCCTTGCACTTTCGATCAGTAATTTGCATTGTTGAATTTGTGTGCTTGCGCGTTTCGTTGTTGCTGGATTACTTGTGTTTTTATCCATCTGTTCTAGCCGCCACAAACCCTAACACTGCTCCCCTGCCGTACGCACCTAGATCTGCTCCCTCCGTGCCGCGCACGAGTCCTGCTCGGTTCCGATCTGCTCTCTCAGCGCCGCGCGCGAGTCCTGCTCGATTACGATCTGCTATCTCAGCGCCGCGCACGAGTCCTACTCGGTTGCGCTCTGCTATCTCAGTGCCGCGCACGAGTCCTACTCGGTTGCGATCTGCTATCTCAGCGCCGCGCACGAGTCCTACTCGGTTGCGATCTGCTATCTCAGCGCCGCGCCAGAACCCAAATCCCGGCCAGTCACGCCGCCGAATTCCACTCGTCTCCGTCTCTGTTTTGTTTTCGTGACAGTCCAATCACAAAAAAAAAACAAGAAAAAAAAGAAAAAGAGAGAAAAAGAGCACGCAAGTGTGCCAAAAAAAAAAACAACCCGAACAGGAGACGTTTGTTGCTCGTGATCGGTTTTGCTGGGAAAATCCCAACCGACCTGGTTCACCCGTGTGTCCTCGTTGGACTCGTGAGTCTGTCCGTGTTCTGCAGCATCGGTCCTTGATACATTCGACCTTCCTCTAGAGAGAGAGAGAGAGAGTGCCATCTCCGGAAAAAGTGCATGTGGTGACTTGTTCATTTGCTTTTCCTTGTTCATATAATCAGTTTTGGGCGCTCAGCCGCGGGTTGTTTTCCATCGTACCTTCCCGTACACCCAACCCTAGCTCGTTCTCGCACTTGTTTCCAGCAGCGTCCATACGTGTTTAGCACTATTATTCAACTTTGCAATTATTGTTTGATCGTGCTAATCCTTGTCTTGAGTGCAGCCTGCCCAGAACTACACATATTTCTACTACGAGCAGGTTCTGTTCTCCAGGCAATCGCTCCTCCAATCTTTCACCGGTTTTACCTGTTGGTTGCAGCTCACCCCTGTGTGCTTGGTAAGAACGGGTAAGAATTTGATAACAGCGTTGTTTTGAGCGATTTCCCCCCACCATACACCTGCTATCGTAGTGTCCTCTCCGTTGCTGTTTCGTGTTTGCACTAACAATGGCAGGAGACGACGCCAAGACGGACACTACACTGCAGGACGTGCACGCACACGTCGAAGGCCTTGCCGGCAACATCAAGACGCTGCATGAACGGCTGGATTCCACGGTTGCTTCATCGACCGAGCGTTTCGACCAGATCGACCTCGCTCAAACGGCCGCCCACGCCACAGTCGAGACGATCATGACTCGTCTTGAGAACCTTGACCACGCAGCTAACGGAGTTGCAGCAGGCGCGCGACTATGGCGGTGATACGGAACTAAGGAACTGGACGATGGTGGTCGCCGCGGTCGTGCACGCAGGGTACGTGTCCCACCTCCTGATTCCTTTGCTAAGATCAAATTTCACATTCCATCCTTTAATGGCGAATATGATCCTGCTGCTTATCTTGATTGGGTATTAGAGGTCGAACAGAAATTTTCATGCCATGATATTCCTGCTCATCTACAAGTTAAGGCTGCTATTAGTGAATTTACTGATTTTGCTTTAATTTGGTGGCGTGAATATAAACAAAAGTTTTCCGATAACACTCCCACCACTTGGGATGAACTAAAAACTGCCATGCGTCACAGATTTGTTCCTTCTTATTATGCCCGTGACTTGCTCAACCAAATGCAACGATTTCAGCAAGGTTCCCAAACTGTTGAGGAATATTACCAGGCGTTACAAAAGGGCATGATTCGTTGTGGTTTAGTTGAGCAGGAGGACGCTGCTATGGCACGTTTTAGGGGTGGTTTGAATCGTGAAATTCAGGACATCCTTGATTATAAGGAATATGATGATATGACCACTTTGTTTGAATTTGCTTGCAAAGCTGAACATGAAGTGCAGGGACGGCGATCGTCGACACGCGCTAACTCTTTTGCAGGACGCGGCCAAGCTTCCACCCCAGCCCCCCGCCCGACGTCCTCCACGTCGTCCTCCACGCCGCGCGAGCGTGCGCCGTCCACTTCAAGCGCATCACCACGCGAGCAACCGGCCAAGCCGACAGCACCTCCGGCCCACGGTGCCTCTCCTTCCACAGGGTGCACTCGGGACATTCAGTGCCATCGTTGCAAAGGTTACGGTCATGTGATTCGGGACTGCCCCAACAAGCGTACCTTGCTGATCCGTGACAATGGTGAGTACTCTTCTGCTAGTGATACTGAGGAGACTAGACATGCTATGCTTTCCACTGACCATGCAGATCATACGGAGGTTCACGTTGATTCCAGCGCCGCCGATAGGTATGAGAGTCTTGTTGTGCAGCATGTCCTCAGTACACAGGTTGCCACGGCCGAGCACAATCAGCAACACACGATTTTCCACACTAAGGGCGTCGTACACGAACGGGCGCTCCGGATCATCATCGACAGTGGCAGCTGCAACAATTTGGCGAGTACGACGCTGGTAGAGCAATTATCTTTACCCACTCGCCAACATCCACACCCGTACCACATCCAATGGCTCAATGATGGTGGCAAAATAAAGGTAACACGCTCACTACGTATTCCTTTTTCTCTGGGCGCCTATTCTAATTATGCTGATTGTGATGTTGTCCCTATGGAAGCATGCTCTTTGTTGCTTGGTCGACCTTGGCAATATGATACTGATAGAGTACATCATGGTCGTTCAAATCATTATTCACTCATGTTTAAGGGTTAGAAAATAATCATTCATCCCATGACCCCGGAACAAATTCTGAAAGATGACATGGCTCGGGCGGCCAAGACAGCAAAATCTCACAAATCACCTCCAGCCGCTCCTGCTAGATCTGAAATTAAGTTGCATACCCCTGTTTTGCTTGCTACACGTGCTGATTTTGCTGAGCTGCATGATGATAATTTGCCTTGCTATGCACTTGTTTGCTCCAACATGCTTGTTTCACTTCATGAGGCACCGTTCATGGATATTCCCCCTGCTGTTGCTAACCTTTTGCAGGACTATGCCGATATCTTTTCCAAGGACTTGCCACCGGGTCTTCCTCCTATCCGTGGCATCGAACATCAGATCGATCTCATCCCCGGCGCCCAGCTTCCCAATCGCGCCCCGTACCGCACTAATCCCGATGAGACGAAGGAGATCCAGCGCCAGGTGCAAGCACTACTGGACAAGGGCTACATCCGTGAGTCACTCAGTCCTTGCTCGGTTCCTGTTTTACTTGTTCCTAAGAAAGATGGTTCATGGCGTATGTGTGTCGATTGTCGTGCTATTAATAACATCACAATCCGTTATCGATATCCCATACCACGCCTTGATGATATGCTTGATGAGCTTAGTGGCGCTGTTCTTTTTTCTAAGGTTGATTTGCGTAGCGGGTACCATCAGATTAGGATGAAATTGGGGGATGAATGGAAAACTGCTTTTAAAACCAAATTTGGCCCATATGAATGGTTGGTTATGCCGTTTGGTTTGTCTAATGCTCCCAGCATTTTCATGCGCTTAATGAATGAAGTTCTTCGGCCATTCATAGGGCTGTTTGTTGTTGTTTACTTTGATGATATTCTTATTTACAGCAAGTCAATGGATGAGCACTTAGAACATATGCGTGCTGTTTTTGATGCTTTGCGTGCTGCTCGCTTGTTCGGTAACTTGGAAAAATGCACCTTTTGCACGCAACGCGTCTCTTTTCTTGGCTATGTTGTTACTTCACAGGGAATTGAGGTGGACAGCAGCAAGGTGGACGCCATTCAGGGCTGGCCTACACCGACGACGGTCACGCAGATTCGGAGTTTCCTTGGCCTCGCCGGGTTCTACCGAAGGTTCGTGCGTGATTTCAGCTCAATTGCTGCCCTATTGCATGAGCTCACAAAGAAAGGAGTTTCCTTTGCTTGGGGCGCACCACAGGAAGATGCATTCAACACTTTGAAGGACAGGTTAACTCATGCTCCTCTTTTACAATTGCCTGATTTCAATAAAGTGTTTGAATTAGAATGTGATGCTAGTGGCATAGGTTTAGGTGCTGTTTTGCTTCAAGACCGTCAACCCATTGCTTACTTTAGTGAGAAATTGAGCGGTGCTGCCCTGAACTATTCAACTTATGATAAGGAGTTATATGCTTTAGTGCGCACTTTGCAAACATGGCAGCATTACTTGTGGCCTCGCGAATTTATTATTCATTCTGATCGTGAGGCTTTGAAACACATTCGTACCCAAACTAATCTGAACCGTAGACATGCTAAATGGGTAGAATTTATTGAGTCCTTTCCCTACATCATTAAACATAAGAACGGGAAGGAAAATGTCATTGCTGATGCTTTGTCTCGTCGCTATACCATGCTGTCCCAATTAGATTTTAAAATCTTTGGTTTGCAAACATTGAAAGATTAATATGTGGATGATGCTGATTTTCATGATATTATTTCACATTGTAAGGATGGCAAACCATGGGGCAAGTTTCATATACAGGATGGGTTCCTGTTTCGTGCTAACAAGCTGTGCATTCCAGCTGGTTCGGTTCGTTTTTTGTTGCTGCAGGAAGCTCATGGAGGCGGCCTCATGGGTCACTTCGGTGTTTTTAAGACACAAGAGGTGCTGAACGAACACTTCTTTTGGCCCCGGATGCGGCGTGATGTGGAGCGCCTTGTTGCACGTTGCACTACGTGCCAGAAAGCTAAGTCTCGTTTAGGTAACCATGGATTGTATCTGACTCTCCCTGTTCCTTCTGCTCCTTGACATGATATTTCGATGGATTTTGTTTTGGGATTGCCTTACACTAAGAAGGGGAGGGACAGCATATTTATCGTTGTTGATAGATTCTCTAAAATGGCTCATTTTATACCTTGTCATAAAACTGATGATGCATCCATGATTGCTGATTTGTTCTTTAGAGAGATTGTTCGCTTGCATGGAATTCCTAAACCAATTGTCTCTGATCGTGATGCTAAGTTTCTTAGTCATTTTTGGCGTTGTCTTTGGAATAAATTAGGCACTAAGTTACTTTTTAGCACCACTTGTCATCCTCAAACTGATGGGCAAACTGAGGTCGTGAATCGCACTTTGTCTACCATGCTTCGGGCTATTTTGGATAAAAATTTGAGGCTTTGGGAAGATTGTTTACCTCATGTTGAATTTGCTTATAACCGTGCTACACATGCTTCCACTAAGATGTGTCCTTTTGAGGTTGTTTATGGTTACATACCTCGGGCGCCCATTGATTTGTTTTTGTTGATGCTGAGGATGAGCCACATGTAGATGCCGTTGCACATGTTGATCAAATGACGCATTTACATGAGCAAACACAACAAAACATTGCTGCTGCTAATGCTAAATATCAGGTTGCTGGTAGTAAAGGGCGCAAACATGTTACTTTTGAACCCGGTGATATGGTTTGGTTACACTTGCGTAAGGATAGGTTTCCTGCTTTCCGCCGCTCTAAATTAATGCCTCGTGCTGCTGGTCCATTTAAAGTGTTAACTAAAATCAATGATAATGCTTATGTTCTTGACCTACCTGCGGAGTTTGGTGTTTCCACTAGTTTTAATGTTGCAGATTTGAAACCGTATGCGGGCGAGGATGAGGAACTGCCGTCGAGGACGACTTCAGCTCAAGAAGGGGAGGATGATGAGGACATCGACTCTCAAACAGCAGCACCTGCGCCTGCGCTCCCTCAAGCTGTGACCGAGTCGGACGCAACTCCAGTGGCGCCTCCATATCAAGGGCCAATCACTCGAGCCCGTGCACGAGAGCTGAACTTCGTCATGCTGCTAAGGAACGAACACACCGACACCATGGCCTTCTCCAAGTTGCAACTCATCTCCAACTCAACTGCCACGTCGCCCTCGGATTCAGCAGACAGGTCGTCGATGTTTCGATCATAACTCCCTCATACGACGTCGAAACGGGGAGATCTTGGACTCGTTGGAAAGGGGACTACGACACCATCGTTTTGGTTCTGGTCCCAGCTCCAGAAGGTCCGTGGATCATTCTGTGTGACCACAGTAAGGTGCTGCGTCACCTGTTTGGGCCAATTTGGCCATGTAACGTGTTGGGCCTTAAGCCCAAGTTGTGGGCGTCCAACCCCTGGCCGCCTTCAACCCTAGGATGTCCCTACTTTATATTCCACACAGCCGCCACTGTTTAGACTCGAGTTTTGTTTAATTGTTAGCTTTAGCTACAGCCGTCGCACGCATTACAGCGCTGCCACGCGTATTCAGAACTCCACCTTCAAGTAATACATCAGATTGCTTGCATCTCTTTCTTGCTCGTTCTTCGATTACGCACAGGAAACTATCTTCGTGATCAGGCTGATCTTGCACCAGCAAGGTTGGTAACCATCGGGAGTTAGTTCAGCGATTGCATTGGCGCCTCGGGCTTGCTCGTCGTAGTCGGATCGTGAGGGTCTACTTCCACCAAATCAAGTTATCTTCACTCACCGAAAGATCGGGCACTCCAGTTCTATCAGGGAGGAGCCGCACCGGTTTTTAAAAGGGGGCCGGGGTAGGGGAGTAGGGAAGGGCAGAGGAGCATGGCCGACAGCGCGGGCGGCGTCCCGCGGCGGGGCAGTGAGGGAGAGAGCGAGGGAGAGAGTGAGGGAGCTAGAGAGAGAGGGGAGCGCGGGAGAGAGTGCCACTTAAATGCGACGTGCGTACCGCTGCCGGGGAGAGGCCGTGTCGGCCGGGCACGGTGCCCTGCCACTCGCCGTTTTGTCGGGCGGGCGGTGGGGCACTGTAGCCCGCCCGGCAAAACAGTTTTATTTTTTTATTATTTTTTTTGTTTTCTACAGTTCAAGTTGGTATGCAAACCAATGAAATGGCACACTTCCCGAGCTCAAAAATTTTTGAAAATTTTCGTGCAAGTTCAAGAATTTATTTGGAGCATTTTTCATTTAGGGTTCAAGTCATGATTCGACTTCTAAAAAGTCTTGAATTTCTAAGATGATTATAGCTTGTGTGAATTTTTGAGAGGTCTAAATCTTGTCCAAAGATTCTGAATAAATTCCCAAAATTATATTTTGAAGTGTACTTAATTGTTATGTAAAAATATGGCTAGAATTCTGTGGAAATTTTGGTAGCCAAGAGTTAGGGTTTGGATTTCTTCCTGTTAATAAGATTTCGACACTGTTAGTTGAGATTTTTCCGGATTTTGCTATAGTGTTCTGTTGTTTGTCAGACTTTTCGTGGTGTTCCCTTAAAACATTTTAAACAATATCTCTTTTTATTTTCAAGGTTGAATCTGCTTTTAAGCGAGTGAAATTAGGGATTAGGGTTTTCAGTTGTTGATTTTTGCCCTAGTGACACCTAGGGTGACACAATTACTATTGGTAAAAGAAATGACTCTTTTCATTAAACTTATCTTAATCATACTGCATCATGTAGATTCTGAAGCGCATGAGGTAGCTGCAGATCCCGGTTCTTCGATTTCCTCAGAAGAGGTCAACCACAGCTCCGGAGAACCAGGCAGCCCCGGTGCACAATCGTTGTTTAAAGTTTTTCCTTTTATAACTCAGTGTCTTGTTTGTACATTAAGTGCTAGGAGTTGCTTGAAATCATAGTTGCATTGTTTCCTTAGGAAACCCTAACGGTAGCTGGTATAGATACTCTTAGTATGCTATTCTTAGTAGATATTTGTCGGTAGAAGTCGAGCAGAGTGGACGCTGCTTGCGAGTGGTAGGATATTGAATGAAACTATTACATGAAACGTGACACATGGTTGTGAATAAATAAGGAAAGATAAAAGATTGAGGGTCAGACCGGGTACAAGTAGGTCGGCGACTGGTCCGGGACCAGGGTGACCGTAGTATGGTCTGATCCGTGTGGCACAGTTGGGCAAGTATTGAATATACTGGTCGTATGCTGTGTGTTATGGGCCCCAGTAAACCTACGTAGCCTAGTGATTGGAACGTCGAACCTGCCCTACGGTGTCTGACTAGGAGGAGATCTGGGGTGGGCAGCGTGGGAACTCCACAGAAACCATCTGGGACGTGTTGTTTGGTGGGATGCGGCGCTGCTAAGGCAGACGTAGGAGGGAATTGACATTGCAGGAGCTCGTGTGAACGGTTGCCACGTGCGAGTCTGGGACACGCACGTGTCGTATGATTAGGTTGACCCTACAGAGGTATAAAAATCAGTTCGAATCGCTGTCGCTCTCAGCTATGAGCTTACTTGAACTCTCTGTCACATTCTAGTAAATAGGTTGAGATACAATGAGAATGAATTATAATGACTACTTTGAGCTTACTTGCGAAGCTCTCAGCTATGAGCTTACTTGAACTCTCAGCTATGAGCTTACTTGAACTCTCTGTCAACGTGTTTCTTCTATTATGCTTGATTAGTCTAGTGCTAATTAAAGTTACATTTTAATCACTTAACCTGTGCTAAAATTGACCAAGAGTAGTACAGCCTTGCGAGTCAAGTTTTGCAAGTAAACCCACCCCCATCAGGCTTCGTGTCTAGGAGTCGGCTGTAGTCAGTCATGTTGACGGGTAAGCCTTGTTGAGCTTCTTAGAAGCTAACGCGTTAGCGATATGTGGTTTTCAAGCGCCGACATGCAGGACCAAGCTAGTAGCATCCATTGGGAGGAGTCTCACCCCGAGATCGGGAACCTTCAGTGGAAGTTGTGCGAGTCGCCGCAATGAACATTGAAGTGGCTAGCAGCATGACACCCGTGGGCACGGTGCATGCTTTTGCTTAAGTCTGAACGTCGGAGTCTGTAATCGATGAAGTCTTCCGCTGTTATTTCCAAAACTTTAATTGCATACTCTGATTCACTATAAGACTTAAGTTTCAAACTATGAATTCAATGATGTATTAAGTTCTCTCTCCTTGTAAATTATTGCTGTTTATTCCTGCCTGCGTTGTATCGTGTGTACGCTCGCTTCGTCGAGCGTTGCCCAACAGGATCCTGGCTCAACGACTACCGGATCCGTCCCGAAATGAGGTTTTTTGAGCGGGTCCGCGTCAACTTTGGTATCAGAGCTGTGTTGGGAAATGGTACAACATTTAAGGCATATTTTCAAAAACTACGTGCGAGTGAGGTACAAGCCCTATTAGTTAATAGGTTATCAGGTGGCAAATTAACCTAGATCACGAGCTAACTAAACCCAGTCTAGATTTACATTTCTGTAACGACGCACCTACGCTCAGGTAAGCAAGGTAAGGTACGCCACTCGACTGCGGTAAATAGTCGAGAAATCCCTGTTGCATCTGCGTCAGTAGCATTCTATACCGTGATGGTATGGAAGGAGGTATTATGTTCCCTGTAACTAGTACACCCCCTTGCCGTTTAGGGAGAAAAGCGGACCTCTACCATACGAGGTGTGGGTTACGGACCTGTTGCGAATGGAGACCTTCGCAACAGTGGTGTCTTGTGTCTTTGGCACACAAGAGATGAGTTTGTTCCTCACGACTTAGATTTTGCGGAACACTCTTATAGCTCTGCTGCCTGAGGTAAAGTGCAGTCTGTCGCCGCGCAAGGAAGGTCGGACACGTGATCCCCGTACGTGACCTACTCGGGGCGACCCATATGGCAATGATATGGGTTGTTGTTTTTACTTTGGATATATTGAACTGCCTGTGATGCATTTTCTGCAGGTACACTAACCACGGTACCGTAAGAAACGTGTAGTAACGTCTAACTTGAGTGCGAACCTGCCACCGCCTAAGCGTATATTCTTTTTACTTTTAGTAAGGACGTATAGGCCGATGTAGGATTGCATTGCATACTATAGTTGGAACCAAATAAAATCACCTAATAAAAAGGAAATCAATTGCTGGTTAATAGAAAAAGGCTAACTATAACGATTAACTTGTTGAATTTAAGTGATAACTGGAACATAAATTAACTCAACAGTTTAATAAGATGGGTAAGTAAATAAAGGGTGTCAAGAGGTCATTTCAAAATTGTGAATATTATTTATGCATATTATGTTAGGGTCAAACCCAAAGCCTTCAGAATCAAAAAAAAAACCTTAAATGTTTGCAACCCACTTCACTTTAAGGGGGAAGGTTCACCTCAACCTAGAACTTCTTTCATATCTTAGCAATCTTTTCTAGACTGGCCTCTGTTCACTCATCATGAGGATGTGAATGAGTGCAATATGGAGGAGTCGGAAAATCCTCTACCACTTGAATACTTTGCACCTATCAATCTTTATTGCCAAGTAAACCACTTTGACCAAACCGTGAAACGGTGTCCAAAAGCCGAACCTTGTCGCTTCCTGCGAACGTCCTCGGTCTCGACTTTCTCATTCAAACGACATGAGGTTGCATCCTAGTAAAAACTAAACTCATTCGATAACCCCCCCAGGGCGTGAGAAGATGTCGATGTTTTCAAGTTCACTTGTAGGCGTGGACTCTTGTGTTTCAAAGCATATTCTTGTACACTTCATCAATCACTTTCGTATCCTTCTTGGGGTTGATAGTTTTTATGGTCAATCCTCTGATATGATCTAGCTATTCGGCAAATCTGAGTCTTCACACATCTCAATTTACCAAAACCTAGGAACGATAAAATCCTTCAAACTTATACTAAAACCATCCAGGAGCAAAAATTTCATCAATAATGGCTGTAGCACTTTCAGGGATAGAAGAACCCCTCTCTTGGACCCCTCTCATAGAGAAGGCATGGCACCAAATTGAACAAGCGAGTCCTAATAGAACTCTGTGTCAAAAATTGAGCCTTTTTGCAGTACTGTCCTCGATGAGAAGATTGTCTCCTTGACAGGTCAACTTGGATGGTAAAGCACCTTGGACTACCTGTGTGACTGTCGATGAGAAAAGGGGTCAATAATGGAGCAGGAAGTGGACCCAACTATGGAACAAACATGGCCATTTGGTTAGCATCAAAAACCTTTAGAGGGAATACTTGATGAAGTTAACAAACTATCATTACCTAGCTCCAGACTCACCTTTCCAGATCCGCCAACTTGGGTGAATCCGAAGCTTTACCTACGCACCAGTAAAATGTAAAGGCATGCAGGGAAATATTTATTAAGGGATAGGATAGTTATGTGTAACCGTTACTTGATCAGAATAAATTTTGTGGTAGCCAAGTTAGCATTCACATGTAAACCCCCCTAAACTGTTGAAGTGAAGCTTTTTCTTTTGTTTGTTCCGAAGCCACATCATAGCTAAAATCAATTACTTCGGAAAATCCCTCCAATCACTTGAAATCTTATCTCCTTTGAACAAGCGAGAGTCCCAATAAACTTGTGGCCATCATCCGCAAGACCATCCTTTTACATTTTCATAGACTCTGATGATTCGTTATCCCCTAACTCATCCTTATCAAGAGGTTTTGTTCTCAGAAGATCACAATTTTGCTTTTGAATTGTGCCGGTTCGCTCAGGCGCTTCTCAAAGCCCAAGGAGTGATATGATGCGGGCGTCTTCCTTTAATCGTGATGGGAAAATCCTAATCCTAACATTCTTCTAAACGGATGGCGTATTATCCGGAGTACATAACCGGGATGAATAATGCTGTAATTGGAGATTCTTTACCTTAACCATTAACCAGATCCTTATAGAAATACCATAGCCCATTCCTATGCCATGATGTGCTTGACTTCTATCGTTTGTGCCACCAACCATATCCTTGATCCCGCCTACAGCTGACCCTTTTAGGAGGCCAATATCTGGGCCACCATAGTTGGGAGTCAAAAGACAAGATGGCACGCTCTAACACCCTACAATCACCAGAAAACCAGATAGGAGCTATACACTGAGTTAATGAGCGCAAGGTCCTACTTGTGTCATCTCACTTCCATATCATGGTACCCACGCCATTTTGATCCGTTTTAATCACACAGCATATTCCTTCCTATCCGTATTGAACTTTTCACCTATCTAAATATTTCCTTGTGATCTGGTTTTAAAACCAAACCTTGATCTCTAGATTTTTCCTTCCCCTTCCTGTTCATAAATCTCAGGACGAGATTTCTTTAAGGGGGAAAGGCTGTGACACCCCAGGTGTCACTTAAAAAGTCATCGGCAAAACGAAAACCCTAACTTACACTTTTGAGCAAAACTAGCACGAGAGCTAATGAACAATGTTGCTTAAAACACTTCCATTAACCTACACAAAAATTTCAGTAAATTAATTTTTGAACACTTTCACCAAACAGGGGCCCTCAGTCCACGGTACATAGTCATTTCCTACCGGGTAAGAATTCACACTCCAATTCGAAACCCTAATCGGTAAATTTCACACTTAAAAGCAAAATTCAACATTGGAAATAAAAAGGAATGATGTTTGAAATGCTCTAAAGGATCACTACGAAAACTTTGGCACACAACAGAACACTATAGCAAAGTTTGGAAAAATTCAACTAACAGTGTCGAAATCCTGTTAACAGGAGATAAATTCAAACCCGAACCTGAGACTTACCAAATTTCCACAAAACCCTAGCCATATTTTTGCATAACAATTAAGTACACTTCAAAATAGAATTTTTAGAATTTGTTCAAAATTTTTGGATAAGATTTAGACCTCTTAAAAATTCACACAAACTATAATCATCTTGTAAATTCAAGGATTTTTAGAAGCCAAATCATGACTTGAACCCTAAATGAAAACTGATCCAAATAAATCACTGAGCCTACACACAAATATTCAAAACCTTTTGAATTTGAGAAGCATGTATTTCATTTGAATTAGGGCTTCCAACTTGAGCTAGTAAAAAAAAATGAAATGACAATAGCCGGGCGGGCTACAGTGCCCGCCGCCCGCCCGACCGAGCGGCGGGCGGCAAGGCATGGCGCCCGGCCGACACGGCCATAATTGGCACGTCTTCAATTTGCCCCGGCGCTCTCCCTCCCTCTCTCTCCCATTCCTCTTCTCTCCCGCACGTCGCGCGCCGCCCGGGCATAGTGCGCCGCCGCCATACCCAGGTCCTTGCCGACCATACTCCCCTATTTTCCCGCCCCAACTCCTTTAAATCGGCACGCATTTCCTTCCTTCCCTACCCTTCCTCCTTTTCCCGCAACGCGCGCCAAGGATTTCCCTCTTCTCCATTGCGCCGCCGCACGCCATTGCCGAGCACACCCCCCCTCACGGTGAACTTCCCCTTCCGGCCATCCTCCACCCCATGTTCCTCGACTAATCCCTTCCTCTCTCCCCCGTGAAGCTCACCGCACTTCCCCCCTTCCGGATTCGAGCTCCCATCGCCGGAATTTCCGCATCGCTGCCGCCACCGACGCCTCCTCCGGTGAGCCCTCCTCTCCGGCGTGCAAAGTCGACCTTCGTCGTGTTGCCGAGCTTCCCCATGGTCCATAGATGGAGTAAGGTCAAGGTTCGACCGTCGGAGACCACCCCATCGCCAGGATTTGGTCGCCGGAGCTCGCCGGTGCAAGCCTCCCCTGTTTTGGCTAAAATTTGATTTTCCTAATTATTGCTCTGCTTTGTAAATTTCCTAGAAATTCACAGAAAATCTAAAAATAGCAAACCAAAATTTGTTAGAAACCTCGTGAAATGTACTAAATTTATGTTAAAGCACTTCTGAAATTTTATGCAGATTTTAGGACCACAAAGTTGCATGTAACCCTTTTAAATTACTCCAATCTGTCTAGTTAAAGTACCATTTTCTAAAATACATATTACGAGTCATCCAAAAGGTTAGACCCAAAAGGAAACTTTTAGCTTTGATGCTCATGAGTGACCACATAAAACTTCATAATTTTATTCTAAGGTTCACTATTTTTTTCTGATTTTATAAATTTTAAGAACAGAAATTTTGATGAATTTTTATAAAATCTAGAAAATTCATCTAGGCCTCAACCAAATTTCAAACTGCATATTTTAGAGAGTGCTATCAATTAAAAATAATCTGGAGATATAATTAAAAGTTTTATTTTTAACCCTAGGTTAATAGTCGAAGTTGTTAAATAATTATTAATCCAGAAAAATGTCAAATTAACATTAACCAAAGTTGAAATTCTTAATTTTAAAAATATGCCAACTAATAGTCATCTCCTGGAAAGGAAATGAGAAGTTTCATTTTAACCATCATCATGAAATCAAAACCTAATAAATCGACGGCATCAAGTAATTAGGGTTAACCCTAATTCTAGGCATCGCCGATCGAAACCCCAGATTACTATTGGTAAAAGCAATGACTCTTTTCCTTAAACTTATCTTAATCATACTGCATCATGTAGATTCTGAAGCGCACGAGGTAGCTGCAGATCCCGGTTCTTCGATTTCCCCAGAAGAGGTCAACCACAGCTCCGGAGAACCAGGCAAGCCCCGGTGCACAACCATTGTTTAAATTTTTTTCTTTTATAACTCAGTGTGTCTTGTTTGTGCATTAAGTGCTAGGAGCTGCTTGAAACCATAGTTGCATTGTTTCCTTAGTAAACCCTAACGGTAGCTGGTATAGATACCCTTGGTATGCTATGCTTAGCAGATATTTGCCGGTAGAAGTCGAGCAGAGTGGACGCTGTCGCGAGTGGTAGGATATTGAATGGAACTATTACATGAGACATGACACATGATTGTGAATAAATAAGGAAAGATAAAAGATTGAGGGTCACCGGTACAAGTAGGTCGGCGACTGGTCCGGGACTAGGGTGACCGTAGTCTGGTCTGATCCGTGTTGCCACGTGCGAGTCTAGGACACGCACATGTCGTACGATTAGGTTGACCCTACAGAGGTATAAAAATCGGTTCGAATCGCTGTCGCTCTCAGCTATGAGCTTACTTGAACTCTCTATCACATTCTAGTAAATAGGTTGAGATACAATGAGAATGAATTATGATGACTACTATTGTTATTGTTACTTCTATTATGTTTGATTAGTCTAGTGCTAATTAAAGTTAATATTTTAATCACTTAACCTGTGCTAAAATTGACCAAGAGTAGTACAGCCTTGCAAGTCCAGTTTTGCAAGTAAACCCACCCCCATCAGCCTTCATGTCTAGGAGTTGGCTGTAGTCAGCCATGTTGACGCGTTACGATATGTGGTTTTCAGGCGCCGACATGCAGGCAAGCTGGTAGCATCCATTGGGAGGAGTCTCACCCCGAGATCGGGAACCTCCAGTGGGAGTTGTGCGAGTCGCCGCAATGAACATTGAAGTGGCTAGTAGCATGACACCCGTGGGCACGGTGCATGCCTTTGCTTAAGTCTGAGCGTCGGAGTCTGTAATCGATGAAGTCTTTCGCTGTTATTTCCAAAACTTTAATTGCGTACTCTAATTCACTGTAAGACTTAAGTTTCAAACTATGAATCAATGATGTATTAAGTTCTCTCTCCTTGTAAATTACTGTTGTTTATTCCTGTCTGCGTTGTATCATGTGTACGCTCGCTTCGTTGAGCGTTGCCCAACAGGATCCTGGCTCAACGACTGCCGGATCCGTCCCGAAATAAGGTTTTTTGGGCGGGTCCACGTCAGCCATAGTTGCCCATAGCGACTTAGGCATTGTCTCTACATGTTGTGCAAATTAACTAAGAACCTTGTAGTATCTTTTTATTCAGAGTAGAACGGTTATGGATGGAGGTACATCTCGTAATAGTGTAGCTATGACTTGGGATCGCTACGCAATTTTGTAGAACGTGGCTATATCACTTCGGGGTGCAATGTGTGTAATACCTCATGTATACGACCGTTGACTCCTTTTATTAATGAAGTGTGCCGTGTTATATATTGTCCATTCTTGCTGCCCCAACTATACATCAGTGGTTTTGTTTTGCTTTGATATGTTTTGAGGACATAGGTGTGCATTCATTCGCACGATTGTCAACTAATGGGGTGGAAAAATTTTCTAATGGCAGATGGCAGGGCGTACTCACGGGTCAAGCGGACAGGATCATGCTAGTGGCTCAAACCTTCCTCCACCGCCATCCCCACCTCCAGGGATGTGGGAACAATTTATGGCCACCCAACAGCAGCTCATGCAAGTCCTGATCGAGTAGAATCGTCATAGTGGTCGTCAACGTGTCCCTGCACCTCCTCCAGAGTGCACCTATGGGGATTTCGCGGCCGTCCATCGACCAACCTTCACCGACGCTGCTCACTCGTTGGACCCTGATAATTGGCTGCGCATCATTGAGTCCAAGTTTGAGCTTCTTCGCTGCATCGAGCACCAGAAAACTCTCTTTGCAGTGCAGCAATTCCGCGGAGCAGCGACGGCGTGGTGGTTTAGTTACACCACCTCTCTTCCTGCTGGCCATCAGGTGCAATGGACGGAGTTTCGTGAGGCTTTCAGGGCACATCACATCCCTGATGGTCTCATGCAGCGCAAGATGCGTGAATTTGAAGACTTGCGCCAAGGCAACATGAGTGTCCATGAGTACTCTCGCAAGTTTAGTTATCTTGCACAATATGCTGGGCGTCACGTGAACACTGATGCCAAGAAGAGGGCTTGTTTCATGAAGGGCTTGAACTCCAAGTTGCGTGACCGTCTGGCTCTCCATAACAGCGCCAATTTCAACACGTTGGTGAGCGCTGCCATTACTTAGGAGGATGCCACACGCACTCACCAAGAAGAGAAGAAGCGCAAGCTTGCAGCCGGAGGTCCCTCTGGCAACCAGCCGCCCTAGAGGTACCGTTTGGCTATCACCTCCCCGACGGGCCAGAAATTCAAAGCTGCAATGCCACCGGGTGGAAATTATCGCCCGTCTTTCCAACAGCAGCCCGTGGCGCGCCATGGCTCTCAGTTTGGGCCGCAGTCTGGCTCTAACTCTGGGAGTTACAGGCAGCCGGTTCAAGTTCCTCGCCCACCGCAGCAGTACAACAACACGGCCCGAGGCCGTGTTTCAATTGCGGTCGTCCCGGACACTTTGCTAAGGATTGCCGCCAGCCTCCTCGCCAGCAAGGCAATGTCCAGCAGGGTAATCACCGCAGCAACAAAAATAATTCACGCTCCCAACCTGCTGGAAATGCACCTAAACAGGGCCGTGTCAATCACACCACCATCGAGGAAGTTCAAGAGGGAAAACAAGTCCTTGCGGGTATGTTTTCTATTCGGAAAAAGTCCGTACTAGTTCTATTTGATTCGGGTGCCACCCATAATTTTATCAGTAGGGCATGTGTCCAATGGTGTAACCTTCTCACTGCTATCACTAAAACACCCTACCTCATCACCTCACCCGCCGGGAAAATATCGACCACACTAAAAGTCCATCAAGCACCACTAAATCTGGGAGGGAAAATATTTAAACCTCAATTCATCGTTCTTGACCATCATGGCAAAGATATAATTCTAGGAATGGGTTGGATGGTGTACCATAATGCCGTGCTACACATTTCCCCATGAGAAATCCGATTGAATTCTCCTATACACGGTGATGGGGACGGGGTCCTGATCTTCCTACAGATTCTGATAATCAACGATTTGGACGGAGTCGCGACACAAATCGATCCGGCTTCCGAACGGCACGTCCCGAACCGTGCAACCGCAGCACCACGTCTCCTCTGGTTATCACCCGCACGAACACGGATGACCTCGCCGAGAAGGCTAATCCTTACCTGCGAATCGAAGAACAGAAACAAGAACGAAGTGGAAAGCAACCAAATTTGCAGATATAGATTAAACTCACAAGTTGGGGTCTCACAAACCGATGAAACGGCGAATCTGTGTATACAGAAATAATCTAAGCAAAACCTGGGCGTCTGTTTTAGTGGAGACTGCTCCTGGACTTCGAATTGGATTCGAAGTCGACGTGGGCTGGGCCTCCGACTTGGCTTGGACGTCCTTGGCTGACTCCAACCTAGTCTTCCATCAATCCTCTGACCTCTCCATGATTCCTAATCATAATAACATCATTAGGTAGTAATCTATCCTCAAGAATTCGTAATGGAGTGCTAAGGAACGAGCTCACCTCTATATTAAGTTGACGGGCGCGAGCTCTGGTAATTGGACCTTTATTTGTAGCAGCGGGAGAATTATTGTGTGTATCCATGGGTGTGATGTGCTCATCATCCTCCCCCTCTTGATGCGGAGTTGTCCTCAACTCCAGATCATCTTCCTCTCCCAAGTATGGCGTCAAATCTGAAATGTTAAAAGAGGGACTAACCCCGAACTCGGGTGGCAACTCAAACTTATATGCATTATCATTAATCTTCTCTAAAATTTTAAAAGGACCAGCAGCTCGAGGCATCAATTTAGACTTTCTCAAATCAGAGAACCTATTTTTTCTCAAGTGCAACCAAATAAAATCACCCGGTTCAAGTTTTAATTCTTTCCTACCTTTGCTACCAGCAATCCTATATTTTTCATTCATTTTTTCAATGTTTTTCTTAGTTTGAGCATGCAACTTAACAAGAAAATCAGCACGCTCCTGAGCATCATTATTTACTCTCTCACTAGTAGGTAAAGGTAAAATATCAATAGGAGCATGAGGGTTGAAACCATATATAGTACCTGAAAAGGACTTACCTTTGTGGTGGGGTGTTCCGCTCGATTGTAAGCGAACTCCACATGGGGCAAACATTCTTCCCACATCTTCAAATTATTCTTCAGAATTGCTCATAACATGGTAGATAAGGTGCAGTTTACTACCTCCGTTTGGCCATCAGTTTGTGGGTGACAGGTTGTAGAAAACAGAAGCTTGGTACCCAGCTTATTCCATAAAATGCGCCAAAAGTGACTCAAGAACTTAGCATCATGATCTGAAACAATAGTAGAAGGAACACAATGCAAACGAACTATCTCTTTAAAAAAGAGGTCAGCAATATGAATAGCGTCATCGGTTTTATGACATGGAATAAAGTGTGCCATCTCAAAAAAACGATCCACAACAACAAAAACACTGTCCCTCCCCCTCTTAGTCCTAGGCAGTCCTAAAACAAAATCCATAGAAATATCCGTCCAAGGAATAGAAGGAACAGGAAGAGGCATGTATAAACCATGTGAATTCAAACGAGACTTAGCTTTTTGACAAGTAGTGCAGCGAGCAACAAACCTCTCGACGTCTCGTCTCATCTTTGGCCAAAAGAAGTGTGTGGCCAAAACATACTCCGTCTTCTTAGCACCAAAATGTCCCATCAACCCGCCTCCATGCGCCTCCTGCAACAACAAAAGACGAACGGATCCAACTAGAATGCATAAGCGGTTAACTCTAAACAGAAACCCCATCATTCAACACATATTTGTTCCATGAATGGCCCTCGTTACAATGCAGCAACACATCTTTAAAATCATCATTCAAAACATATTGTTGTTTAATGGATTCAAGGCCAAAAATGCGACAATCAAGCTGGGACAGCAGGTATATCGTCTAGATAAAGCATCAGCAATAACATTATCCTTCCCTTTTTTGTGTTTGATGACATAAGGAAAAGATTCAATAAATTCTACCCACTTAGCATGTCTACGATTTAGATTTGTTTGACTACGAATATGCTTAAGTGACTCATGATCAGAATGGATAACAAATTCTTTAGGCCATAAATAATGTTGCCACGATTGTAAAGAACGAACAAGAGCATACAATTCTTTATCATACATGGAATAATTATAGAGCAGGACCATTTAACTTCTCACTAAAATATGCAACAGGTTTTCCTTCCTGCATCAAGACACCACCAATTCCAATTCCACTAGCATCACATTGAAGCTCAAAAGTCTTACCAAAATTTGGAAGTTGGAGCAACGGTGCGTGTGTAAGCTTGTCCTTCAAAAGAGAAAAGGACTCTTCCTGTGATGGCCCCCAATGGAAGACAACGCCCTTCTTTGTCAACTCAATCTGCGGTGTCGCGATGATGCTGAATTCCTTGACAAAACGGCGATAAAATCCCGCTAGGCCAAGAAAACTCTGCACATGCGAAACCGTTGTGGGCGTAGGCCAGCTGTCAATCGCCTCCACCTTAGCCTTATCAACCTCAATGCCCTGTGAAGTCACAACATAGCAAAGAAAAGAGACTCGATCGGTGCAAAAGGTGCACTTGTCGAGGTTACCAAACAAACGTGCATCACGTAAAGCATAGAAAACAGCATGTAGATGATCCATATGTTCAGCCATAGACTTGCTATAAATCAAGATATCATCAAAGTAAACCACCACAAATTTACCAATGAATGAACGTAAAACTTCATGCATTAATATCATGAAAGTGCTAGGTGCATTAGTTAAACCAAAAGGCATGACTAACCTCTCATACAAACCAAATTTAGTTTTAAATGCAGTTTTCCATTCATCACCGAGCTTCATTCTAATCTGGTGGTAACCACTACGCAAGTCAATTTTAGTAAAAACTATAGCACCACACAACTCATCAAGCATGTCGTCTAGCCTAGGAATAGGATGACGATACCGTATAATAATGTTGTTTATGGCTCTACAATCTACATACAACGCCATGAACCATCTTTCTTAGGAACCAAAAGAACAGGAACAGCACAAGGACTAAGACTCTCACGTACGTACCGGCGGTCCAAAAGATCTTGGACTAGTCGTTGAATTTTCTTAGTCTCCTCAGGGTTGGTTCGGTACGCCGCACGGTTTGGCAAGCTCGCACCAGGAATCAGATCAATCTGATGCTCAATCCCACGAATCAGTGGCAGTCCTGGCGGTATCTCATCAGGAAAAACATCTTGAAACTCCTACAAAAGATTAGTAACCGCAGGTGGCAATATGCAAGGCAAATTATCAATAGAAAATAAAGCATCCTTGCACACTAAAGCATAGCATACAGTAGTATCATCATAAACTTCATCAATGTCAGTTTTTGTGGCAAGCATTACAGGAGCTTGCAAAGTTATATCTTGCTGAATTTTAGGTTTAGCATGAGATTGTTGTTTAGCATTAGCAGCCCTCTCCCTATCAGATTCAATGATTGCAGCAGGTGTCATAGATAACAAAGTAATTTTCTTTCCTTTATACATAAAAGTGTATTTGTTACTACGACCATGGTGCAAAGCATCATTATCATGTTCTCAAGGACGACCCAATAAAAGAGAGCACGCTTGCATAGGAACAACATCACAATTTACAGAATCAACATAAGCACCAAGGGAAAAAGGAACGCGATAAGATTGTGTTACCTTATCTTTTTCCGAGTCATTCAACCACTGAATATGGTATAGATGTGGATGTGGTCGTGTTGTCAAGCCAAGCTTCTTGACCAGATCTGAGCTCACCAAGTTGTTGCAGCTGCCCCCATCAATAATCACCCGTGCTCGCCTATTCTTGATCACGAACTCAATCTGAAACAAGTTATGGCATTGGAGCTGGTCGGGTTGAGTTACCTGAGTACTGAGGACCCGCTGGACAACGATGGCTCAAAAGGTAGTGTCGGCGCTGCCGAGGAATAAGGAGTCCGCAGCACCGTCTGCAGCAGCAGCAACATCATCATCATCATTGTCATCTTCTATGTCGGAGGTGCTCGCATAACCTCCATCTTCAGTGGCAATGTAGGTTCGTTTGCTTGGGCAGTCACGCTGCACGTGCCCAAGTCCAAGGCAGCGATGACACTGAATGTCAGTCGTGCGACCAGTGGATGTAGTGGATGGTTGATTCTTCACTGGACCCTGAACAGAGGATTTAGAAAAATCCGCAGGGCGTGACGAGGGAGGCGTTGCTGTGGTGGACGGTCGCTTGCTGGCTGGTACAGGAGGTGGACGAAAGCTTGACGAGGACCATGTTGCTCCCGTAGATGTAGACGTACTAGGCGTGAAGAAGCGACTGGTTCTTGTCTTTGCTGCTTCCTGTCTTCCCTGCAATTCCTTCTCTGCAAGCATAGCTATGTGGAACAACTCATTGACATTGTTAAAGGTTTTATAATCAACAATATCCTGAATTTCACGCCTCAATCCCCCGTAAAAACGACAAATTTTGTCCTCATTATCCTCAACTACCCCACAACGCATCATGCCCTTCTATAGCTCAGCATAATAATCCTGGACGAAATTACTACCTTGCTCTAAACGCTGCAGTTTGAGACGCATATCTCGCTGAAAAGAAGGAGGAACAAAACGATCACGCATAGCTGTTTTTAAAGCATCCCAAGTGGCAGGAAACGTCCGACAGCAGCTAAACCAGTTCATCAAATAATAGCAAAGTCCTTAAACTCACTAGTAGCTTGTCGAACTCTATGTTGTTCAGGAACTAGATGGGAACTAAATTTCTGCTCTACCGTCATCTCCAATTGTGACACCCCAGGTGTCACCAGGGCAAAATCGACAATTATAAACCCTAATCCATAATTTCACTCGCTTAAAAGAAGATTCAACCTTGAAAATAAAAAGAAATATTGTTTAAAATTCTTTAAAAAGAACACTAAGAAAAGTTTGACAAGCAACAGCAATGTCCGAAAAAATCTCAACTAACAGTGTCGAAATCCCATTCACAGAAAGAAATCCAAACCCTAACTCTTGGCTACCAAAATTTCCACAGAACCCTGGCCATATTTTTGCATAACAATTAAGTACACTTCAAAATAGAATTTTGGGAATTTATTCAGAATTTTTGGATAAGGTTTAAACCTCTTAAAAATTCACACAAACTATAATCAACTTAGATATTCAAGAATTTTTAGAGACCAAATCATGACTTGAACTCTAAATGAAAAGTGCTCCAAATAAACTCCTGAGCTTGCACAAAAATTTTCAAAATTTTTTGAGCTCGGGAAGTGCACCTTTTAATTGAATTACATTCGGGTTTGACATATAGCAAAATAAAAAAAAGGAAAAGACCCGTTGCCGGGCGGGCTACAGTGCCCACCGCCCGCCCGACCGAGCGGCGGGCGGTAGGACATCGCCCCGCCCGACACGGCCTTTGGCACATCGCGCCTTAAATCCCCGGCCGGTGCACTTCCTCACTCCCTCACTCCCTCTCTCTCTCTAGCTCCCTCGCTCTCTCTCTCGCTCTCTCCCTCACTGCCCCACCGCCCACGCGCGCCGCCCGAACACCGCCCGGCATGGCCGACCACGCCGGCCATACTCCTTCTGATGAGGACATCGCCTCCAACAAGGGAACAGCCACACCAGCAGCACCTACGGACGCGCCTCCACTTCCAGCCACGACTCCACCAGATGCGCCTCTACCTCAAGCGACACTTCCTTCATCAGTGGGGCCAATCACGAGGGCCCGTGCAAGAGAGCTGAACTATGTCATGGTGTTGAAGAACGAAGGCCCAGAAGATTAGCCAGTCGGCCCAGTTGAAGACCCCCCTAATGGGCCAACCTAGGATGCGCGCCACCCAGGGACTGCGCCCCCACCTCTGGCCGCCACCCAAGGGCTGCGCCCCTCCCCTCGTGTATTTAGCCAAGGGCTGCGCCCCTTGTTTATTTTTGAGTTTTGTTTAATTGTTAGCTTTAGCTACAGCCGTCGCACGCATTACAGCGCTGCCACGTGTATTCAGAACTCCACCTTCAAGTAATACATCAGATTGCTTGCATCTCTTTCTTGCTCGTTCTTCGATTGCGCGCAGGAAACGATCTTCGTGATCAGGCTGATCTTGCACCAGCAAGGTTGGTACACGTGCTGTTTTGCTTGCTACACGTGCTGATTTTGCTGAGCTGCATGATGATAATTTGCCTTGCTATGCACTTGTTTGCTCCAACATGCTTGTTTCACTTCATGAGGCACCCGTTCTTGGATATTCCCCCTGCTGTTGCTAACCTTTTGCAGGACTATGCCGATGTCTTTCCCAAGGACTTGCCACCGCGTCTTCCTCCTATCCGTGGCATCGAACATCAGATCGATCTCATCCCCGGCGCCCAACTTCCCAATCGCGCCCCGTACCGCACTAATCCCGATGAGACGAAGGAGATCCAGCGCCAGGTGCAAGCACTACTGGACAAGGGCTACATCCGTGAGTCACTCAGTCCTTGCTCGGTTCCTGTTTTACTTGTTCCTAAGAAAAATGGTTCATGGCGTATGTGTGTCGATTGTCGTGCTATTAATAACATCACAATCCGTTATCGATATCCCATACCACGCCTTGATGATATGCTTGATGAGCTTAGTGGCGCTGTTCTTTTTTCTAAGGTTGATTTGCGTAGCGGGTACCATCAGCTTAGGATGAAATTGGGGGATGAATGGAAAACTGCTTTTAAAACCAAATTTGGCTTATATGAATGGTTGGTTATGCCGTTTGGTTTGTCTAATGCTCCCAGCACTTTCATGCGCTTAATGAATGAAGTTCTTTGGCCATTCATAGGGCTGTTTGTTGTTGTTTACTTTGATGATATTCTTATTACAGCAAGTCTATGGATGAGCACTTAGAACATATGCGTGCTGTTTTTGATGCTTTGAGTGCTGCTCGCTTGTTCGGTAACTTGGAAAAATGCACCTTTTGCATGCAACATGTCTCTTTTCTTGGCTATGTTGTTACTTCACAGGGCATTGAGGTGGATAGCAGCAAGGTGGAGGCCATTCAGAGCTGGCCTACACCGACGACGGTCACGCAGGTTTGGAGTTTCCTTGGCCTCGCCGGATTCTACCGACGATTCGTGCGTGATTTCAGCTCCATTGCTGCCCCGTTGCATGAGCTCACAAAGAAAGGCGTTTCCTTTGCTTGGGGCGCACCACAGGAAGATGCATTCAACACTTTGAAGGACAGGTTAACTCATGCTCCTCTTTTACAATTGCCTGATTTCAATAAAGTGTTTGAATTAGAATGTGATGCTGGTGGCATAGGTTTAGGTGCTGTTTTGCTACAAGACCGTAAACCTGTTGCTTACTTTAGTGAGAAATTGAGCGGCGATACCCTGAAATATTCAACTTATGATAAGGAGTTATATGCTTTAGTGCGTACTTTGCAAACATGGCAGCATTACTTGTGGCCTCGCGAATTTATTATTCATTCTGATCATGAGGCTTTGAAACACATTCGTACCCAAACTAATCTGAACCGTCGACATGCTAAATGGGTAGAATTTATTGAGTCCTTTCCCTACATCATTAAACACAAGAACGGGAAGGAAAATGTCATTGCTGATGCTTTGTCTCGTCGCTATACCATGCTGTCCTAATTAGATTTTAAAATCTTTGGTTTGCAAACTTTGAAAGATCAATATGGGAATGATGCTGATTTTCATGATATTATTTCACATTGTAAGGATGGCAAACCATGGGGCAAGTTTCATATACAGGATGGGTTCCTGTTTCGTGTTAACAAGCTATGCATTCCAGCTGGTTCGGTTCTTTTGTTATTGTTGCAGGAAGCTCATGGAGGGGACCTCATGGGTCACTTCGGTGTTTTCAAAACACAAGAAGTGCTGACCGACCACTTCTACTAGCCTCGGATGCGTCGTGACGTCGAGCGCTTCGTTGCTCGTTGCCATACGTGCCAAAAAGCTAAGTCTCGTTTGGGTAACCATGGTTTGTATATGCCTCTCCCTGTTCCTTCTGCTCCTTGGCATGATATTTCGATGGATTTTGTTTTGGGATTGCCTCGCACTAAGAAGGGGAGGGACAGCATATTTGTTGTTGTTGATAGGTTCTCTAAAATGGCTCATTTTATACCCTGTCATAAAACTGATGATGCATCCATGATTGCTGATTTGTTCTTTCGAGACATTGTTCGCTTGCATGGAATTCCTAAAACAATTGTATCTGATCGTGATGCTAAGTTTCTTAGTCATTTTTGGCGTTGTCTTTGGAATAAACTAGGCACTAAGTTACTTTTTAGCACCACTTGTCATCCTCAAACTGATGGGCAAACTGAGGTAGTTAATAGAACTTTGTCAACCATGCTTAGGGCTGTTTTAGACAAGAATTTAAGGCGTTGGGAAGACTGCTTGGCTCATGTTGAGTTTGCTTATAATCGTGCAACGCATTCTTCTACAAAGATGTGCCCTTTTCAGATTGTTTATGGTTACATCCCTAGGGCGCCCATTGATTTGTTTTCACTTGATGCTGAGGATGAGCCACATGTAGATGCGGTTGCACATATTGAACAAATGATACATTTGCATGAGCAAACACAACAAAACATTGCTGATGCTAATGCCCAATATAAGGTTGCTGGTAGTAAAGGGCGCAAACATGTTACTTTTGAACCCGGTGATATGGTTTGGTTACACTTGCGTAAGGATAGGTTTCCTGCTTTGCGCCGTTCTAAATTGATGCCTCGTGCTGCTGGTCCTTTTAAAGTGCTAACCAAGATCAATGATAATGCTTATATTCTTGATCTGCCTGCGGAATTTGGTGTTTTCACTAGTTTTAATGTTGCAGATTTGAAACCATATGCGGGCGAGGATGAGGAGTTGCCGTCGAGGACGACTTCAGTTCAAGAAGGGGAGGATGATGAGGACATCGCCTCCAACAAGGGAACGGCCACACCAGCAGCACCTACGGACGCGCCTCCACTTCCAGTCACGACTCCACCAGATGCGCCTCTACCTCAAGCGACACTTCCTTCATCAGTGGGGCCAATCACGAGGGCCCGTGTAAGAGAGCTGAACTATGTCATGGTGTTGAAGAACGAAGGCCCAGAAGATTAGCCAGTCGGCCCAGTTGAAGACCCCCATAATGGGCCAACCTAGGGTTGCACGCAACCCTAGGATGCACGCCACCCAGGGACTGCGTCCCCACCTCTGGCCGCCACCCAGGGGCTGCGCCCCTCCCCTCGTGTATTTAGCCAAGGGCTGCGCCCCTTGTTTATTTTTGAGTTTTGTTTAATTGTTAGCTTTAGCTACAGCCGTCGCACGCATTACAGCGCTGCCACGTGTATTCAGAACTCCACCTTCAAGTAATACATCAGATTGCTTGCATCTCTTTCTTGCTCGTTCTTCGATTGCGCGCAGGAAACGATCTTCGTGATCAGGCTGATCTTGCACCAGCAAGGTTGGTAACCATCGGGAGTTGGTTCAGCGTTTGCATTGGCGCCTCGGGCTTGCTCGTCGTAGTCGGATCGTAAGGGTCTACTTCCACCAAATCAAGTTATCTTCACTCACCGAAAGATCGAGCACTCTAGTTCTATGACCTTCCCCCCCCCCCCCTACATTCCCTACTCCAAGCTTCTATAAACGGCACCTCCCTTCTCCTTCTTTCCCCTTTTCCTCACTTCACCGCACAGCACGAGTTCCCTCCTCCCTACTCAGTGCGCCACCACCATAGCCGCCGCCCTCCACCTCCACAGCGACAGCTCACGCCGGCCGTCCCCAAACCTCACCACCGTGCCCGGGAGACTCCTCTCCACCCCCTGCTGCTCTTCGACCACCAAGCCCGCCAGCTGTGCACTGGTTTCGCCGGAACGCCGCTGCCCTCCCCCTCAACCGAAGACACCGCCGCCGGCCACCAAATCTCAAATTCCCCACCACGGTATAATGCTTCTTCGATTCCTTTCACCAGATAGCTCATCTCACTCCTGCGCATCTATTTGACATGGTTCCAACCACAGCACACCGTCATCGACGAAGAACGCCGTTTGCCACCCCGTCGGCCGCCATTGTCGCCGCCTCGACCTCCACGTCGCTGACCTTGTTTCCCTCTTCCCCGTGGCCTTCATCCTCCACAAATCAGTGCATTGAGTCGAGGTGAAGCTCCACGACACTTTGGTTCTTGCCCTAGCCTTCTTCTCCGGCGAGGAGCTCACCGGAGCACCGCCTCTGCCGTGTCCTCTGTTTCAGTCTACTGTTCCATTGATTTTTCCTAATTTCCTTTAAATTAGCCAGAGATTGTTAAGCATGTAGCAAATCATGGAAAATCTAAAAATGCCAAACTTAATTTTATTTGAATCCCTGCACATTGAACTAATTTTCTGTTAAAACACTTTTTAGAAAATGATCAAAAATTTGCAGAATTAATTAGAACACTCTATTCTGTTCTTGAATTTTAATTTGCATTCTAGAGCAATGCTAGGGCTAACCTTTGATCCACAAATACATCACGGTATTTACACACCCTCTGAAATTTTATGAAGATTTTAGGACCACGAAATGGCATCTAACCCTTTTAAAATACTTCAATCTGCCTAGTTAAAATACTATTTTCTAAAATGCATTGTAAAAGTCATCTAAAAGGATTAGACCCAAAATCAAAGTTGTAGCTTTGGTGCTCATGAATGCCCACATGAAATTTCATGAATTTATTCTAAGGTTTAATATGGCTTTCTGATGTTATAAGATTTAAAAATAGGAAATTTGATGAATTTTTATAAAATATAGAAAATTCATCTAGGCCCCACCCAAAGCTCAAAATTCTTATTTCAGGGAGTGCTATCAACTAAAAATAATCTTGAGGAAGAATTAAAAGTTTTATTTTTAACCCTAGGTTTATAGTCGAAGTTGTTAAATGATTATTAATCCAGGAAAAATGTCGAATTAACCTTAACCAAAGTTGAAATTCTTATTTTAAAAATATACCAACTAAAAGTCGCCTCATGAGAGGTAAATAGAAATTCTTTGAAACATCATTCAAAGATTAAGAATTAAAAATTCGACGACGTCGAGGACTTAGGGTTTAACCCTAACCCTAAAACGTCGAAATCCTAGTTAATCATTAACAAAGACATTATGAACATTTTTCATTGAACTTATCATAATCCTACTGCATCATGTAGACTCTGAAGCGCAAGAAGTAGCTACAGATCCAGTTGCCTCGACCTCCGCAGAAGAAGTCTCAACAGCTCTAGAGAACCAGGCAAGCTCCGGTGCACAACCGATGCTTAAAATTTTTCCTTTATAACTCAGAGTGTGTCTTGTTTGTGCATTAAGTAATAGGAATTGATTGAAACCATAGTTGCATTGTTTCCCATAGGAAACCCTAACGGTAGCTTGTATAGATACCCTTAGTATGCTATGCTTAGCAGATAATTGCCGGTAGAAGTCGAGCAGGGTGGACGCTGCTCGCGAGTAGTAGGATATTGAATGAAACTATTTCATGAGATGTGCCACACGGTTGTGAACGAGTAAGAAAGATAAAAGATTGAGGGTCAGACTGGGTACAAGTAGGTCGGCGACTGGTCCGGGACCAGGGTGACCGTAGTCTGGTCTGATCCGTGTCGCATAGCTGGGCAAGTATTGAATGTACTAATCGTATGTTGGGTGTTATGGGCCCCGGTAAACCTACGTAGTCTAGTGATTGCAACGTCGAACTTGCCCTACGGTGTCTGACTAGGAGGAGATCTGGGGTGGGCAGCGTGGAAACTCCACAGAAACTGTCTGAGACGTGTTGTCTGGTGGGACGCGGCGCTGCTAAGACAGGCGTAGGAGGGAATTGACGTTGCAGGAGCTGGTGTGAACGGTTGCCACGTGCGAGTCTGGGACACGCACGTGTCGTGCGATTAGGTTAACCCTGCAGAGGTATAAAAATCGGTTCGAATCACTGTCGCTCTCAGCTATGAGCTTACTTGAACTCTCTGTCACATTTTAGTAAATAGGTTGAGATACAATGAGAATAAATCATGATTATTACTATTGCTATTGTTACTTCCGTTATGTTTGCTTAGCTCAGTGCTAACTAAATTTATTTTCTAATCACTTAACCTGTGCTAAAATTTGACCAAGAGTAGTACAGGCCTGCGAGTCCTTTTTGCAAGTAAACCCACCCCCATCAGTCTTCATGTCTAGGAGTCGGCTGTAGTCAGCCATTTTTGTCGGGTCAGTCTTGCTGAGCTTCTTAGAAGCTCACGCGTTAGCGTTATGTAGTTTTTCAGGCGCCGACATGCAGGATCAAGCCGGTAGCTTCCTTTGGGAGGAGTCTCACCCCGAGATCGGGAACCTCCAGTAGAAGTTGTGCGAGTCGCCGCAGTGAACATTGAAGTGGCTAGTGGCATGACGCCCTTAGGCACGGCGCGTGCTTTTGCTTAAGTCTGAGTGTCGGAGTTTGTAATCGTTCAAGTCTTCCGCTGTTATTGTTTTCAAAAACTTTTGCGTACTCTGAATCAATGTAAGACCTAACTTTAAATTTATGGAGTAATGTTACATTAAAAATCTCCTCTCCTTGTAAATTACTGTTGTTTATTCCTGCCTGTGTTGTATCGTGTGTACGCTCGCTTCACCGAGCGTTGCCCAACAGGATCCTGGCTCAACGACTGACCGGATCCATCCTGAGACGAGGTTTTCTGGGCGGGTCCGCGTCACCAATCAAGATATTTTTCAGCATCATATAAACCAGAGAATGGCGGTATGGAAAATTTAACCTTAGCAAATGAATCATCATGAGGGCGAGCATGTTGATTGTTGTTGTTACCTCCCATGTCGTGACGGTTACGGTGTAGTCGACGTCGAAAGCGAGCTCCTTGAGTTGCACGCTCGTCAATGTTGCCATCGGTATCATAGATAGTGTCGTTGACGTCGTCGTCGTCGTTGTGGTTGCCGGCAAGTGGACGCCGCTCCAACACATCAAGTCGCGTAGCGATGGCAGCCAATTGAGTGGTAAGGCCGTCAAGAACAGGGCCTAAGTTCTTCGTCACAGCATTAGTGATCTTCTCATAGATGCCCTCCAGCGCCTTGTCAATTGCTCCCTTCATCTGGTCTTGGCTGACACACTCGTTGAAGCCCGTTGGGCTCGCCGATTCGTCACCTGCTGACATGATGAAAGAAAAACAAAACACAGAAGAAAATAGACAAAGGTTATCCCTACCAACTACTGTGTTAGGATTGTGGTACTCTCAAACTGCAATAGGAAGTTTCAAACCAAGTTCTTGTAAAGATCTAAGTGAACACAAAGCAAGATACCTGGGAGAAGTGATCCAGCGATTACAGGGTGAAGAATCTGTGCCTGTTCAGAAGGGTTATGTGGAGCTTAGAAGGCCAATATATATTTGAGTGGAACACAGATCAAAAACAGATAGTAATACTGAATAAGTGTCCAAAGTATTGGTCCTAATTGCTGGCCAAATATGTCCTATAACAGTTATGATACGTGGACAAAGATGATGTATAGGAAAAACAGCAACAAAGATCAATAGGCAAAGGAAACTCAATTCAGCCCAAGCACTTGCCAAATATAGTATATCACCCAATTCTATGCTCCGTCGCTAATGGTTTTGCTGTCACCAATAGAACTCTCTCTACTAGTACTTGATATTTTTGGCAAAAACTTGAAATTTTTGACACCAAAATATTTTTATTTTTTCCTGTTATTTTTTTTGATATTTTTTAGCAAGCAGAGCATAATAGGAACCACACAAATTTGCAGATCAACTAGATCAAATATGTGGTCTATGAAAATTTCCGAAGGTGCCTGAAAGTTGGGGCAGAACGTTCGGCCTCCGATATGTGTACCTTCCGGGGTGAATTTCGGGATTCTAAAAGTAGCAAACCCAGCTAGGCTGAGTGAAATCAAATGCGAAATTTCGTGCCGATCGTTCTGCATATAAAGTTTGCCTGATTTCGAGTTCGTATGCAAAAGTTATGGCCGTTTTATGGAAGGGTGTCCGAATCACCATGCGTATTACGGCAGACAATGAATCGGGTCGCGGAAAAACAAGGAATTCGATGGCGGAAGCTGTGTAAAAGGTGGAAACTAATGGTGGGTGGTCAAAATAAATAACAGATGTGATGTAACAAACTAAATTCAGGGTGGGGAAAAAAAAATGACGGCTAGGGTTTCACACAAGGTGGCGGAAGCAAAACAAACCGTAACAAGACACGATCTAAACCAGCAACAAAACGTAACTAAGGACACGAACTCAACACTAGGGACTCTGAAATTGAAATATGCAATGGCTAAATACGGTTTTGGACAGGATGTAACCTAAAACTATGATTCTGTTTTTGGCTTTTTTTATGTATTATAGGATGAAACGAAACAAGGAATTAGGGTAAACAAAGGCGAACCTGAGGGAAACACCTGAAGCTCTGATTACCACTTGATGGGGACGGGGTCCCGATCTTCCTACAGGTTCTGATAATTAACGATTTGGGCGGAGTCGCGACACAAATCGATCCGGCTTCCGAACGGCACGTCCCGAACCCTGCAATCGCAGCACCACGTCTCCTCTGGTTATCACCCGCGCAAACACGGATGACCTCGCCGAGAAGGCTAATCCTTGCGTGCGAATCAAAGAATACAAGCAAGAATGAAGTGGAAAGCAACCAAATTTGCAGATATAGATTAAACTCACAAGTTGGGGTCTCACAAACTGATGCAACTACGAATCTGTGTATACAGAAATAATCTAATAAAAACCCGACCCTAATGGAGGGGGTGACGGCTGAATATAAAGGACTTGGGGACGTGCAAGTCCCCCTGGACGAAACCCTAATGGACTCTAACTCGATACAAGGCTATCCGGCCCAAAATCGGTGTCGCAGCACCCTGACAGATTCTGGATGGCTCACTGTTTTGGCGATTCCTGTCGACTCCGAAGTAATTTGGACATGGGACCAGTCCCGTTGGAAAGATGGTTTCGTCCTCTTTTCGTGAAGTGGTAGATCGCCTAAAACGGAGTCCGTATGCAACCTGGGCGTCCGTTTTAGTGGAGACTGCTCCTGGACTCCGAATTGGATTCGAAGTCGACGTGGGCTGGGCCTCCGACTTGGCTTGGACGTCCTTGGCTGACTCCAACCTGGTCTTCCATCGTTCCTCTGACCTCTCCATGATTCCTAATCATAATAACATCATTAGGTAGTAATCTATCCTCAAGAATTCGTAATGGAGTGCTAAGGAACGAGCTCACCTCTATATTAAATTGACGGGCGCGAGCTCTGGTAATTGGACCTTCATTTGTAGCAGCGGGAGAATTATTGTGTTTATCCATGGGTGTGATGTCCTCATCACACGGCTCCATATCTTTTAAAGTCATGCCAACCACCCCAAAGTCGCCTAGTCTTCACCAAGTCTCCGGTAAGAAGCTAGAGGATATTCCCATCGTGTGTGAATTTCCTGATGTCTTTCCGGAGGATTTGCCAGGATTGCCACCTGATCGGGACGTCGAGTTCAAGATTGAGCTTCAGCCCGGTACCGCTCCAATCTGCCAAGGCCGTATAGGATGGCTCAAAATGAATTGGCAGAATTGAAAACCCATTGAAGGAGTTGCTGGACAAGAGTTTTATTTGACCTAGTTCATCTCCTTGGGGCTGTCCCGCCATATTTGTGAAGAAGAAGGATGAATCCCCGAGGCTCTGTGTTGATTATCGACCGTTGAATGCGGTCACCATCAAAAATAAATATCTGTTGCCCCGCATTGATATCTTACTCAATCAGCTTGTGGGCACCAAGGTCTTTTCAAAAATTGATCTTCGCTTGGGGTATCATCAAATAAAAATTTGTCCTGAGGACATTCCAAAGACAACATTTTCTACAAGGTACGGCCTCTATGAGTACGTTGTCATGTCTTTCGGATTGACAAACGCCCCAGCTCACTTCATGTATGTAATGAATTCCGTTCGGTCAGGTCATGAAGGAGTCCACCTGCCACAGCGAGACCATGGACGCGTACTGCCAGGAAGTTCGTAAACTGGTGCACAAGTTCTACGGTCTTGAGCTCAGGCATATCCCGAGGCGGCAGAACGAAGAGGCTGACTCCTTAGCGAAGATGGCAGCCGGACGCGAACAAATCACGTCGGGGGTCTTCGCCCACGACCAGAGCCAACCATCGGTCCGACCCAAAGACGCACCGGAGGTCGGCACCGACCCCCCCCCCCCCCCGGGGAAGGGGTCGGACCGACCACAAAATCTCCCGACCCCAGCGTCAGGGAGATTGACGAGGCATCCGCGCCTGGTACTGGTCCTTCGACTGATTAGAGGACGCCGTACCTCGACTGTCTCCTCAAAGGAGAGCTCCCCGCGGACAAGACGGAGGCTCGGCGCGTCGCACGACGCGCCAAATTCTTCATCGTCGTCGATGGAGAGCTCTACAAGAGGAGTCTCACCAAGATCTTGCAGCGCTGCATCCTGATCGAACAAGGAAAGATGCTGCTGCAAGACATTCACTGTGGGGTCTGTGGCCATCATGCCGCGCACAAGACCCTTGTCGAAAACGCGTTCCGACAAGGATTCTACTGGCTGACGGCCGTCAACAACGTTGCGCAGATCGTGCGCATGTGCGAGGGCAGTCAGTTCTACGCTCAGCAGACCCACCTGCCAGCACAGGCGCTGTAGTCCATCCCGTCACGTGGCCGTTCACGGTCTGGGGGTTGGACTTGGTCCGACCTCTCAAGAAAGCGCCCGGGGGCTACACCCACTTCTTCGTGGCGGTCGACAAGTTCACCAAATGGGTCGAGGCCCGACCGGTCGTGAGGATCCGACCAGAGGAAGCGGTCGAATTCTTTCTAGACATCATCCACCGCTTCAGGGTCCCAAACTCCATCATCACGGATAATGGTATGCAGTTCACGGGGAAGCGATTCCTCAAGTTTTGTGATGACTATCATATCCGAGTCGATTGGACAGCCGTGACGCACCCCCGCACGAATGTCAGGCGAGCGCACGAACGGCATGATCCTCCAGGGGCTGAAGCCTCGGATCCACAATCGGCTGAAACAATTCAGCGGTCGGTGGGCGGCCGAGCTTCCCGCCGTACTTTGGGGTTTACGGACGACCCCTAGCCGGGCAACGCGGTTCACCCCATTCTTCATGGTATACGGCTCCGAAGCCGTCTTACCAACAAACCTCGACTACGGCGCTCCGAGGGTTAAACCGTACGACGATGAAGGGAATCAGACGTCCCTAGAGGACGCCATGGATCAGCTTGACGAGGCACAGGACGTGGCGCTTCTCCGGTCGGCGAAGTATCAGCAAGCGTTACGACGCTACCACGGCCGGAACATGCGGGAGAGAGCATTCGACGTCAGCGACCTAGTCCTTCCACGCGTCCAGAGTAACAAGGACCACCACAAGCTGCCACCTCCATGAAAAGGTCCCTACATCGTCTCCAAAGTCCTCCACCCCGGCACCTACAAGCTGTACTGAAGAGCTGGAGTGCCCGATCTTTCGGGGAGTGAAGATAAATTTGATTTGGTGGAAGTAGACCCTCATGATCCGACTACGACGAGCAAGCCCGAGGCGCTAATGCAATCGCTGAACCAACTCCCGATGGTTACCAACCTTGCTGGTCCAAGGTCAGCCTGATCACGAAGATCGTTTCCTGCGCGCAATCGAAGAACGAGCAAGAAAGAGATGCAAGCAATCTGATGTATTACTTGAAGGTGGAGTTCTGAATACTCGTGGCAGCGGATGTGTGCGACGGCTGTAGCTAAAGCTAACAATTAAATAAAACTCGAAGACTAACAGGGGCGCAGCCCCGGACTAAATACACAAGAAAGGGGGCGCAACCCTAAGGTGGGGGTGCGGCCAAGGAGGGCGCGCGTCCCTAGGTGGGGGCCCACATGGCGCGCGCGCGACAAGGGCTGAACACACGTGCGGCTCTAGCTGGTCTGATCGCCTGTCGATGCTTCTGGGCATTGGTTCCGTAGCAGCGTGACATAGTTGAGTTCCCGACACGGGCCCGAGTCATTGGGCCTCGATATGGCGCCACAGCTGAAGTTGAAGTAGAGTCGGACTCGGTCATGGCATCAGGCGCAGCATGAGGAAGTGGAGGCGCAGGTGCTGCTGTTGGAGAGTCGATGTCCTCATCATCCTCCCCTTCTTGAGCTGAAGTCGTCCTCGATGGTAGCTCCTCATCCTCGCCCGCATACGGTTTCAAATCTGCAACATTAAAAGTAGTGGAAACACTAAACTCCGCAGGCAGGTCAACAACATAAGCATTATCATTGATTTTAGTTAACACTTTAAATGGACCAGCAGCACGAGGCATTAATTTAAAGCGGCGCAAAGCAGGAAACATATCCTTACGTAAGTGCAACCAAACCAAATCACCAGGCTCAAAAGTAACATGCTTGCGCCCTTTACTACTAGCAATTTGATATCTAGCATTAGCAGCAGTAATGTTTTGTTGTGTCACCTCATGCAAATGTTTCATGTGATCAATATGAGCAAGCGCATCAACATGGGGATCATCCTCAGTATCCAGCGAAAACAAGTCAATAGGCGCCCGAGGAACATACCCATAAACAACCTCAAAAGGACACATCTTAGTGGAAGCATGTGTAGCACGGTTATAAGCAAATTCAACATGAGATAAACAATCTTCCCAAAGCCTCAAATTTTTATCCAAAACAGCCCGAAGCATGGTAGACAAAGTGCGATTCACGACCTCAGTTTGCCCATCAGTTTGAGGATGACAAGTGGTGCTAAAAAGTAACTTAGTGCCTAGTTTATTCCAAAGACAACGCCAAAAATGACTAAGAAACTTAGCATCACGATCAGAGGCAATTATTTGAAGAATTTCATGCAAGCGAACAATCTCTCTAAAGAACAAATCAGCAATCATGGATGCATCATCAGTTTTATGACAGGTTATAAAATGAGCCATTTTAGAGAACCTATCAACAACGACAAATATGTTATCCCTCCCCTTCTTAGTGCGAAGCAATCCCAAAACAAAATCCATCGAAATATCATGCCAAGGAGCAGAAGGAACAGGAAGAGCCATATACAAACCATGGTTACCCAAACGAGACTAAGCTTTTTGGCACGTAGGGCAACGAGCAACGAAGCGCTCAATGTCACGACGCATCCGAGGCCAGTAGAAGTGTTAAGTCAGCACCTTCTTGTGTTTTGAAAACACCGAAGTGACCCATGAGGCCCCCTCCATGAGCTTCCTGCAATTTTTTAACAAACGAACCGAACCAACTGGAATGCACAGCTTGTTAGCATGAAACAGGAACCATCCTGTATATGAAACTTGCCCCATGGTTTGTCATCCTTACAATGTGAAATAATATCATGAAAATCAGCATCATTCACACAGTGATCTTTCAAAGTTTGTAAACCAAAGATTTTAAAACCTAATTGGGACAGCATGGTATAGCGACGAGACAAAGCATCAGCAATGACATTTTCCTTCCCGTTCTGTCGCAACCCCGTCCGATAAAATCGTACGGTTGCTCATCCAGGATCATTTGGGGGGGGCCGCTTGCCGAAACAAGTGACTTTACAATACAATAATTAACAAGGACTCGCATAAATGACTCAAAGATACATTAATTCTGGTTATATTACAACTGATTTCAGAAGTTTTGGAAGTGCGGTAACGTAGTTTTGATAACAAACACGTGGATTTCAGCGGAAGCAAAAATCTAACACTCGATGCCTCGATTAAACACCCCAGCCCGATGGTGTTTAATCTCCACGGGAGGGAGAAGCGGGGACCCACTCGAAGGTCCACTCCGAGGGCGTCTCCTCTTCCCAACCACCCTGGCTACAGTCAGCACTATTACCTGCAAAACAACAATCAACAAACCGTGAGCGACTGACGCTCAGCAAGACTTACCCGTCAATAGGCCCTCTAAGGCCGACTCCTAGAATGCTGGAATATTGGTGGCAGCTGGCAGGTATTTGCAAAATTCAGCACTACTAATGGTTTTCAGTATTTTAGCCAAGTTATCAGAATTGCTATTGAAATTTTACTAAGTGTGACAGCAACTAAGCAAGCAAGTGCAATACAACAGCTCTGAAATTTATTCACAAACCTCCAATCACAATTCCTGCTACCACATTTTATAGTGTCGCCACGGCAGAAAGGAGCAAGTGGTACTCAATACCGCGAGGGACGGCAATTATAATTGATTTTACATCCTGCAGGAGAAACCCGAATAACACGACACGTGCGCACTCCACGAGTCACACGTGGCCACCTTTAACTGCATCGCGACAGAGTTGGTCCAACATCCATCTCTCCAAGGACATGGTCCTCCAGGCAACGCCCTGCGTCCCTGTACGGCCCCAAGCCTTTCCCACTAGCACATGCCCGAGAAAAACAGAAATGCGAATTCATCCACCATACTGGTCCGTTCACCCGAAAAAAGAGATGGCCAATTGTCCAAACACTGCGCAATGAGCTACGTCGGTTTCCTAGGTCCCATATGCCAGTATGTATTCGGTACACAACTCAAACTTGACCAATGCAACCGCACCCGACACCGTGCTCAATTTTTATTCACACAATGTTGGGTCCTGACTTTCTCAAATACTTCTATAAATAATCCCCTGAGTAGTCTCCATACCACTCAAATCCCTTCGTTGCCCTATCAGTAGGCATAGCACTAACGTACTGGCTCTAACAGAACAACCCGTAGGAGATCCTAACAAGTCATGCAACTAAGTTTTCACACAAGCCTCAAAACATAATGCACAAGAAAAACCTACATCACAGTGAGAAAGTAAAACTTTAAACATAGGTATGCACCGGGGCTTGCCTCGGTTCGGGGAGAAGTTAGCACAGTCGAGGGCGGGGTCGGCAGCAGGGAAATCCTCCTCAGCCTCGGTGGCCGTCTGCAGCTCGGTTCCTATATGAAGATGCAAGGTAATTTAGTTTACACAGGGATTCAATGCTGGTGGTGGTAACTTGTATTAACAGAGAAGTGAAGGTGCATGAATTTCTTTCTAACAAATTTAGTGTGTTGTTTCGGTAAACGGGATTTAGCTAGACTGGTCGGACGGCAAAGATTACCAGAGGGCTGACGGTAAGAACGAACGACAACGGAGACCGGTCGCCGGAAAAGAGATGTTGACGCGCCGCTACTTCTGCAATAATGCGGAAGAATGGGGCGGCGGTTAGAGACGATAACGGCGGATGACAGAACCGTCAGCAGGGCATAGGTTACCGAGCTCACCTGAGCACGAGAGAAACTTGCTCTGTTTCGGCCCCGCGGAGCTCTTCGGCGGTAATGGCGGAAGGCAGGGGAGACGAGAGCAGAGAAACGAGCGTGCAGAAAGAGCAAATGAATGCGCACGAGTGAAACGTTTCGTCTCTGGAAATTATCAGTCTCCGTTCCTTTTGTCTCTCCAGGACACGGCGCAAGTTGGCATGGCGGCAGCGTACTGCAGCGCATGGGCGCCAGGCGTGCGCGTCCCATCACGAAGACTTTCGGCGCGGAGGCAGCACTGCTGTGTACGGCCAGGCGCTTTTACGGTTGGGAAGATGGCCGGCAGCATTAATGGCGCGGCCGCTCCGAGCTCGGGTCCGATGAGTCTGTCCGACCTCGGGGTCGAGCGAGGCGGAGCGCAAAGCGGCTTGTCCGACCTCGGGGTCGAGCAAAGCGGAGAGTGCTGACGAAGGATCGGACGAGACGGAAATAATGTCCGACCACTGGGGGTCGGGGTCGGGCGAATCGTAAAAATCCTCCGACCTCTGGGTCGGAGGTCGGACGAAAACGGACTCACAAAAGACGGGGTCGGGAAAGCATGGAAAGGAAATAGGGAAGCGGCGCCCGGGGTGGAGTAGGGACTCAGGCGGCGGCTTGCGGGTGGGAGAATAGAGGAAGCCGGGCGGCGCGACGGTGGAGAGCGGGGGTTCCGGCGGCGCTAGCGAGAGCAGGCTCGGGCAAGCCGGCTACGGCGAGCAGCAACGGCGGCAAGCAACCGCACGGCAGCAGCGCGACGCAACTGGGCAAAGACCGGCCGGGTCAATTCTGCATCGACAGAGAGGAAAAAGAGAAGCAGAAAAGAAAGTAAAGATTGGATTTCAATTTAAATTTTGAACTTAAGTTCTTTTGATTAGATCCTATGATTTCATTAACTTTGGGTTTTGAGATTTTTATTGAACACAAATAAGCCTTCATTGACAATTGATTAGCGAGAATTTAGTTCGGGATGTTACACGTTCTTGTGTTTAATGATGTAGGGAAAGGACTCAATAAATTCTACCCATTTAGCATGTCTACAGTTCAGATTAGTTTGGGTACGAATGTGTTTCAAAGCCTCATGATCAGAATGAATAATAAATTCGCGAGGCCACAAGTAATGCTGTCATGTTTGCAAAGTGCGCACTAAAGCATATAACTCCTTATCATAAGTTAAATATTTCAAGGCAGCACCGCTTAATTTCTCACTAAAGTAAGCAACAGGTTCACGGTCTTGTAGCAAAACAGCACCTAAACCTATGCCACTAGCATCACATTCTAATTCAAACACTTTATTGAAATCAGGCAATTGTAAAAGAGGAGCATGAGTTAACCTGTCCTTCAAAGTGTTGAATGCATCTTCCTGTGGTGCACCCCAAGCAAAGGAAACACCTTTCTTTGTGAGCTCATGCAACGGGGCAGCAATGGAGCTGAAATCACGCACGAACCTTCGGTACAATCCGGTGAGGCCAAGGAAACTCCGAACCTGCGTGACCGTCGTCGGTGTAGGCCAGCTCTGAATGGCCTCCACCTTGCTGCTATCCACCTCAATTCCCTATGAAGTAACAACATAGCCAAGAAAAGAGAAGCGTTGCACGCAAAAGGTGCATTTTTTCATGTTACCGAACAAGCAAGCAGCATGCAAAGCATCAAAAACAGCATGCATATGTTCTAAATGCTCATCCATAGACTTGCTGTAAATAAGAATATCATCAAAGTAAACAACAACAAACAGTCCTATGAATGTGATAGAACTGGAGTGCCCGATCTTTCGTGAGAACTGGAGTGCCTAAGAAGTTCATTCATTAAGCGCATGAAAGTGCTGGGAGCATTAGACAAACCAAATGGCATAACCAACCATTAATATAAGCCAAATTTGGTTTTAAAAGCAGTTTTCCATTGTCTGTCTCCTCAGTATCACTAGCTGAAGAGTACTCACCATTATCACGGATCAGCAAGGTACGCTTGTTAGAGCAGTCCCGAATCACATGACCGTAACCTTTGCAACGATGGCACTGAATGTCCCGAATGCGCCCTATGGAAGGAGAGGCGCCGTGGGCCGGAGGTGCTGCCGGCTTGGCCGGCTGCTCGTGTGGTGACGCGCTTGAAGTGGACGGAGCACGCTCGCGCGGCGTGGAGGACGACGTGGAGGACGCCGGGTGGGGGGCTGGGGTGGGAGCTTGGCCGCGTCCTGCAAAAGAGTTAGCGCGTGTCGACGATCGCCGTCCCTGCACTTCACGTTCAGCTTTGCAAGCAAATTCAAACAAAGTGGTCATATCATCATATTCCTTATAATCAAGGATGTCCTGAATTTCACGGTTCAAACCACCCCTAAAACGTGCCATAGCAGCGTCCTCCTGCTCAACTAAACCACAACGAATCGTACCCTTTTGTAATGCTTGGTAATATTCCTCAACAATTTGGGAACCTTGCTGAAATCGTTGCATTTGGTTGAGCAAATCACGGGCATAATAAGAAGGAACAAACCTGTGACGCATGGCAGTTTGTAGTTGATCCCAAGTGGTGGGAGTGTTATTGGGAAACTTTTGTTTATATTCACGCCACCAAATTAAAACAAAATCAATAAATTCACTAACAGCAGCCTTAACTTGTATATTAGCAGGAATGTCATGGCATGAAAATTTCTGTTCGACCTCTAATTCCCAATCAAGATAAGCAGCAGGATCGTATTTGTCAGTAAAGGATGGAATGCGAAATTTGATCTTAGCAAAGGAATCAGGAGGTGGGACACGTACCCTGCGTGCACGACCGCGGCGATCACCATCGTCCTGCTCCGTATCACCGCCATAGTCGCGCGCCTGCTGCATCTCCGTTAGCTGCGTGGTCAAGGTCTCAAGACGACTCATGATCGTCTCGAGCGTGGCGTGGGCGGCCGTTTGAGCGAGGTCGATCTGGTCGAAACGCACGGTCGATGAAGCAACCGTGGAATCCAGCCGTTCATGCAGCGTCTTGATGTCGCCGGGAAGGCCTTCGACGTGCGCGTGCACGTCCTGTAGTGTAGCGTCCGTCTTGGCGTCGTCTCCTGCCATTGTTAGTGCAAACACGAAATAGCAATGGAGAGGACACTACGACAGCAGGTGCATGATGGGAGGTAAATCGCTCAAAATAACGCTGTTATCAAATTCTTACCCATTCTTACCAAGCACACAGGGGTGAGCTGCAACCAACAGGTAGAACCGGTGAAAGATTGGAGGAGCGATTGCCTGGAGAACAAAACCTGCTCGTAGTAGAAATATGTGTATTTCCTGGTAGGCTGCACTCAAGACAAGGATTAGCACAATCAAACAATAATTGCAACGTTGAATAATAGTGCTAAACACATATGGACGCTGCTGGAAACAAGCGCGAGAAAGAGCTAGGGCTAGTTGTAGGAGAAGGTCTGGTGGAAAACAATCCGCGGCTGAGCGCCCAAAAACTGATTATATGAACAAAGGAAAGCAAATGAACAAGTCACCACATGCACTTTTTCCGGAGAGGGCAGGGGTAAAAAGGTAATTAAAAGATACGTCTCTCTCTCTCTGTAGAGTAAGGTCGAACTTCTCAATGAGCCGATGCTGTAGAACACGGACAGACTCACGAGTCCAACGAGGACACACGACGAACCAGATCGATTGGGATTGTCCCAGCAAAACCGATCACGAGATACAAACCTCTCGTGTTCGGTTTTTTTTTATGGCACACTTGCGTGCTCTTTCTCTCTTTTTCTTTTTTTTTTCTTGTTTGATTGGACTGTCACGAAAACAAAACAGAGACGGAGACGAGTGGAATTCGGCGGCGTGACTGGCCGGGATTTGGGTTCTGGCGCGGAGCTGAGATAGCAGATCGTAATCGAGCAGGACTCGTGCGCGGTGCTGAGATAGCAGATCGTAACCGAGCAGGACTCGTGCGCGGCGCGGAGGGAACAGATCTAGGCGCGTACGGCAAGGGAGCAGTGTTAGGGTTTGTGGCGGCTAGAACAGATGGATAAAAAACACAAGTAATCCAGCAACAACGAAACGCGCATGCACACAAATTCAACAATGCAAATTACTGATCGAAAGTGCAAGGCGCAAGGGGGTGTTGGGATAACAGATCTAACCTGAAATTTTTTGTTTTCGGTTTTTTTTTGGACTATAGGATGAAGGAAAAACACATGAAAAACTCACCGAGAAACACTGAAATCTGATACCACTTGATAGAGCTGCAGTGCCCGATCTTTCGGTGAGTGAAGATAAATTTGATTTGGTGGAAGTAGACCCTCACAATCCGACTACGACGAGCAAGCCCGATGCGCCAATGCAATCGCTGAACCAACTCCTGATGGTTACCAACCTTGTTGGTGCAAGATCAGCCTGATCACGAAGATCGTTTCCTGCGCGCAATCGAAGAACGAGCAAGAAAGAGATGCAAGCAATCTGATGTATTACTTGAAGGTAGAGTTCTGAATACACGTGGCAGCGCTGTATGTGTGCGACGGCTGTAGCTAAAGCTAACAATTAAACAAAACTCGAAGACTAACAGGGGCGCAGCCCCGGACTAAATACACAAGAAAGGGGGCGCAACTCTAAGGTGCGGGTGCGGCCAAGGATGGCGCGTGTCCCTAGGTGGGGGCCCACATGGCGCGCGCGGGACAAGGGCTGAACACACATGCGGCTCTAGCTGGTCTGATCGCCTGTCGATGCTTCTGGGCCTTGGTTCCGTAGCAGCGTGACATAGTCGAGTTCCCGAGCACGGGCCCGAGTTATTGGGCCTTGATATGGCGCCACAGCTGAACTCGAAGTAGAGTCGGACTCGGTCATGGCATCAGGCGCAGCCTGAGGAAGTGGAGGCGCAGGTGCGGCTGTTGGTAGTCGATGTCCTCATCATGTACACCGCGGAAGGACAAGAGATCGCCAACGCCTAGAACATCGAACAGCTACATCACTTCTATCCCTAAAACTCATAGTCGTTTCATTATTCCCATCCGCCGAAACAAGCGGCGCCCGACTCCCACCGCACGGGAGTCAGACCCCACTCGGGGGCTACACCTGCAGGGTACGCGCACCGCACGCGGGCCCTGACACCCGTTTATTTTGCCACTTGCTTGCAAAAACTTCGAGAAAGGATAAATAGAGGATAAGAAAAAATTCGAGGTCAGACCGGTCGGAATACGAAGCGCTTACGGCCTTCGAAGGCTACAGCCACAACGCTCACCGGCAAAACCGAGTACTTATCCTATTTACGACTTATCCTTTCTGGAAGCTTCGACCCCTCTTCCCGCCTTTAAAACTTAGAAAAGAAAGTCGTGGGTAGAAGAAGATGTGAAGTCAAGTTGGTCGGACTGCGTAACGCCTACGACCCCCGAAGGTTACGGCATCGACGCTCACCAGCTAGATGGAACGTCGACGCTACCCATGGCCTACGATTTCTATGTTTCGAAAACAAGGAAAAAGGGGATGAACGCTTTTGTGAATCCGTGAAGGAACGTCTTCGTGAATGGATACACTTTAGTAGTCAAGAGACTTTCGAATTGTTCTTTTGATTTACAAAAGGACCGGGCATTCTGGCCTCGGCCGTCCTATGTACAAACTAACCTAACTACTTCCTACTGTACAGGGACGGGAGGGAGGTCGTCCTCTTCCTCCTCTTCCTCCATCCTCGTAGCCAAGGCGTGCGCTAGAGGAGCCACCTCCTCTTTGATGGCGTCCAGCTCGGCGTCGGTATAGCCGGGGGCAAAGCCCTCGCTCATCAAGTCGAGGACGATGCTGGAGTAATATGACCGGCAACGGCGAAAGCCCGGTGCACACACCGACGCAACGCGTCCACCTCCGTGGCACGCAACCGGACGACGAGGCGGGGGACTTGGGAGCAAGAGAGCTCGACCCAACTTTGGCGGCGACCCCGAGGTCGGAGAGGGCCACGCTAACGGCGACCCGGAGCGCGTCGTGCTCATCGACTTCTCGCTTGAAGTCCTCTTGGAGCCGCGAAAGCTCCTCCGTGCTCGCCTTCAACTTATCGGACAGCACTGCGAAAAACGGCACGGCGGTAAGTTCACGCCCGACCGAGGAAAAGGAAGAAAAGAGCAGAAGACACCACTTACCCGTCGCTCCTGCCTGGAGCTTCTCGATTTTGGTGCGCCCATGGGTTAGCTCCACAACCAATGAGGCGGTCACCCCCTCGGCCTCCTCTCTGGCCTTGGACGCCTTCTCCAAGTCCGCCATGGCCACCTCCGCCCCGCCTTGTCTGCTCCACCGCCAGCACGGTGACGGTGTTGCGGGCTCGGCGCATCTCCTCCGACTCCGCCCGTGCTTGCTGCACTACCTCTAGTGCGGCGCGGAGCTGGCCCTCCGCCTCATGAAGACGTCCCGCCGTGTCCTTCTCCCGGGCGAGGGTATCCGACGCTGCACGGCGGGCGGCGGTGAGCTGTTCTTCCAGTCGGCCGTCGGCGAGGTGCTCCCGCAGCAGGCCGGCGATGGAGTCCAGTGTGGCTGCCACCGACAGGACCCCCTCTAGGGCTCGCTACGCGCTCCCGGGCCCCGGAGCGCCTTCCTCCTCTGGCCCTTCAGCCGGTGGGGCCGTCGACGCTACAGCCGGCTCGTCGCTGGCGCCACCCTCCACCGGCGCGGCTGCCGCCGCCGACTCCTCCGCCATCGGAGGCCCAAAAATCGGTGACCCCGGCTCGGCCGCCAGAGCCGCCGCCTCCTCCTCCATCGACGCCTTCGAAGGGGCAGCCGCCGCCACCTCGGCCGGTGCTGAGGGACCGGGCAGGAGGGCTTTCGACCCCTTCGCCACCGCCGGCCTCTCCGGCGTCACCGCCCGCTCTTGGGGCAATCCCGCGGCCGGTCGAGACTCCGCCGTTGACGGACGTGGAGACTCCGAAGCCCCGCCCTCGCCGGGCCTTGACACGCCCGCGGGCCTTTGGCCGCCAGGGCCTTCTTCGGTGCCGTTCGGAGCTCCGTCGCCTGTACTCCAACCCTACACAACAGATACGGTAAGCAAAGCTAAACAGAGAGAGGCGTAGTGTGCACGACGCACTTATCCCCAGGACATGGAGCGGCGACGCTTCGGGGTCCGCCCCCCCCCCCCCCCCCCCCGCTCCTCACGGGCCACTTCTCGCTGACCCATAAGGCCGCGGCCTCGCCTAGGATAGGTTGCGGCGCCTCCTTGCGGCTTGGGGGTCCAGAGGTCAGCGGCCCCGATCCCGCCGGCTCGGGGTGGGTGGAAGCCCTTACTGGCGCCGGTGGCCTTTCCTCGGGGGTTGGCCGCGCGGCAGAGCTGGAGGGGATGAGGCCGACACCGCCTCTGACCTCCGAGGCTCCGGCCTCGGCTCCTGCACGCGCGGGCGTACCACCTCGTTCTCCACCTCCTCCTCCTCGTCCTTCTCGTCCTCGTCGGAGCCCTGGCGACGCCGACCTCGGTCCAGCTGGGCCTGGAGCCTCTTCGTCTTTTTCGCCGCCAGGGCGTCCTTCTTCCATTTTTGCTCCTCAGCCGCAAGGCGATTTGCCTCCCTGACGGCCGCGTCCTCGGGGACGGGGGCGCGGGTGGGTCGGACGAGGAGGCCCGCCTACGATCATCCAAGAGAGGGAGGAAAGGAAGAGTCAGGATCAGAAGAACCGAGAAAAGAAAGAAACCACGAAGAGGGGCACGACGACTTACCAATGCGATGCTCCCCTCGGCGGGGCGCATTGGGGGATGCCCATCGAGCGGGGCCTCGGCGTCTTCCGCCCGAGGGTGTCCCTCAGCCGCTGCCTCAGCTCCGACTCGGAGAGGGGCTCGGACGACATCACCGACCCGGAAAGATCCGAGCCGGGCCCCATTTCCCACATTCGAAGTGGGCGCGCCATGAGCGGCAGCACCCGCCGGGCGTGATACGCGGCAATCACGCCGGTGCCACGCACCCCCCGGGCCCTCAGAAGCCGGACCGCGCCCAGAAGTCTAGCCGATTCCTCTCCTTGGCCGCCGGCCCCCACTTCCACACCTCCGGCGCCGCGTCGAAGGTCCACCCCGTGAACTCCAGAATGGGGTTGACGACGTCGTTCTTTAGGCAGAACCACTGCCCGTGCCAGCCCCTGTTGGAGCTCCTCAGCCGAAGCGGGATGTAGGCGTGGGCGCACTCCCCGCGGAGGTGGATGCTAGTGCAGCCGACGAGCAGTGGAGCCCCCTCTGATAGAACTGGAGTGCCCGATCTTTCGGTGAGTGAAGATAACTTGATTTGGTAGAAGTAGACCCTCACGATCCGACTACGACGAGCAAGCCCGAGGCGCCAATGCAATCGCTGAACCAACTCCCGATGGTTACCAACCTTGCTGGTGCAAGATCAGCCTGATCACGAAGATCGTTTCCTGCGCGCAATCGAAGAACGAGCAAGAAAGAGATGCAAGCAATCTGATGTATTACTTGAAGGTGGAGTTCTGAATACGCGTGGCAGCGCTGTAATGCGTGCGACGGCTGTAGCTAAAGCTAACAATTAAACAAAACTCGAGTCTAAACAGCGGCGGCTGTGTGGAATATAAAGTAGGGACGTCCTAGGGTTGAAGGCGGCCAGGGGTTGGACGCCCACAACTTGGGCTTAAGGCCCAACACGTTACATGGCCAAATTGGCCCAAACAGGTGACGCAGCACCTTGCTGTGGTCACACAGAATGATCCACGGACCTTCTGGAGCTGGGACCAGAACCAAAACGATGGCGTCGTCGTCCCCTTTCCAACGAGTCCAAGATCTCCCCGTTTCGACGTCGTATGAGGGAGTTATGATCGAAACATCGACGACGTGTCTGCTGAATCCGAGGGCGACGTGGCAGTTGAGTTGGAGATGAGTTGGAACTTGGAGAAGGCCATGGCGTCGGTGTGTTCGTTCCTTAGCAGCATGACGAAGTTCAGCTCTCGTGCACGGGCTCGAGTGATTGGCCCTTGATATGGAGGCGCCATTGGAGTTGCGTTCGACTCGGTCACAGCTTGAGGGAGCGCAGGCGCAGGTGCTGCTGTTTGAGAGTAGATGTCCTCATCATCCTCCCCTTCTTGAGCTGAAGTCGTCCTCGACGGCAGTTCCTCATCCTCGCCCGCATACGGTTTCAAATCTGCAACATTAAAACTAGTGGAAACACCAAACTCCACAGGGAGGTCAAGAACATAAGCATTATCATTGATTTTAGTTAACACTTTAAATGGATCAGCAGCACGAGGCATTAATTTAGAGCGGCGCAAAGCAGGAAACCTATCCTTACGCAAGTGTAACCAAACCATATCACCGGGTTCAAAAGTAACATGTTTGCGCCCTTTACTACCAGCAACCTGATATTTAGCATTAGCAGCAGCAATGTTTTGTTGTGTTTGCTCATGTAAATGCCTCATTTGATCAACATGTGCAACGGCATCTACATGTGGCTCATCCTCAGCATCAACGGAAAACAAATCAATGGGCGCCCGAGGTATGTAACCATAAACAACCTCAAAAGGACACATCTTAGTGGAAGCATGTGTAGCACGGTTAGAAGCAAATTCAATATGAGGTAAATAATCTTCCCAAAGCCTCAAATTTTTATCCAAAACAGCCCGAAGCATGGTAGACAAAGTGCGATTCACGACCTCAGTTTGCCCATCAGTTTGAGGATGACAAGTGGTGCTAAAAAGTAACTTAGTGCCTAATTTATTCCAAAGATAACGCCAAAAATGACTAAGAAACTTAGCATCACGATCAGAGACAATTGTTTTAGGAATTCCATGCAAGCGAACAATCTCTCTAAAGAACAAATCAGCAATCATGGATGCATCATCAGTTTTATGACAAGGTATAAAATGAGCCATTTTAGAGAATCTATCAACAACGACAAATATGCTGTCCCTCCCCTTCTTAGTGCGAGGCAATCCCAAAACAAAATCCATCGAAATATCATGCCAAGGAGCAGAAGGAACAGGGAGAGTCAGATACAATCCATGGTTACCTAAACGAGACTTAGCTTTCTGGCACGTAGTGCAACGTGCAACAAGGCGTTCCACATCACGCCGCATCCGGGGCCAAAAGAAGTGTTCGTTCAGCACCTCTTGTGTCTTGAAAACACCGAAGTGACCCATGAGGCCGCCTCCATGAGCTTCCTGCAGCAACAAAAAACGAACCGAACCAGCTGGAGTGCACAGCTTGTTAGCACGAAACAGGAACCCATCCTGGATATGAAACTTGCCCCATGGTTTGCCATCCTTACAATGTGAATAATATCGTGAAAAATCAGCATCATCCACATATTGATCTTTCAATGTTTGCAAACCAAAGATTTTAAAATCTAATTGGGACAGCATGGTATAGCGACGAGACAAAGCATCAGCAATGACATTTTCCTTCCCGTTCTTGTGTTTAATGATGTAGGGAAAGGACTCAATAAATTCTACCCATTTAGCATGTCTACGGTTCAGATTAGTTTGGGTACGAATGTGTTTCAAAGCCTCATAATCAGAATGAATAATAAATTCGCGAGGCCACAAGTAATGCTACCATGTTTGCAAAGTGCGCAGTAAAGCATATAACTCCTTATCATAAATTGAATAGTTCAGGGCAGCACCGCTCAATTTCTCACTAAAGTAAGCAATGGGTTTACGGTCTTGAAGCAAAACAGCACCTAAACCTATGCCACTAGCATCACATTCTAATTCAAACACTTTATTGAAATCAGACAATTGTAAAAGAGGAGCATGAGTTAACCTGTCCTTCAAAGTGTTGAATGCATCTTCCTGTGGTGCGCTGAGAACGATGCTGCAGAACACGGACAGACTCACGAGTCCAACGAGGACACACGGCGAACCAGGTCGGTTGGGATTTTCCCAGCAAAACCGAGCACGAGCAACAAACGTCTCCTGTTCGGGGTTTTTTTTTTGGCACACTTGCGTGCTCTTTTTCTCTTTTTTTTTCTTTTTTTTTCTTGTTTTTGTTTTGTGTGATTGGACTGTCACGAAAACAAAACAGAGACGGAGACGAGTGGAATCAGGGCGTGACTGGCCGAGATTTGGGTTCTGGCGCGGCGCTGAGATAGCAGATCGCAACCGAGTAGGACTCGTGCGCGGCGCTGAGATAGCAGAGCGCAACCGAGTAGGACTCGTGCGTGGCGCTGAGATAGCAGATCGTAATCGAGCAGGACTCGTGCGCGGCGCGGTGGGAACAGATCTAGGCGCGTACGCCAGGAGAGCAGTGTTAGGGTTTGTGGCGGCTAGACCAGATGGATAAAAACACAAGGAATCCAGCAACAACGAAACGCGCAAGCACACAAATTCAACAATGCAAATTACTGATCGAAAGTGCAAGGCTCAAGGGGGTGCTGGGATAACAGATCTAACCTGAAAATTTTTTGTGTTTGGTTTTTTGTGGACTATAGGATGAATGAAAAACACACGAAAAACTCACCGAGAAACACTGGAATCTGATACCACTTGATAGAACTGGAGTGCCCGATCTTTCGGTGAGTGAAGATAACTTGATTTGGTAGAAGTAGACCCTCACGATCCGACTACGACGAGCAAGCCCGAGGCGCCAATGCAATCGCTGAACCAACTCCCGATGGTTACCAACCTTACTGGTGCAAGATCAGCCTAATCACGAAGATCGTTTCCTGCGCGCAATCGAAGAACGAGCAAGAAAGAGATGCAAGCAATCTGATGTATTACTTGAAGGTGGAGTTCTGAATACGCGTGGCAGCGCTGTAATGCGTGCGACGGCTGTAGCTAAAGCTAACAATTAAACAAAACTCGAGTCTAAACAGCGGCGGCTGTGTGGAATATAAAGTAGGGACGTCCTAGGATTGAAGGCGGCCAGGGGTTGGACGCCCACAACTTGGGCTTAAGGCCCAACACGTTACATGGCCAAATTGGCCCAAACAGGTGACGCAGCACCTTGCTGTAGTCACACAGAATGATCCATGGACCTTCCGGAGCTGAGACCAGAACCAAAACGATGGCGTCGTCGTCCCCTTTCCAACGAGTCCAAGATCTCCCTGTTTCAACGTCGTATGAGGGAGTTATGATCGAAACATCGACGACGTGTCTGCTGAATCCGAGGGCGACGTGGCAGTTGAGTTAGAAATGAGTTGGAACTTGGAGAAGGCCATGGCGTCGGTGTGTTCGTTCCTTAGCAGCATGACGAAGTTCAGCTCTCGTGCACGGGCTCGAGTGATTGGCCCTTGATATGGAGGCGCCATTGGAGTTGCGTTCGACTCGGTCACAGCTTGAGGGAGCGCAGGTGCAGGTGCTGCTGTTTGAGAGTCGATGTCCTCATCACCCTCCTTCGTCTGGAGGGAGATGGCGAAGAAGTAGCGCCAGAGGTCGAAGTGGGGCGCGATCCCGAGGAATCCCTCGCACAGCGCCATGAAGACGACGATGTACTGGATCCCGTTGGGGTTGAGGTGCTGGAGCTCGAGGCCGTAGTAATGGAGGAGCCCCCACAGGAAACGATGCCCAGGGACTCCCAGCCCGCGCTCGTGGAAATGGACGAAAGAAACTATGTATCCGTCCGCCAGCGCCGGTGCCGTCTCCTCACCGGGGAGCATCCACTCCCTCGCCTCCGTCCGTGCGACAAGGAGGCCGCGCTTCACCAGGCCGTCCAGGCGCCCCCCCCCCCCCCCCCCCCCCCCGTACATCGGACCTCCACCAGATCGCCATTGCAGAGATGAAAAGGGTGTGAGGGAGATGGGCAAGCAAAAGAAGAGCGACGGGCAAGGAAGCGGAGGGCAAGAGCTAGAAGGCAAAGCGGCGCTGTCGCAACCCCGTCCGATAAAATCGTATGGTTGCTCATCCAGGATCATTCGGGGGGGGGGGGGCGCTTGCCGAAACAAGTGACTTTACAGTACAATAATTAACAAGGACTCGCATAAATGACTTAAAGATACATTAATTCTGGTTATATTACAACTGATTTCAGGAGTTTTGGAAGTGCGGTAACGTAGTTTTGATAACAAACACGAGGATTTCAGCGGAAGCAAAAAAAATCTAACACTCGACGCCTCGATTAAACACCCCAGCCCGATGGTGTTTAATCTCCACGGGAGGGAGAAGCGGGGACCCACTCGAAAGTCCACTCCGAGGGCGTCTCCTCTTCCCAACCACCCTGGCTACAGTCAGCACTATTACCTGCAAAACAACGATCAACAAACCGTGAGCGACTGACGCTCAGCAAGTCTTACCCGTGAATAGGCCTTCTAAGGCCGACTCCTAGGATGCTGGAATATTGGTGGCAGCTGGTAGATATTTGTAAAATACAGCACTACTAGTGGTTTTCAGTATTTTAGCCAAGTTATCAGAATTTCTATTGGAAATTTTACTAAGTGCGACAGCAACTAAGCAAGCAAGTGCAATACAGCAGTTCTGAAATTTATTCTCGAACCTCCAATCACAATTCCTGCTACCACATTTTATAGTGTCGCCACGGCAGAAAGGAGCAAGTGGTACTCAATACCGCGAGGGACGGCAATTATAATTGATTTTACATCCTGCAGGAGAAACCCGAATAACACGACACATGCGCACTCCACGAGTCACACGTGGCCACCTTTCACTGCATCGCGACAGAGTTGGTCCAACATCCATCTCTCCAAGGACATGGTCCTCCAGACAACGTCCTGCGTTCCTGTACGGCCCCTGTTGGAGCTCCTCAGCCGAAGCGGGATGTAGGCGTGGGCGCACTCCCCGCGGAGGTGGATGCTAGTGCAGCCGACGAGCAGTGGAACCCCCTCCTTCGTCTGGAGGGAGATGGCGAAGAAGTAGCGCCAGAGGTCGAAGTGGGGCGCGATCCCTAGGAATCCCTCGCACAGCGCCATGAAGACGACGATGTACTGGATCCCGTTGGGGTTGAGGTGCTGGAGCTCGAGGCCGTAGTAATGGAGGAGCCCCCACAGGAAACGATGCCCAGGGACTCCCAGCCCGCGATCGTGGAAATGGACGAAAGAAACTATGTATCCGTCCCCAGCGCCGGTGTCGTCTCCTCACCGGGGAGCATCCACTCCCTCGCCTCCGTCCGTGCGACAAGGAGGTCGCGCTTCACCAGGCCGTCCAGGCGCGCCCCCCGTACATCGGACCTCCACCAGTTCGCCATTGCAGAGATGAAAAGGGTGTGAGGGAGTTGGGCGAGCAAAAGAAGAGCGGCGGGCAACGAAGCGGAGGGCAAGAGCTAGAAGGCAAAGCGGCGCTGTCGCAACCCCGTCCGATAAAATCGTATGGTTGCTCATCCAAGATCATTCGGGAGGGCCGCTTGTCGAAACAAGTGATTTTACAGTACAATAATTAACAAGGACTCGCATAAATGACTTAAAGATACATTAATTCTGGTTATATTACAACTGATTTCAGGAGTTTTGGAAGTGCGGTAACATAGTTTTGATAACAAACACGAGGATTTCAGCGGAAGCAAAAAAAAATCTAACACTCGACGCCTCGATTAAACACCCCAGCCCGATGGTGTTTAATCTCCACGGGAGGGAGAAGCGGGGACCCACTCAAAAGTCCACTCCGAGGGCGTCTCCTCTTCCCAACCACCCTGGCTACAGTCAGCACTATTACCTGCAAAACAACGATCAACAAACCGTGAGCGACTGACGCTCAGCAAGTCTTACCCGTCAATAGGCCTTCTAAGGCCGACTCCTAGGATGCTGGAATATTGGTGGCAGCTGGTAGATATTTGTAAAATACAGCACTACTAGTGGTTTTCAGTATTTTAGCCAAGTTATCAGAATTTCTATTGGAAATTTTACTAAGTGCGACAGCAACTAAGCAAGCAAGTGCAATACAGCAGTTCTGAAATTTATTCTCGAACCTCCAATCACAATTCCTGCTACCACATTTTATAGTGTCGCCACGGCAGAAAGGAGCAAGTGGTACTCAATACCGCGAGGGACGGCAATTATAATTGATTTTACATCCTGCAGGAGAAACCCGAATAACACGACACATGCGCACTCCACGAGTCACACGTGGCCACCTTTCACTGCATCGCGACAGAGTTGGTCCAACATCCATCTCTCCAAGGACATGGTCCTCCAGGCAACGTCCTGCGTTCCTGTAAGGCCCCAAGCCTTTCCCACTAGCACATGCCTAAGAAAAACAGAAATGCGAATTCATCCACCATACTGGTCCGTTCACCCGGAAAAAGAGATGGCCAATTGTCCAAACACTGCGCAATGAGCTACGTCGGTTTCCTGGGTCCCATATGTCTGTATGTATTCGGTACACAACTCAAACTTGACCAATGCAACCGCACCCGACACCGTGCTCAATTTTTATATTCACACAATGTTGGGTCCTGACTTTCTCAAATACTTCTATAAATAATCCCATGAGTAGTCTCCATACCACTCAAACCCCTTCGTTGCCCTATCAGTAGGCATAGCACTAACGTACTGGCTCTACAGAACAACCCGTAGGAGATCCTAACAAGTCATGCAACTAAGTTTTCACACAAGCCTCAAAACTTAATGCACAACAAAAACCTACATACACAGTGAGAAAGTAAAACTTTAAACATAGGTATGCACCGGGGCTTGCCTCGGTTCGGGGAGAAGTTAGCACAGTCGATGGCGGGGTCGGCAGCGGGGAAATCCTCCTCAGCCTCGGTGGCCGTCTGCAGCTCGGTTCCTATATGAAGATGCAAGGTAACTTAGTTTACACAGGGATTCAATCCTGGTGGTGATAACTTGTATTAACAGAGAAGTGAAGGTGCATGAATTTCTTTCTAACAAATTTAGTGTGTTGTTTCAGTAAACGGGATTTAGCTAGACTGGTCGGACGGCAAAGATTACCAGAGGGCTGACGGTAAGAACGAACGACAACGGAGACCGGTTGTCGGAAAAGAGATGTTGACGCGCCGCTACTTCTGCAATAATGTGGAAGAATGGGGCGACGGTTAGAGACGATAACAGCGGATGATGGAACCGTCGGTAGGGCATGGGTTACCGAGCTCACCTGAGCACGAGAGAACTTGCTCTGTTTCGGGCCCTGCGGAGCGCTTCGGCGGTAATGGCGGAAGGCAGAGGAGACGAGAGCAGAGGGACAAGCATGCAGAAAGAGCAAATGAATGCGCACGAGTGAAACGTTTCGTCTCTGGAAATTATCAGTCTCCGTTCCTTTTGTCTCCCCAGGACACGGCGCAAGTTGGCACGACGGCAGCGTACTGCAGCGCATGGGCGCCAGGCGTGCGCGTCCCATCACGAAGACTTTCGGCCCGGAGGCGGCACTGCTGTGTACGGCCAGGCGCTTTTACGGTTGGGAAGATGGCCAGCAGCAGTAATGGCGCGGCCGCTCCGAGCTCGGGTCCGACGAGTCTGTCCGACCTCGGGGTCGAGCGAGGCGGAGCGAAAAAACGGCTTGTCCGACCTCCTGGACGACGGGTCGAGTGAAGCGGAGAGTGCTGACGAAGGATCGGACGAGACGGAAATAATGTCCGACCACTGGGGGTCGGGGTCGGGCGAATCGTAAAAATCCTCCGACCTCAGGGTCGGAGGTGGACGAAAACGGACTCACAAAGGACGGGGTCGGGAAGACATGGAAGGGAAACAGGGAAGCGGCGCCCGGGGTGGAGCTCGACGGCGGAAATCGCCGGTGGCTTGACGGCGGCGGAAAGGAGGGAAGCTTCACGCTCAGCGTGATGTGGAGAATCGATTTAAGCAAGACGGGGGTGGCGGAGCTAGCCGGATCGGGTCGGCGACGAGAGGCGGCGGCTCGGAGGGGTGGCGTCGGCGGCGGCCGGAGACAGTGGCAGGGAAAACCGACGGCGAGCGGCTACGGCCTCGCGGAAACTCGGGGAAGAGACCGGACTCGTCGACGAGAGTCGGAACGGCCGGAGCAGGGCGGTGGCTTCGGCTCGGGCGGCGCTCGTTTCTGCTCGGAGGCGGAGCAAGGCCGGCGGTGCACGGGCGAAGGAGCAAGGTCGGGCGGCGGCTCGCGGGTGTAACATCCCGAACTAAATTCTCGCTAAATCTCTTGTCAATAAAGACTTAATGGTGTTCTATAAGACTCTCGAAACCCTAAGTAATGAAATCATAGGATCTAATCAACAGAACTTAAATTCAAAAATTTAATTTGAAATCCAATCTTCATTGTGTTCTGCTTCTCACTTCTTTCGCCCGTGCACCGCCGGCCTTGCTCCGCTCCGAGCAGGGACGAGTGCCGTCCGGTCTCCTCTGTTCGTTTCCATGTCTTCCCGACCCCGTCGTTTGGAAATTTTCCGATTCGCCCGACCTCCGACCCAGAGGTCGGATGATTTTCCCGATTCGCCCGACCTCCGACCCAGAGGTCGGATGACTTTTACGTTTCGCCCGACCTCCGACCCAGAGGTCGGATGATTTTCCCGATTCGCCCGACCTCCGACCCAGAGGTCGGATGACTTTTACGTTTCGCCCGACCTCCGACCCAGAGGTCGGATGATTTTCCCGATTCGCCGACTCCGACCCCCAGCGGTCGGACATTATTTTCCGTCTCGCCCGACCCGTCGTCATCACTCTCCGCTTCGCTCGACCCCGAGGTCGGACATGCCGCTTTTCGCTCCGCCTCGCTCGACCCCGAGGTCGAACAAGCCGCTCTCGCTCCGCCTCGCTCGACCCCGAGGTCGGACAGACTCGTCGGACCGAGCTCGAAGCGGCCACGCCATTAATGCTGCCGGCCATCTCTCCAACCGTAAAAGCGCCTGGCCGTACACAGCAGTGCTGCCACCGCGCCGAAATTCTTCGTGATGGGACGCGCACGCCCGGCGCCCATGCGCTGCAGTACGCTGCCGCCGCGCCAACTTGCGTCGTCCTGGAGAGACAAAAAGGAACGGAGGCTGATATTTTCCAGAGACGAAACACTTCACTCGGCGTGCTCCTTTGCTCTTCTGCGCGCTCGTCTCTCTGCTCTCGTCTCCACTCCTCTCCGCCTTTACCGCCGAAGAGCTCCGCAGGGCCCGAAGCAGAGCAAGCTTCTCTCGTGCTCAGGTGCGCTCGGTAAGCCTTGCCTGCCGACGGTTCCATCGTCCATCGCTATCGTCTCTAACCGCCGCCCCATTCTTCCGCAGTATTTCAGCAGTAGCGGCGCGTCGGCATCTCTTTTCCGACGACCAGTCTCCGTTGTTGATCTTTTCCACCGACAACCCTCTGGTAATCTTTGCCGTCCGACCAGTCTAGCTAGTCCCGTCTACCGAAGCAACACACTAAAGTTTGTTAGAGAGAAATTCATGCAACTTCACTCATCTGTTAATACAAGATTACCTTGCATCTTCATATAGGAACCGAGCTGCAGACGGCCACCGAGGCTGAGGAGGATTTCCCCGCTGCCGACCCCGCCTTCGACTGTGCTAACTTCTCCCCGAACCGAGGCAAGCCCCGGTGCATACCTATGTTTAAAGTTTTACTTTCTCACTGTGTATGTAGGTTTTTGTTGTGCATTAAGTTTCGAGGCTTATGTGAAAACTTAGTTGCATGACTTGTAGGATCTCCTACGGGTTGTTCTGTTAGAGCTAGTACGTTAGTGCTATGCTTACTAATAGGGCAACGAAGGGATTTGAGTGGTATGGAGACTACTCAGGGGATTATTTATAGGAGTATTTGAGGAAGTCAGGACCCAACATTGTGTGAATAAAATTTGAGCAGGGTGTCGGGTGCGGTTGCATTGGTCAAGTTTGAGTTGTGTACCGAATACATACTGGCATATGGGACCCAGGAAACCGACGTAGCTCATTGCGCAGTGTTTGGACAATTGGCCACCTCTTTTTCCGGGTGAACGGACCAGTAGGGTGGATGAATTCGCATTTCTGTTTTTCTTGGGCATGTGCTAGTGGGAAAGGCTTGGGGCCGTACAGGAACGCAGGACGTTGCCTGGAGGACCATGTCCTTGGAGAGATGGATGTTGGACCAACTCTGTCGCGATGCAGTGAAAGGTGGCCGCGTGTGACTCGTGGAGTGCGCACGTGTCGTGTTATTCGGGTTTCTCCTGCAGGATGTAAAATCAATTATAATTGCCGTCCCTCGCGGTATTGAGTACCACTTGCTCCTTTCTGCCGTGGCGACACTATAAAATGTGGTAGCAGGAATTGTGATTGGAGATTTGAGAATAAATTTCAGAACTGTTGTATTGCACTTGCTTGCTTAGTTGCTGCCACACTTAGTAAAAATTACATTAGCAATTCTGATAACTTGGCTAAAATGCTGAAAACTATTAGTAGTGCTGTATTTTGCAAATACCTACCAGCTGCCACCAATATTCCAGCATTTTAGGAGTCGGCCTTAGAAGGCCTATTGACGGGTAAGACTTGCTAAGCGTCAGTCGCTCACGGTTTGTTGATTTGTTGTTTTGCAGGTAATAGTGCTGACTGTAGCCAGGGTGGTTGGGAAGAGGAGATGCCCTCGGAGTGGACCTTCGAGTGGGTCCCCGCTTCTCCCTCCCGTGGAGATTGAACACCATCGGGCTGGGGTGTTTAATCAAGGCGTCGAGTGTTAGATTTTTGCTTCCGCTGAAATCCACGTGTTTGTTATCAAAATTACGTTTCCGCACTTCCTAAACTTCTGAAATCAGTTGTAATATAACCTGAATTAATGCATCTTCAAGTCATTTATGCGAGTCCTTGTTAATTATTGTACTGCAAAGTCACTTGTTTCGGCAAGCGGCCCCCCCGAATGATCCTGGATGAGCAACCGTACGATTTTATCGGACGGGGTTGCGACAGCGGGTGGGAGAACAGAGGAAGTCGGGCGGCGCGACGTTGGAGAGCGGGGGTTCCGGCGGCGCTAGCGAGAGCAGGCTCGGGCAAGCCGGCTACGGCGAGCAGCGACGGCGGCAAGCAGCCGCACGGCAGCAGCGCGACGCAGCTGGGCAAGGGCCGGCCGGGTCAAATCTACATCGGCAGAGAGGAAAAGAGAAGCAGAAAAGAAAAGGAAGATTGGATTTCAAATTAGATTTTGAATTTAAGTTCTTTTGATTAGATCCTATGATTTCATTTACTTTGGGTTTTGAGATTTTTATTGAACACAATTAAGCCTTTATTGACAATTGATTAGCGAGAATTTAGTTCGGAATGTTACAGGCGCGGGGAGACGAAAGGACGCAAATGACAAGTGATGGCGAATAGGCGCGCAAGGCGCGTATTTTATATCCCCCGCCTGCTTGACGTCTTCCTCCCAATCGCTATGAGCGGGACCCACACGGCCGCCTCGCTCAGTGCGGTTATATCCCTCGCTTGCTTGGTGTCTTCCTCCCACTCGCTGCAAGCGGGGCCCATCTAACCGCCTTGCTCAGCGCGGTTATATCCCCCACTCGCTTGGCGTTTTCCTCCCAATTGCTGCGAGCAGGACCCATGCGGCCGTCTCGCTCACCGCAGGCGGCCGCGCATGCACTCATGAGGCCTGAAGACTAACGCTACCGCGCGTCCCGTCACGGCAGGCGTCTCTGCCGAACATCTGCCGCAAATAAATACTGACAGGCGGCAACTTGGGCTGGAATATGACCCGACGGCCAGAGAGTTTGAAGGCTGGCCCAGCAAACGGGTTCGACAGCCGCTCAGGGTGAAAGTAGAGCGAGGGGTGGAAAGGTACGGGCCCGCTAGCGGCCAATAACCTGGCGTTCGAGCGCCAAGGGCATCACGATCCACGTTCGAGTCCTGGTTCAAACCGGCCCATGGGTATTTCATCATAGAAGGCAACGAGCCCTCGGAGCCTATCGAACAGCATCCGGGTACCAGATTGGGACGGCAACTGGGAATATTGAGGTCGACCACCAGCTGGTCCATCGAGGCGCCCCTGAAGGGACCCCGGGGCTTCATTTGAACTCTCCCGTTAGCAGCTCGACGAGCGCCACGCTTCGGCCTCCACGGTAAAGTGTGGTACGGCTCAACCTCCTCATCCGGCGAACAGACGCGCTGGAGGAACGATACAAGTCGAACCGTGTCCGTGAACGGACCACCGCAACGAGCGGAGGTCTCGGGGAACAGAATCGCAGAAGGAGATCCAGCACGGGATCGTAGGACACGTGGACTTGATAAAGCAGAAAGCGAGCCTACGCTCGTAAGCCTTCCTCTCTCGATTTGAATGACCCCAGACTCCCTTTCGCGTGGAGATCAGGCCTCACTCGGGGGCTACTGTCGAGGGTCAATACCAGGGGTAATTAATCTCAATAACCCGCGGCCTTAGCAATACGATTTGGGCAGGAACAATCTCCCCCTCGATCAACCCTCATGTAATGTGCACATCTGATGGACCGGATCGACAGGGAATCTCCGCCTCGCCCGACCCTCCAGGGAGGGGTCGGATCCTCCGCAGCACAGCCGGCGCGCTCGATCCTATCCCCGTTGGGGTCAGGAGACTGCGCCTCCGCCTCGCCCGACCCCAGGGTCGGGCGAACCGCCTACCACGCCACGAGTAGGCAGGACGGTAGTGGTTGGGCAATAAATGCCTGCCACTCTTACACCCACTGACAGAAGGAGCCATCGATTACTCGAGCAAGTGGACGATAAATGCACACGATGTGCACCGGCCAAAGGACGGGCGCTGCTGCTACAGCTCCTGTCAGAAGCTCACTTCTCCACTATGACAGGACGTCTCCGAGAGATGGCCACGACGACGGCGCTATTCTGTCGACGCCTAACGAAAGCCGTTCCCCCATACGGACGGGACGGCCACGATTGACGACACTCACCACGCCACCAAACCAGAAGGGCACCGCCATGCTGATGGCATCACCTACAGCGACGAAGCCCAACTTGGGCGCACGGTCACGACCACCGGCACGACGTGAACTCGGGACTCTCTTTTCACGGTATAAAAGGGGGAAGAACCGGGGCATGAAGGGGAAAGGGGGGAACAGAGGCTATCCTTTTGAAGAAGAACAAAGACACTTCTCCACGCACACATTTTTTTATCCAGAGACTTGGGAAGCCTTCCCTCTCTCGTCCGTTTGTAACCCACTACTACAAATAAGTCGTGAGTAACACGAGCAGCTCGAAACTGGATATAGGGCCTTCTTGTCTGAACCAGTATAATCTCTTGTGTCCTCTCGCGAACCATCAGAAACCCAAAGCGCGCATCCCACGATAAATTTACTAGTCGGCGGTAACAAAAACCGACACTTACGATTGCAATAGTTCATTTTCCTACGAATCCAAATCAAAGTTTCTAGACCATGTCAACCTATATTCTCAATTTAACATATACTAATATAAAAATTCACTAAAAAATTAAAATAAAAGTACAAAGGTTGTTTTGGACATATAGTGGACATCTATTATCCATACAAAATGTTTGAATTTAAAGGTCAACATATTTTTGAAAACAAAATTATACAAGAAAATGGAAAATGCACTATTGTTTCTTTATATATATATATATATTCATGATATATATACACATATATATATATATATATTCATGAACATATGCATCACATCTTCCTAAAAACTACTTTAATTTTTGGAAGTTGTTTTTGAAAATTTAGATGCATGTTTTAGTAACAAAGTTTTAGAAATTAGACTAAACTTACGTTTTTTGTCATGGAATGCGTGATCTTGTTGAGCGTCTTTGGCGTACAGGCCGGGCGACGGTTTTGAGAGCCTAGGATTGACCGAGCTGGTTGTGCCGCGGATCGATAACGTGGAGCAGTGTAATCCGTTTGGAAGGCAGTGGGCTAGTGGACGGCCAGGTTTCCTTTTGTGTGTGGGCGGGGTGATGGCAGTCAGTAGTTTTCCCCACCGATCTTTTTATATACATATTTTTATATGTTTTTACGATTCTTTTTTCTCCTTCAGTAGTCAGCCATGCTCTCTTTTTCTATTTAACAAACTCTAATATGTGGGGCTCAAAGATAAATTATTACAATCAAATTGACAATGTTATGAAAATAAACGAGATTATCAAACGTCTTACTTATTTAGAATCTTACTTCTCTAGACAGAATTATAATAAAAAAAAGTAAGCTTTTTTAATAAGCGAGTCTAAAAAAAATATATCCAAACAGGGGCTTTGTCTGTTCACGGATTGGGCCCAAACTAGCCAATGGCCGCTAGGCTACAACCAGACCACTGTCTCCTCACCGGATTGAACTCCTCGGCAGTCGTACGGACAGCAGTCGACGCAGCAGTCGCGCGGCAGCGTCGTCCATTTCCCGGCGTTGAATCCTGCGGCTGACAATTCCCTTCGCGCACGCGGTACCTAAGCAGCGTTCCAACGTTTGAAGCCCACGGCCCATTAATTGTCTCAGCAGCTAACTACTCCTTGGTGCCACGTGTTCCGCCCCATTTGCCGGACGGAATGAAATTTGAGTATACATTTCAAATTGATCTTTCTATTAAATGATAACTTCGTTTTTAAATCTGTTTGAAGTATCATGTTCCTTATAATTAATATAACAAAATGAGATGTTACATGTATATTTTTCCTTAAATTTTTAAATTATTGATTTTTCAAAATTTTGAACTTGACATTTAATTTTGTAAATTTATATCATAATTAATCAATTCTATAGAGAAAATTAATTGTTCTAGTAATTTGTTAAAATGAATTTTTAAATATTTTATCTTAATGAGTTGTATGTTACATTATCATAAATCATTTGTTCTAATACTTCCTACTACAATTTTGTATTTGGTTTTATAATTATTTAAATGTTTTAACACTGAATATTAATTGTTCTAACAGAGACATAAATTGTTTCAGTGAAAAAACAATCTAAATGAATTAGTTTCAGTGAAAAAAATCTAAATGAATTATATTTTTAGTTTAAATTTCTTAATGTTGCTTGTTTATTTTCCTTTAAGCTTTACTCAGTAGGTGTGAGAACTAGAACCAGCTGATTGCTTATTGGGCCGTGGCTTGGCCTGCCCATACGAGCCCTGCGGGACGAATGGAAGGGAGTTGCCAGCCGCTGGATGCAACGAAGAGAAATGGACGGTGCTGCCGCGTGACTGCTGCGTCGACTGCTGTCTGTACGACTGCCGAGGAGTTCGATCCCTCCTCACCCTTCTCTCTCGCCGCCGCTGATCCCCATCGACCTCATGTGATGTCAGGTGGCTGCCGCTGCACGAGCGAGGAGCCACTTGCTCTCTTTCCCCGATGTCGCGGCGCACCTGAGCGAGGCGCAGCTTGACCTCAACGCCGGCTCCCCGGGTTCATCTGAGCGAGGAGGAGGAGGCACGACTTCGAAGCATCCCCGGCTGCTGCTGCTCCGTGCCGCACAGTCATGGCTTGGTAGTGCGCGAGAGTGGTCCACTGAGGCTTGGAGAAACCAACGAGGAGAGACCAGGGCGACGCAGGTGAGTGATGCGAAAGGTGGCGCAGTGCCTCTCTACAGTTCTTGCTCTGTGTTTGCTGGTCTTCAGCTTCCAATGGAATTGATTGGTTCCCTGCAGAATACGGCTAGAGAGAAGGTGTTTCTTTTCTATTTCTTTTCTTTCCATCGATTTTTTTTATATACTACCTCTGTTTTCTAATTATTGATCTTTTCTAATACAATTAAAAAACGAAGCTAGTACTAGCTGATCTCCATGGCATGTGTGTCAAGGGACTGGTCTGAGCTTCCATGTACTCGGTAAATTTGCAATACTATCACAATCCACCTATTCTCGTAGCATACTGTCCGACTGATGTTTTGATAGCACTTTTGAAGATCAATTTTGCTAATAATTTAGAATTGATAATTCTTGACTAATATATATATATACTGGCATTTAGATTATTATTATGTAACTGAACTAATCTAGTGCTACCTGCTGATAGATATTGAAATGGTTCAGATATCTGACTTTGAAGCATGTTAAAAACGACGGAGCTACCACATCTAAATTGGGTGCAGCGGCAAGGTCAGCTCCTCCCTTAACCCTTAACCCTCTATTCTTTTCATTATCAGTTTGTCCATCTTGTATTCTTGTAGTCTGGTCTGGACTGGAGCTCTAAGGCATAGCTGTTTTCCAATAAATGCACAACTTATTTGAACAAATATACAAGTGAATGTTTAGTGAATGGTTATAACTTGCTGTTTGACTGTGTATTGATTGATGGATTCATTTCCTTTCAGATTTGTCTACGACACAACCGTTGCTCACAAGTTGGATGCCCAGCAATTAATTGTGTTGCTGGTTATAGTGACGTGGAAGCAAGTTTTCTTTAGTTTCTTTTTTTATTAGCGGGCATGCAAACCATAGTAACTAGTTGGTTGCCCCGCGCGATGCTGCGGGATTTAGTTAATACAAATGATTCTCTTAAGATAGAAATTTTACAATGATGTTGAGATTATTTGCTAATAGTTTGATTGCGGCTTGAAAATTTTAAAATATGGTCCTATGATTTTGTATATAACCAAACTTAAAAGCATAAATAAACAAATGATGAGGGATTGGATCTATCCAATACACTACAAATACAATTAGGAGACACATGAGATTGTTGGGAACTCAGTGTCCAACTAATGAAATTTTAAAACTGATCAGAGCTCTATGTGATAACAGGAATCCAACAAAAAGAAAGAGATTGATCTTTGATAAAAGAAGTTACTTGCAAATCTGAAAATACACACTCACGTACATGAGAGATTAGAGAGAGAGAGATGTGCTCGTGTGATTTCCTAATCCAAATGACATTTTGGTATCGTAAGTGTTGGAGAGGCTAGCTTCACCCCTTATTTATACTTACATGAGAGATAGAGATAGACGTAGAAGGCAATAATTAAATTAAAAAATGTGTATTGGAAGATGAATGTAGTGCTGCTGTTACAGGAGAGAGTTTGATGGCAATAAACCAGAAAATGGGTGCACGCAATGAAGTGATTGATGAAATATTAATGCCATTGCCAATTAGTAGTGTCATGATGGTTTAATTTCTTGATTAAATGTGAAATAAGAGGGCCCAGCTGAGTTGAGGTACGTGAGACAGCATCAATTTGGCTGGTGGTGGGAAACAGTTGCATTAACATGGGCCAGAGGAGTGTCACAACAAAGACAATGGACAGATGTTAATGGTAGGTAAAGATCCAAGGGTGAAAAATAATTGAGGTGATGTGGCTTCACCAGAGAAGAGAGAAATGAGTTAGTGAGTTGTGTCTATTATAGAAGTATAGATGTGTGTAAGGAGACATCTATACTATATACTCTATAGTTATTATGTGGTTGTGATATTGTGTGTTAATCATTTTGTAATGTTGACCAAGTTTGGTTGACATACTTTGCTGGACTGAGAAGATATGGATTCAGTTTAGAGAGTTCAATTGATTTATTTGATTCATGTGTGTGTCTAATTTGAGATTATTAATGATGATTTAAATGATTGGCAGTTACAACATCGTAATGCTTATTTCTACACGCAACGCTCTTTAAACCGCTTGTAGAAATGTATTTACACAAGCGGTTCTCTTAAGGATACCGCTTGTAAAATGCTATTTATGCAACGGTTTTCTTAAGATACCGTTTGTAGAAATCTATTTATGCAAGCGATTTTCTTAAAATACTGCTTGTAAAAATCTATTTATTTAAATGATTCTCTTAAGATATCGTTTGCATAAATGCATTTGTACAAACGGACCATATATCCGCTTAAAATATTATTTATACAAGTGATCTCTTACCATCGGTTTTCAAAACTGTTTGTACAAATACCTTTTACCTTTTGATCCATTTGTATAAGTAGTAGTGGCGGCTGGGAGGAGCTGTTGCGGCTGGGCGCGTTCAGGCCGTTGGCGACGATGTCTGGCGAGCGCCGCCCCAACGAGGAGCTGCTGCGGCTGGTCACCTCGTTCTTGTACAACTCCGTCAGCCTAGCTCCTCACCTCCCTTGGTTTTCTCGTTATTGACCACGACGTGTTACGTCGCTCTGCTCGCTTGTTTCATTTATATATCTGAACGAGAAATAGCTAAACTTGCCTGGTTTCTGGCATTATCCTTGTTATTATACATGGAGTCGTTGTTGCTGGACGTGTAAATGGACAGGAAACCTGTCAGGAACGGCATCTGCATTAGGTGGGCTGAAAAAGGAATTGGGCTGAATTTACCTCGGGCCAAAGAACAACGGATTGCAGTATAAAAGAAGCCGCGTCTGCTGGGATGGGTCTTCATTGGATGACCAGAACCAGAACTGGCGGCGAGCTGCGGCTCATGGCGAGCATTGCTCGATCCCATTGTTTCGCTTCTTCTTCCTATCAAATCTATATCTCGTACCTTCTACAATCTAGACTCTGTATTTATATTGGGTTGTTAACATCTGGAAACAGATTCAGCGATCCTTGTATCTCACCACCACCAGCATAGCTGCCCCCACACTACTCGATCTCTATCCCATGGCATTGACGGAGGTAGATAATTGATCCAGAAGATACTCGCCAAACTCGAAGGGCTTGACGAGATAAACCGAGTGGCAAGCTCCATCCTCACCTCGGTGACGCGATTGGCTAACAACACCTCGCCATCTGTCGCCGAGGACCATGGAATCGGCATCCATACCCCCATGGCTTCCCCTACCTCCACTCCACTGCCGGACGTGAGCCTCGCCATTCCTGTCGCCAACACGGAGCAACTAGCTGTATCGCACGCCAAGTTTTCGACGGTTGGCCGCAACCGTGAGCTTGGTGAGTCGGCTGCTGCTTCCTCAACGCCGTCATCGCCCACGACCTCCCCCAACTCGATGCCGTCATCGTACACAACCTTGGTGACGGCGTAGTTGTCGGAGGAGGAAACCTCCGTGCTGGATAGTAGGTCGGAGTAGCCGTACCTGCACGCCCCGGCGTGCGGCGAGCTCCTCTCACCGTTGAAACCATCGTAGGTGGCCCCCGTGAGCGCGCCATAGGAGATGATGGACCAGTGAAGGTCGACATCCAGCGGGTCCAGGAGCCCGGTCCACGACGTGTTGCCCTGGAGCTCGCACCACCGAGTGGCTATCGTCGTTGCACTGCTGCTGCCAAGTGCAGGATGAGCAAGAAATGTACAGATCAAGAGGTGGACCGCTACTAACATCATTTTGACTCTCAATTTTCCTTTAGCTGTTCAGAGCTGATGATACAAATTTATAATTGCGTCTTGAACTAGATTGCTCACGTTACTAATACGAATTACTATTACTAGTATGATTTTTTGTGCTCGTACATCCCACGGTAGATGCATAACTTTGATGCGACGAACGTGAGTACCTTAATTTTTTTGCAAACTGAAATGATTCTTTAAGTACATCGTCTTCCAAGAGATATGGAGGAGCATGTGGACTGATAAACGCAGTCTTCTTGGCATGGAAGTACGTATGAGAACAATTGAGGATCAAGCTAGAGCATCGGGGGGCATGCAAACATTAATTTCGTGCTTGGTTTGCACAAGGCATTGTAGAAAATTATTTTTCTGTAGATCCCAACCCCCAAGCACGGTTATTGGCTAGATTGACGCTGAGAAAAATGACATTGCATAGTTAGCGAGGAGATTATAACGTCGGTTTTTTTTTGGAGGAAGTTAGGAAATGATGATGTCATAAACACTCACTGAATTTTAAGCAGATTAAAGCTTAATAACGGATTGTTGGATTCCATCATAAAGTCATTCACGCGTGTTTGCAGTTGGAACCACGGCAGCACATAAATTCAAGCAGCCGTGAGTTGTGTTACATGTGATGCAATAAAAATGGAAAACAAAAAGAAAAAAGTGTGTAATGCTTGGGATCGAGTTTGGTTCGGATAGGTTAGTGTACATTCTTCGGCCCACTCTCTACAATGGTAAGGTGGGCCAGTTAGGCCTTGGTTGCTCTCTAGACTTCCCAGAGTGTTTTTCATTACATTTTTTTATTGGTTTGAAATAGTAGTGACACAAAATGGGTCGATTGCATATGTTGCCTGAAAGTTTGTACTAATTTGGCAGGAATTAATTGTGAAGTCTTGTAAATAATGAGAGCAACACACATGGTTGGACCCAAACAATAACTCGGTTGCTTTTGACCTGAGTCACGCGGATATCCACGTCTATTAAAGTGTTGACCAATGATACTAGCTACTATCTGTCGGCCTAATTTAACCAGCTCTATCAGACCTCAACTGTTTTCATACCTATGGGCTCCGGCCTCTGTAGATACCACCAAAATACTACTGTACCAAACTCGCCATCCACCACCATCTACGGCCTTGGGTGGTGCGCCAATGACATCAGCTAGAGTCAATGAATGAAAGGCATCTCACAAAATAGTGCAATTAGTTGTAGAGTTTTGTATCAAGAGGAGACATGGGTATAAATATCAATAACAATATTGATCTTTTTTCAAACTTACAAAGGCCTTAGACAGGGCGACAATTATCTCTAAATGAAAATGAAAATGAAAATGGTGTATGGCACAGGCTTTAAAAAATATTTCAGTTGTACATCCTCCTCCATATCTCTCCTCTTTCTCTCTCTAGGGTTTGCTATTGCGAGCGATGAGGTGTTCACTTGACCACTTTCAACACCGGCTATTGTACTCTTTCCTGTCATCACCATGAAGATACACGCCATGAACGTTACACGACGATTAGCTTTGCCAAGGCCGCGCCATGAGGGACATCGCATTTGGCGAACCCATGAAGCTTCGAGCCAACAATGTGCGCCTCGCTATCGAGATCGAGCACTTATCCCGCACCTGCGGCAGCGACCCCACGATCAAACACTCCATGTGTAGCAGAACTCGAGAGCAAAAGGGTGTCAGAAGGATCGCCCTAGGGCATGTCACAAGCGAAGAGCCTCAGCACCCCCACACCTTTTTCCTGTCTTTTTTTTATAGTTTTGCTTTGGTTTCTACTCCCTCCATTCGTGAATAAGTGGACATCAACATTTCAAATTATGTTTGAAAATAAGTGGTCATCTGTAAGAGTAGTGGTGGGCTCCACTGATATTTATTCCTTCACCCCAACTCCCAACACCATCGACAGGGCATATCTCCTTTTCCTCTCCGAACCTCGTCCACGCAAGCTCACCGGCCTGATCTCCTGCTCGGCCTCATCCTGACCTCGTCACAGCCGTATTCCATCATGATTCTCTCTCAATCCATGCCACCTAGGCTCCTTTCCGTGGAAGATGATGGGGACTCGACCTTCCCATTGAGCAGGAGATGATTGGACAACCACATCCATGGCAAGCTGGGTTTCGGTGGCACGGGGACAGGGGCTCTGAGCATTAGTGGTGTGGTGTTGCAGTCAATCTCCTGTCTCCCTTCATACCCGGGATCTAGGAGGCGGTAGATGGGGTTGCCCACGCTCATTCTGCTCAGTTTTCCTTTAGCATATCTGACAAGAGCCCACGCTAGCGGTAGCTTGGATATCGTATTGTGGATCCTCGAGCAAGAGCTCAGTTGGAGACGAAGAAATGCACGGCTTCAATGATCCATATGCTTTTCCTCTGACTCCTATGTAGGCTGCAATCACTAGGGACTACTTTGAGGTGTTTTGCCACCAGAGATGATTTTAGAGTTTAAATCCTAGATGGCCACTTATTCATGGACAGAGGGATTAGTAAATTTTTGCTCGGTTGTAATAACAGTGATCCAAAGAGCAAGCGGTGCGGTAAGTGTAGGATGAGGAGAGAAGAAGGCATGGGCACCTATGGAGAATGTTTAGAGTTACTTAGGTGCTGCTATTATAATACTTGTGCTTGTTTTTCTCAAAACTAAATTGCTATGTGAACAAAGTTCCTGGTGGCACATGCAAATATGCAACATGCAATTCCTCCTTTCTCTCTCTCTTTTTTTTCCTCAAAAACGCAGGAGAGCTGCGCTTTATTATATTAAGAAGAAAATGGGACAAGAACCCAGTACAACACACACCACACCCACACTTTTACATGAGAAACACACCCGCGCTTGTGTATAGATGAGAGAACGACCTAATCTCCAAGCAGGGGTGCCAGAAGGAGCTTCAATCCTCGGGCACCCGCCATCATCCACATCCTACGTTCTTCTCCAGCCATAACCAAGGCTTCAGCAATGTTAGGAGTATTGCCATCAAAGACACACATGTTCCGATGATTCCATAAGACCCATGCCCCAAAAATTATCAAGGAATTAATTCCATCCTTATATAAGCCATTTTGCTGCAATATTCAGAAGTTCCCACCATGTATCAAAGGAACTTTCATCCGGCTGTGCTGTGACAGACCTACCCGAGATAAATCCAATCTAGGACGAATCCATCTCGCTAGGATCCTGTTGAGCAATGCTCGGCAACGTGAGCATACACATGGTACAACACAGGCAGGATAAACAACAATCTTTTACAGGATGAGAGAATTAATACATTAAGGTTCCATAAATTAAAGTTAAGTCTTACAACAACATTAGTGTACGAATAGAGTTTTTGAAATGACAAGATATAGCGGAAGCATTCAACGGGGTACAGACTCCGACTCTCAGACCTTAAGCAAAAGCATGAGCCCTGCCCAGTGGCACCATGCTACTAGCCACATAAGATTCAATGCGGCGAATCATAACATTCCCACTAGAGGTTACCGAACTCTGGACGAGGCTCTTCCCACTGGTAGCTATCATCATGGGTATACGCGTCGGCACCTGAAAATCACGTATTCGTAAAGTGTGAGCTTCTAAAAAGCTCAACAAGACTGACCTGTCAAATTGGCTATCTACAGCCGACACCTAGACATGCTGGCTGACTTAGGGTAGGTTACTTTTGCAAAAGGACTCACTGATGGGAACAGGGTCCCGATCTTCCTATAGGTTCTGATAATCAACGATTTGGGCGGAGTTGCGACACAAATCGATCCGGCTTTCAAACAGCAAGTTCCGAACCCCGCAATCGTAGCACCACGTCTACTCTGGTTATCACCCACGTGAACACAGATGACCTCGCCGAGAAGGATAGTCTTTGCCTGCGAATCGAAGAACACAAGCAAGAACGAAGTAGAAAGCAACCAAATTGCATATGAAGATTAAACTCACAAAGTTAGGGTCTCACAAAACGATGAAATGACGACACTATTTTTAACAGGAATAATCTAAGTAAAACCCGAACCCTAATGGTGGGGTGACGGCTGGATATAAAGGAATTGGGAACGTACAAGCCCCTGGACGCAGTCCTAATGGACTCTAACTCGATACAAGGCCAACCGACCTAAAGTCGGTGTCGCAGCACCCTGATAGATTCTGGACTGTCCAATGTTTTGATGATTCCTGTGGACTCTGGAGGAATTTGGACATGGGACTAGTCCCATTCAAAATACAATCTCGTCCTCTTTCCATGAAGTGGTAGATCACCTAAAACGGAGTCCGTATGCGACCTGGGCGTCCATTTTAGTACAGGCTACTCTTGGACTCTGAATTGGATTCAAAGTCGACGTGCGCTGGATCTCCTACTTGGCTTGGTCTCCAGGGCCTTGACCTCTCCATGATTCCTAATCATAATATAATTATTAGGTAGCAATCTATTTTCCATAGTAACATATAAACTCGTACTTAAGAACGCGCTCACCTCCAGATTCAATTATCGTGTCTGAGCTCTAGTGATTGGTCCTTCATTTGTCGTTGCGGGAGAAAGATTGTGTGTAACCATGGGTGCGATGTCCTCATCATGCTCCCCCTCTTGAAGCGGAGTTGACCTCAACTTCAGCTCCTCATCTTCTCCCACGTATGGTCCTCAATTGAAAGCAACGCCCTTCTTTGTCAACTCAATCAACGGCGTGACGATGGTGCTGAATTCCTTGAAAAAACAGCGATAAAATCCCGTAGGCCAAGAAAAGTCCTCACGTGCGAAACCGTTGTTGGCGTAGACCAACTATCAATGACCTCCACCTTAGCCTTATCAACCTCAATATCCTGTGGAGTCACAACATAGCCAAGAAAAGAGACTCGATCGGTGTAAAAGGTGCACTTGTCGAGGTTACCAAACAAACGTGCACCACGTAAGGTAGAGAAAACAACACTTAGATGATCGATATGTTTAGCCATAGACTTGCTTTAAATCAAGATATCATCAAAGTAAACCACCACAAATTTACGTATGAATGGACGTAAAACTTCGTTCATTAATCTCATGAAAGTACTAGGTGTATTAGTTAAACCGAAAGGCATGACTAACCACTCATACAATCCGAACTTAGTTTTAAAAACAGTTTTCCATTCATCACCAAGTTTCATTCTAATTTGATGGTAACCACTATGCAAGTCAATTTTAGTGAAGACAGTAGCACCACACAACTCATCAAGCATGTCGTCTAGCCTAGGAATAGGATGACGATATCGTATAGTAATGTTGTTTATGGCTCTACAATCTACACACATGCGTCACGAACATATTTTCTTCGGAACCAAAAGAACAGAAACAACACAAGGACTAAGGCTCTCACTTACGTACTTGCGGTCCAAAAGGTCCTGGACTTGGCGCTGAATTTTCTTAGTCTCCTCAGGGTTGGTTCGGTATGCCGTACGGTTCGGTAAACTTGCACCAGGAATTAGGTCAATCTAGTGCTCGATCCCTCGAATGGGTGGCAGTCCTGGAGGAATCTCGTAGGAAAAACATCGCGAAACTCCTGCAAAAGGTTAGCAACCGCAGGTGACAATGTACAAGGCAAATTATCCATTAAAAATAAGGCATCGTTACACACTAGAACATAGCATGGAGAAGTACCATCAGAAATTTTAGCAAGGTCAGATTTGTAGAAGCATGACAGGGGATTTCAAAGTGATATCTTGTTGAATTTCAGGTTTAGCATGAGGGGGTTGTTTAGCATTAGCAGCCCTCTCTCTATCAGGTTCAATAATTTGAGCAAGTGTCATGGGTAACAAAGTAATTTTCTTCCCTTTATGCATGAAGGTGTACTTATTACTATGATCATGGTGCAAAGCATCATTATCATGTTCCCAAGGACGACCCAATAAAAGAGAGCATTCTTGCATAGGAACAACATCACAATCCACAGAATCACTATAAGTACCAAGGGAAAAAGGAACGCGACACGATTGTGTTACCTTCACTTTTCCCGAGTCATTCAACCACTGAACATAGTATGGATGTGGATGTGGTCACGTGGTCAAGCCGAGCTTCTTGACCAAATCAGAACTCACCAAGTTGTTGCAGCTGCCCCGTCAATGATCACACGTGCTCGCCGATTCTTGATCACGAACTCAATCTGAAACAAGTTATGGCGTTGGATCTGATCCGGTTCGCTTACCTACGCATTGAGGACACGCTGAACAACGATGGAGTGGTACACGAAGGCGTCGTGGTTGCCGAGAACAACGCTCTTCGGAGATTGCGGAGCGTTGTCCTCCGCGTCTTCAATGTCGGATGTACTCTCGTAACCTCTGTCATTAGTGGCGATGTAGGCACGCTTGCTTGGGCAGTCACGCTGCACGTGTCCAAGTCCAAGACAGCGATGGTACTGGATGCCAGAAGTGCGCTCCGTGGATGTAATGGAACGCGAAGTCTTCGCTGGTCCCTGCACAGAAGATTTAGAAGACTCCGTAGGATGTGTCAAGGGAGGCGGTGCCAGAGGTGCGCCCGTGGATGTAGTGGAACGCGAAGTCTTCGCTGGTCCCTGCACAGAAGATTAGAAGACTCCGTAGGATGTGTCAAGGTAGGCGGTGCCGCAGTGGAAGGTTGCTTGCTTGCTGGTGGAGGGGGTGGACGAAAACTGGAAGAAGGACGCGGTGCTCCGGTTCTTGACGTTCTCGCAGCTTCCTGGTATCCCTGCAATTCCTTTTCTGCAAGCATAATAAAGTGAAACAACTGGTTGACGGTGTTAAATGTCTTATAATCAACAATATCCTGAATTTCACGCCTCAACCCCCCATAGAAAAGACAGATCTTATCCTCATTATGCTCAACTACACCACAACGCATCATGCCCTTCTGCAGCTCAGCATAATAATTTTGGACCGAATTGCTACCTTGTTCTAAGCGCTGCAGTTTGAGACGCATGTCTCGCTGAAAAGAAGGAGGCACAAAGCGATCGCGTATAGCAGTTTTCAACTCATCCCAAGTAGCAGGCAACTGTCTTACAACAGCTAAACCAGTCCACCAAATAATAGCAAAGTCCAAAAATTCGCTAGAAGCTTGCCTAACTCTATGTTGTTCAGGGACTTGGTTAGCCTCAAAATTTTTTGTTGAATCGTCATCTCCCAATCTAGATATATCTCAACATTATATAAACCAGAAAAGAAGGGTATGGAAAATTTCACCTTAGCAAAGGGATCGTCCTGAGGTCGATGTTGGTTGTTACCTCCCGTACCTTGGTGGTTTCTGCGTAGGCGATGTCGAAGGCGTGTGTCCCGGTCGTCGTCGTCGTCATCGTAGATGGTGTCCTCATCGTCGTAATTGTTCCCTAGAGGTGGACGCCTTTCCAAATTGTCAAGCCACACTGAAATTGCGGCCAGCTGAGTGGTGATGCCTTGGAGAGTTGTTCCTATGTGCAGGTCATTGAGGGTCTTCGTCACGGTCTTAGTGATCTTGTCATCAATGCCTTCACGCGCCTTGGTAATTGCTCCCTGCAATTGATCTTGGCTGGCGCACTCGTTGAAGTCCGCCGGAGTTCTAGATTCCTCGGTACCTGACATGATAAAAGAAACAAGAAACACAGAGAAAAGCGGTAAAGGTTATCCCTATCAACTACTGTGAGAACGGCGGCACTCCTGGACAGCAAAAGGAAGCTTCAAACCAAGTTCTTGCAAGGGTCTAAATGAACAGAAATCAAAGATATCTCGAAGAAGTGATCCGGCGATTACGAGGGTACGAAGCCGTGCCTGTTCAAAAGTGTCTTTTGTGGAGCTTGGATGGCAGGCTTATGTCAGTGGAACATAAATCAAAAACAGATAGTAAATGCTGAATAAATATCCAAAGTATTGGTCCTACTTACTGGTTAGAAGTGTCCTACAACAGTTATGATACGTGGACAAAGATAGTGTGTAGGAAAAAAACCAGCAACAAAGATCAATAGGCAAAGGAAACTATACTCAGCACAAGCAATTGCCAAAAGAGGTATGTCGTCTAAGTCTATGCTCTGTCGCTAATGATTTTGACGTCGCCAATGGGAGGATTCTACTATTGCTTGATATTTTTGGCAACAATTTTGTTTCACTTTTTTCTTTTATTTTTTTGAATTTTTTTCACAATGCAGAGCATAGAAATAGAAAGCACACAAAATTTCAGGGCAAACGGCCTAAAGATGTGGCCTATGGAATTTTCTGAATTTGCTCCAAATTTTGGTCAGAAACTTTAGACTGCGAGATGTCTATCTTCCTGGCTGAATTTGGAGATTTTAGAAACTCCGAAACCGGCAATTTCGTGCTGATCGTTTTTCATATAAAGTTTTCCTGATTTCGATTTCGTATGCGAAAGTTATGGCCGTTGTATGAAAGGGTGTCCGAATCAGTATGCGTATTACGGCGAACAATGAATCGGGTAGCAGAAAAACAAGGAATTTGATGGTGGAAGCTGTTGACAAGTTGGAAACTAATGGTGGGTGATCAAATCAAAATAACAGATGCGATGGAACAAACTAAGTTCAGGGCGGGATCAAGGTGGGGAAAAAAATGACGGCTAGGGTTTCACACAAGGCGGCAGAAGCAAAACAAACCATAACAAGATACGATCTAAACCAGCAACAAAACGTAACTACGGACACAAACTCAACACTATGAACTCTGAAATTAAAATATGCAATGGCTAAACACGGTTTTGGACAGGATGTAACCTAAAACTACGATTCTATTTTCGGCTTTTTTTTAAAGACTATAGGATGAAACGAAAACAAGGAACTAAGGTAAACAAAGGCGAACCTAAGGAACACCAGAAGCTCCGATTACCACTTGATGGGAGTCCCGATCTTCCTACAGGTTCTGATAATCAACGATTTAGACGGAGTCGCGACACAAATCAATCCGGCTTCCGAACGGCACGTTCCGAACCCCGCAATTGCAGCACCACGTCTCTGGTTATCACCCATGTGAACACGGATGACCTCGCCGAGAAGGCTAGTCTTTGCCTGCGAATCAAAGAACATAAGCAAGAACGAAGTAGAAAGCAACCGAATTGCAGATGAATATTAAACTCACAAAGTTAGGGTCTCACAAACCAATGAAATGGCGACACTGTTTTTAACAGGAATAATATAAGCAAAACCCGAACCCTAATGGTGGGGTGACGGCTGGATACAAAGGAATTGGGAACATGCAAGTCCCCTAGACGCAACCCTAATGGACTCTAACTCGGTACAAGGCCAACCGGCCCAAAGTCGGTGTCGCAGCACCATGAGAGATTCTGGACTGTCCAATGTTTTGATGATTTCTGTGGAATCTGGAGGAATTTGGACATGGGACTAGTCCCATCGGAAAGACAATCTCGTCTTCTTTCCATGATGATAGAGCTGGAGTGCCCGATCCTTCGGTGAGTGAAGATAAATTTGATTTGGTGGAAGTAGACCCTCACGATCCGACTACGACGAGCAAGCCGAGGCGCCAATGCAATTGCTGAACCAACTCCCGATGGTTACCAACCTTGCTGGTGCAAGATTAGCCTGATCACGAAGATCGTTTCCTGCGCGCAATCGAAGAACGAGCAAGAAAGAGATGCAAGCAATCTGATGTATTACTTGAAGGTGGAGTTCTGAATACATGTGGCAGCGCTGTAATGCGTGCGACGGCTGTAGCTAAAGCTAACAATTAAACAAAACTCAAAAATAAACAAGGGACGCAGCCCTTGGCTAAATACACGAGGGGAGGGGCGCAGCCCTTAGGTGGCGGCTAGAGGAGGGGCGCAGCCCCTGGGTGGCGCGTATCCTAGTGTTATGCGCAACCCTAGGTTGGCCCATGAGGGGGGACCTTCAACTGGGCTGACTGGCTAATCTTCTGGGCCTTCGTTCTTCAGCAGCATGACATAGTTCAGCTCTCTTGCACGGGCCCTCGTGATTGGCCCCACTGATTAAGGAAGCATCGCTTGAGGTAGAGGCGCATCTGGTGGAGCCGTGACTGGAAGTGGAGGCGCGTCCGCAGGTGGTGGAGGCGCATCCGCAGGTGCTGCTGGTGTGGCCGTTCCCGTGTTGGAGTCAATGTCCTCATCATCCTCCCCTTCTTGAACTGAAGTCGTCCTCGACGGCAACTCCTCATCCTCGCCCGCATATGGTTCAAATCTGCAACATTAAAACTAGTGGAAACACCAAATTCCGCAGGCAGATCAAGAATGTGGGCATTAGATTAATAGGATACTCATATCAATAAGTTACAACTTCTTTTCTGGTAGCCTAGTTTCGAAAAACTTCGAGGTTAAGCGTGCTTGGCTTGGAGCAATTTTAGGATGGGTGACCGACCGGGAAGTTATTCCTGGGTGCGCACGGGTGAGGATAAATGTGCGCAGAAAAGACTTGTGTTGGTCTGTGAGGCCAGCCTACGTCCTATAAAAAGCTATCTGATGTAAGCGGGCCCGGCCTCGAGGAGGCGTGCATTTTTTCAAGTTACCGAACAAGCGAGCGGCATGCAAAGCATCAAAAACAGCACGCATATGTTCTAAATGGGCATCCATAGACTTGCTGTAAATAAGAATATCATCAAACTAAACAACAACAAACAGTCCTATGAATGGCCTAAGAACTTCATTCATTAAGTTCATGAAAGTGCTGGGAGCATTAGACAGACCAAACGGCATAACCAACCATTCATATAGGCCAAATTTGGTTTTAAAAGCAGTTTTCCATTTATCCCCCAATTTCATCCTAATCTGATGGTACCCGCTACGCAAATCAACCTTAGAAAAAAGAACAGCGCCACTAAGCTCATCAAGCATATCATCAAGGCGTGGTATAGGATATCGATAACGGATTGTGATGTTATTAGTAGCACGATAATCGACACACATACGCCATGAACCATCTTTCTTAGAAACAAGTAAAACAGGAATCGAGCAAGGACTGAGTGACTCACGGATGTAGCCCTTGTCCAGTAGTGCTTGCACCTGGCGTTGGATCTCCTTCGTCTCATCGGGATTAGTGCGGTATGGGAAGCGATTTGGAAGCTGGGCGCCGGGGATGAGATCGATCTGATGTTCGATGCCACGGATAGGAGGAAGACCCGGTGGCAAGTCCTTGGGAAAGACATCGGCATAGTCCTGCAAAAGGTTAGCAACAGCAGGGGGAATATCCAAGAACGGTGCCTCATGAAGTGAAACAAGCATGTTGGAGCAAACAAGTGCATAGCAAGGCAAATTATCATCACGCAGCTCAGCAAAATCAGCAAATAGTTTGGAAACCTTGCTGAAATCGTTGCATTTGGTTGAGCAAATCACGGGCATAATAAGAAGGAACAAATCTGTGACGCATGGTAGTTTTTAGTTGATCCCAAGTGGTGGGAGTGTTATTGGGAAACTTTTGTTTATATTCACGCCACCAAATTAAAGCAAAATCAGTAAATTCACTAACAGCAGCCTTAACTTGTATATTAGCAAGAATGTCATGGCATGAAAATTTCTGTTCGACCTCTAATTCCCAATCAAGATAAGGAGCAGGATCATATTTGCCATTAAAGGATGGAATGTGAAATTTGATCTTAGCAAAGGAATCAGGAGGTGGGACACGTACCCTGCGTGCACGACCGCGGCGATCACCATCATCCAGCTCCGTATCAACGCCATAGTTGCGCGCCTGCTGCAACTCCGTTAGCTGCGTGGTCAAGGTCTCAAGACGAGCCATGATCGTCTTGATCGTGGCGTGGGCGGCCGTTTGAGCGAGGTCGATCTGGTCGAAACGTTCGGTCGAAGAAGCAACCGTGGAATCCAGCCGTTCATGCAGCGTCTTGATGTCGCCGGCAAGGCCTTCGACGTGCGCGTGCATGTCCTGCAGTGTAGCGTCCGTCTTGGCGTCGTCTCCTGCCATTGTTAGTGCAAACACGAAACAGCAACGGAGAGGACACTACGATAGCAGGTGTATGGTGGGAGATAAACCGCTCAAAATAACGCTGTTATCAAATTCTTACCCGTTCTTACCAAGCACACAGGGGTGAGCTGCAACCAACAGGTAAAACCGGTGAAAGATTGGAGGAGCGATTGCCTAGAGTAACAAAGCCTGCTCGTAGTAGAAATATGTGTAGTTCTGGGTAGGCTGCGCTCAAGACAAGGATTAGCACGTACAAACAATAATTGCAAAGTTGAATAATAGTGCTAAACACGCATGGACGCTGCTGGAAACAAGTGCGAGAACGAGCTAGGGTCGGGTGTAGGGGAACGTCCGATGGAAAACGATCCGTGGCTGAGCGCCCAAAAACTGATTATATGAACAAAGGAAAGCAAATGAACAAGTCACCACATGCACTTGTCCCGGAGGCACTCTCTCTCTCTCTCTCTCTCTAGAGTAAGGTCAAACTTCTCAATGGGCCGATTGTGCAGAACACGGACAGACTCACAAGTCCAATGAGGACACACGGCGAACAAAGTCGGTCAGGATTGTCCCAGCAAAACCGATCACGAGAAACAAACCTCTCCTGTTCGGGTTTTTTTTTTTGACACACTTGCGTGCTCTTTTCTCTCTTTTTCTTTTTTTTCTTTTTTGATTGGACTGTCACGAAAACAGAACAGAGACGGAGACGAGTGGAATTCGGCGGCGTGACTGGCCGGGAGTTGGGTTCTGGCGCGGCGCTGAGATAGCAGATCGTAACCGAGTAGGACTTGTGCGCGGCGCGGAGGGAACAGATCTAGGCACGTACGGTAGTGGAGCAGTGTTAGGGTTTGTGGCGGCTAGAACAGATGGATAAAAACATAAGTAATCCAGCAACAACGAAACACGCAGGCACACAAATTCAACAATTGAAATTACTGATCGAAAGTGCAAGGCGCAAGGGGGTGCTTGTCACATCCCCAAAAGTTCAACCTTTTGTCATTTTGAATTTGAGCTCACAAGATTTGAATTTGATCTCGTCTTTTTCCGTTTTGGCTTTTGGGTCAGGGTTTCGAGTTTTCGTCGTTTTCAGAAACCCTAATTGACTTTTAAGGGATCTTTTGTTTCTTCATAAAAGTACCCCAATGTTTTTACATAACAATTAACTACACATTAAAATAGAATTTTGAAAATTTTATCAAAATTTTTGGTAAAGATTTAAACCCTTTTAAAATTCCGACAAGTTTGAACCAAGTTGAAAATTCACAGACTTTTAGGAGCTGAATCAGGGAACCTTTCTTTAATAACAGTTGTTTCTAATAATTAAATTAGCCCACACAAAAAGTTTCAAAAATATTTGAACTCGTGAGCTAGAGTTTTCAATTGACTTAAGTGGAGGGAATTAGAATTAATAAAAAAAATGAAACCGACAATGGCTGTACCGTGAACAGTGCAGCACCGCCCTCGACGCCTTGCCGTGCTTGCGGCCGAGCGGCGCGCGCCATCACTCCTCCATGGCCTTGAATGGTGGCAAGAGATTTCCTCCCTCTTTCTCTCTCCTCCCTCCCTCTCTCTCTCTCTTGGCGCCATCAATTTCCCTTCCTGTGCCGCACGTCGCCTTCAAGGCAGTAGCCGCCGCCCTGGCCGCCTCCCACGTCCTCCTGCCGGCCGTCGCCCCTGTGCCCTCGATTCATGACGCCCTTGCTCTCTCCCCTTCCCTTCTCATTTGTCCTTCGAACATAAAACCGAGCACCACTCGCTCCCCTCTTCTTTCCCGTGCCTTCCTTCTTCCCTGCAGAGCGCCGCCGCCATTGCTCAATGCTCCGCCGCCCCCACGTCGACAGATCACTCCGGCGAGTTCCAACCCGCACCACCGTGCCTCCTAGGTTCCCCTCCATCCCCTGAAGCTCTCCAACCACCAGGAGCCAAGCAATACTGCCGTTTCTCCAGAACGCTGCCGCCCCTGTTTTCGGCCGAACACCTCACCGCGCCCACAATTCTTCGAAATTCATCGTCGCGGTACCATGATTATCCAATTCCTTTCACCGGCTACTTGCTCTAGTACTTGCGCACCCAATTGACATGAACTCGGTCGCAGCATGTCACCGTGGACGAAGAACGCCTTGCGCCACCACCTCGGCCGCCGTTGACGCCGCCTCGAGCTCACCGTCGCCGACTACCTTGCACCCTTCCCCGTGGCCTTCATCCTTTTCAAATCAGTGCTTTGAATCAAGGTGATGCTCCACGACCATTTAATCCCTGCCCTAACCCCCTCCTCCGGCGAGATTTCCACCGGAGAGCCGCCATGCTCCATTCCCCTGTTTCTGCGTTACTGTTCTATTCAATTTTCCATTTTCTTATTAATTAGCCAGAACTTGTAAAGCATGTAACAAATCATGGAAAAATATAAAAATGCCAACCTAATTTTATTTTAATCCTTGAATAATGAACTAATTTTTTTTAAAGCACTTTTCCAAAAATATCCTTGGAATTTCCTCATTAATTCATTGAAGTATTTCTGTTTTTGATTTGTAGTTGGAGTTCCAGAAGGTTTCTAGACTTGATTTTTGAATCATAATTGTATCTTGGCATGTTGCACCACCTGCATTTTTACTAGAATTTTTCATGGACATTTGTGCATGTAGGTCATGGTTAATATCCCCAAGACCCTAGATTATTTACCTTTGTCTAAAGTACATTAGGCAAGTCACCCAAAAGCCCAAGACCTTTAACAAAAACTTTAGTTTAGATGTTCAGTGGTAGATATATAAAGTTTCATGATTTTTGCATAAGTTTTAGTACATGTTTCTGAATTTACAATTTTGAAAAACAGAACATTGTTTGATTTTTAATAAATTCTTAGAAGCTCAACTTGACCCCAACCCAGAGCTAAAAGTCTTAGTTTAAAGCCTACTTTAAACTAAAAATGGTCCCATACCTGTAACTTAACTTTGAATTTCACCGGAAAAGTCGTGACGACTTTTACGACACCATTACGGTATTCCCGATGTCGTAAACGGGCAACGACCATCGGAGGGCTCGTGTTCCTGCTAACGCGAGTCAAAACCACTCAAACTTAGTCTCGTAGTAACCCAAACCACTTAATAAGGCCAGTACATGTGATGTGTTTTGGGATTTTTCCCAAAAACGACATCCGTGTGCCACCCGATCTCGGAACCGGGAACCCGGGAACCGGAAAAACCCGTAACCGGAATCGGTAAGACTGTTTTGGCCATAACTTGAGCCATAGAACTCCGATTAACTTCGTTCTTTTTGCATTGTGTTCGTAGACTCAGTAGTTACCTCTTTGCATCGTATCGCATCATTTGTGCATCATGGCATCATGGCATGCATCTCATATCGACGCGTTTTTACTTTATAGCTTACGAACCGCCAGAGAGTGACGCGGGTGCTGCTACGGGAGAAGCACCAGAGGTTGATCCAGCTGCTGCGGAAGACAACATCACCGTTGTTGAAGGCAAGCACCTCATATTGCTACCCTAAGTAAATTACTTAATGATTAATATGAATGCTTACGTATAGGACTGCATTAAGTCGGGCATAGTGATACAGTCGGGAACACCTATTATTGTTGCATATACCCCTCCTTGCTATTGCTTACGTCACCCTGTCAAACTGGGTAGAGTGTCATTGTTTCGAGTCACGAAATGCTTAGCCATGCTTAGATAACACGGTAGAAGTCGAGTGGTAAGTCCCACTCGCACGTATAGGAACCACCTTGATTACTTATGGGCTTGTGGTGAGTTCATATGTTGGTAAGAGTTGAAAAGTGTTAAAAACTGAAATCCAGACGGTGGGATAGGAGTGCAGCAAGACATGGAGGTCTTGTGTGCCGTAGGCCCCGTCTGGGTTGACCTAGGAACCGACCGTGTATTCTTGGCCTGAGCACTTCCCGTTCATACCACATGTCCGATATAATGGTAAGACAAGCTGAGTATCTCACTGCGTACCAACGTTTGGCTGATGACTGCACGGTGTGTGGAATGAGGGATTCATGGGTGCCTGCGAGGCCGTGATGCTCGACGAGGGACTCACGTGAGCCTGCGAGGCCGTGGTACTTGGCACCATGTGGATTTTCCAACCGTGTGGGCACGAGTGTGAAAAAGGTTGACATGAGTACCCCCTTGTGTAATTTTAGCGGGTTACATAAGCCGTATGGTCCTCAGTCGTGTGGGTACAGTTGGACTCCCCTGCAGGCTGTAAAATCGGTTCGAATCCGCCGCGATCTCGGTTATGATCAAGCTCAGTGTCCTTTGGATAATATCGTAGAGTTGTCACACAACATGTTGGGAATTAGAATATGGTTATTGGTATCCATGGTTCGGATGGAACATGGATGATGGTATTATACATGGTTATGGTTGCATGGTACTTGGGGATTGGGTTTATTAGATGTTCATGCCCGCAAGAGTCCCTTTTACTTTATGCTTATTCACATATGCTTAGTTTCTGCTTTAAGCAATTGAGTCCATTCCTATACCTTATACCTTGCTACAGCCTCATTGCATTATCCTTGGAGTCGGGAACTAATTCCCACCACAGGGTAAGACTTGCGAGTACCTTCGTACTCAACGTTTGTTGTTTAAGTTTTTGCAGGTGAGGATGAGCTGGTCTTCGGCTACTTCATCCCTGCCGATGCCGGCGAGGGCGAGGCGTAGTCAAGACTTTTGAGTGATCGTGAATTGCAATGTTCGTGGGCTGGACATCGCAATCTTTTGCTGTTTCCTTACTACTACCGCTGCGACTATCGTATCCCTTAGAATTGCTTCCGCTGTTTAATTTGTTAGTTTCAAGACTTATGATGAACCTTGGTATGTAAGAATATTGTTAAATTAATGTTGTTAAATTAATGTGACCTCTATGATGTATCACCTGTGACGTTGCCGACGTGCTTGGATCTTGGGCGTTGCTTGAGAAGCATGTCGGGGGACTGCCGGGTTTATATTCTCTTTTATCGTGTTGAGTTCGCATACCATACGTGGGCCGCGAGTCAACTTGGTTAACTTGAATGTAAATTGGTCGGGTCTCTCACAGTGCTGGGATAACAGATCTAACCTGAATTTTTTTTTTATTTTTGGTTTTTTGTGGACTATAGGATGAACGAAAAACACACGAAAAAAAAAACTTACCGAGAAACACTGGAATCTGATACCACTTGATAGAGCTGGAGTGCCCGATCTTTCGATGAGTCAAGATAAATTTGATTTGGTGGAAGTAGACCCTCACGATCCGACTACGACGAGCAAGCCGGAGGCGCCAATGCAATCGCCGAACCAACTCCCGATGGTTACCAACCTTGCTGGTGCAAGATCAGCCTGATCATGAAGATCGTTTCCTGCGCGCAATCGAAGAACGAGCAAGAAAGAGATGCAAGCAATCTGATGTATTACTTGAAGGTGGAGTTCCGAATACACGTGACAGCGCTGTAATACGTGTGACGGCTGTAGCTAAAGCTAACAATTAAATAAAACTCAAAAATAAACAAGGAGCGCAGCCCTTGGCTAAATACACGAGGAGAGGGGCGCAGCCCCTGAGTGGCGGCCAGAGGTGGGGGCGCAGCCCCTAGGTGGTGCGCATCCCTAGGGTTGCACGCAACCCTAGGTTGGCCTATGAGGAGGGCCTTCAACTGGGCCGACTGGCTAATCTTCTGGGCCTTCGTTCTTCAGCAGCATGACATAGTTCAGCTCTTTTGAAACGGGCCCTCGTGATTAGCCCCACTGATGAAGGAAGCCTCGCTTGAGGTAGAGGCACATCTGGTGGAGCCGTGACTGGAAGTGGAGGCGCGTCCGCAGGTGGTGGAGGCGCGTCCGCAGGTGCTGCTGGTGTGGCCGTTCCCGTGTTGGAGTCGATGTCCTCATCACATGAAGTGGTAGATCACCTAAAACAGAGTCTGTATGCGACCTGAGCATCTATTTTAGTACATGCTGCTCCTGGACTCCGAATTAGATTCGAAGTCGACGGGGTCTGGATCTCCTACTTGGCTTGGTCTCCACGGCCTTGATCTCTCCATGATTCTTAATCATAATATAATCATTAGGTAGCAATCTATTTTCCATAATAACATATAAACTCGTACTTTATTTGTTGTAGCGGGAGAAGGATTGTGTGTAACCATGGGTGCGATGTCCTCATCAGCGCACTACCTTAAGCTATTCTGGTCAAGTTTTAGCTCAGGTTAAGTGATTAGAATCATAACTTTAGTTTGCACTGCTCTAGTCAAACATAAATAGAAGCAATAGATAAAATAATCATCCTAACTTAATCATCATCCTCATAGCTCTTCATCTTAATTAAAATATGGTACATTTCACAAGCATACTCATAGCTGAGAGCGACAGCGATTCGAGCCGATTTACACCTGTAAGGATAACTTAATCATACGACACGTGCGCGTCCCAGACCGCACGTGGCAACCGTTCACACCAGGTCCTGCAAAGTCAATTCCCTCCTACGCTACCTTAGCAGTGCCGCATCCCACCAAAACACACGTTTCGGACGATTTCTGTGGAGTTTCGACAACTGCCCACCCCAGGTCGCCTCCGAATCAGACACCGTAGGGTATGTTCGACTTTGCAATCACTAGGCTACGTAGGTTCACTGGGCCCTATTATACCCAGTATATGATCAGTACATTCAATGCTCGATCAGATTCGGACCACACGGATCAGATAAGACTATGATCACCCTGGACCTTTGTCCAGTCGTCGACCTACTTTTATCCTGTCTGATCCTCCAGTTTTATCTTTCCTTAATCATCCATAGCTATGTGTCATATGTTTCATGTGACAGTTTTAATCAAACCCAAGCAGTTGCGAGCAGCGTCCACTCTGTTCGACTTGGACCGGTAAATATATCTAAGCATAGCATACTATCACATGGGTATCTATACCAATATACCAATAGGGTTACTAAGGAAACAGACGCTACTAGGGTTTCAATCAACTCCTGAAAACCTAATGCACAATCATGACACATATAGATAAAAGGAAAACTTTAAAAACTGATTGTGCACCGGGGTTTGCCTTGATCTCCGGGGTTGTTGACGGCAACTTCTTCGGGAATCGAGGACTTCGGATCACCAGCTACCTCGTTCGCTTCGGTGTCTATATGATGCAGCAAGAATGAGATGAGTTATGATTAGGTCATGTAAAACGGTGTTTTTATCATAGATAAAATGGTGTTTTCATCATAGATACTATGGTGTTTTCGTCATTACACCTAGAGGTTTAGAGTTAACCATGAATATTTTGACTTTGGTATTTTATTAAAACATTTATTCTCTGAAATATGAATTTTGGAATTTGGTTGAGGTCAAACTGAGTTTTCTAGATTTTATAAAAATTCAGTTAATTTTTCTGTTAATCAAATCATCGACTACAGTGAAACTTCAGATTCTACTAGGAGATTATTTTTATTTGATAGTGCTCTCTGCAATATGAATTTTGGGGTTTGCCTGAGGTTAAACTGAATTTTCTAGATTTTATAAAAATTCAGTACATTTCTATTTTTAAAAATTATAAAATCAGAAATAAATACAAAACCTTATGGTAAAATCATGAAAATTGATAGATGTACCAGTGAGCACCTTAACTAAAATTTTAATTAAGGGTTTGGATTTTGGGATGATTTACATAATGTATTTTAAAAAATAATTGAAAATGGCAGTTTGGAGTATATTTAGTGACTTGCATATAACTTTGTTCAAGTTAAATCTTGATAAAGTTACAGGTGGTGCACACTACCATGATACACCAAGAGTTCAAGTTTAAATCCTAGAACATCTATGGAACTCCCTTTAAAATTCAAAAATAGAAATGATTAATCTATTTATTTAGGAAGTTCCATGAACGTTTTTGAAAAAGTTTTTCTATAGTTGATTAGTGTACTTTATAAGGATTTCATGGAATTTTGGTTTAGCATTTTTAGAGGTTTCCTCGATTTACTAGGCATTTTACAAAACAGACTGCAAATGCCCAAATTAATTTAAAATTGGAAAAAGAGAGGAGAAACAGGGGCGGCGGGGCAGAGCTCCGGCGAGCCCGACAGTGGCGGGATTTCGTCGGGGCTGGCCAGATTAGTGCTCAGGGCACTGAGCAGCACCCTTATCTGGTCGACAAGGCCGGCGACGAGGAGCTGCGACGGCGCCCCAACTCCGGCGACAAGCTCATCGGAGGAGGGCAGTAGAGTGAATAAGAGGGTGTCTATGAGCTTCACCGTGAGACAAGGAACCGATTTGAGGTGGTGAGGGGCGTTAGGGAGGGCCGGAAGGTTTGAGTCGACGGTGAGCTCAAGCGGCGTCAATGGTGCACCGACGATGGCGCCGAACTCGTCGTCTCCGGTGACTCTCTGCGGCCACAACCTTGTCACAGCAAAGCGCAAGGAAGAGAGGGAGTGGCCTGAGGAAGGAATTGAACTACGGTGGTACCGTGAGGATGAATTTGAAGCTCGACGAGTGGCGGCGGCGCTCTCAGTCGAAGGAAGGAGACGGTGCGTTCCCGGCGGAAGAATGGATCGGAGGAGGCCTTGGTGGTCCAGGAGCTGCGCGAGGACACGGGGAAACTGTCCGGCATGGTGGCGGGGCGGGAGACGCTTCGGGCGGCGCTATCGACGGAGAGGTGGCGACGGTGGCAATGGTGGCTTGGTGAACTCGCGCACAGAGAAGAAGAAGGCGGGCGCGGGCGCTGGCGAGGGAGAAAAATGGAGTGGGGGGGGGGGAGAAGGAGCTCGGTGCGTCCTTAAGGCTCTGCTGGGAGAGAGAGAAGGGGGGTGTGGCAGCGCATCATCGGTTGGGGACGGCGGCGGTGGCGTGCGCCAGAGGATTGTGGCGTGGGGGAGAGAGGAGGGGAGGAGCAAAGGAAGATCTTTGCGCGGGATTTTCTCGACGACGTGTTGAAGCAGCGGGAAAACGCGCGCCGGCCTGGCGCCTGCCACGGCTGCCAGCCGCTGCGGCGGCGGGCCGATTTTCTTTTGATTTTTTTTTTATAAATTAATTCAAAACCCCTTCCTAAATTCAAATTAAATTCATACTTCCTGAGCTCGGAGAATTTTAAAATGTTTTTTGGGCACTCAGTGAATTATTTGGAACAACTTTCGTTAAAGGATGAAGTCCTTATTCTGCCTCCAAAAATTTGGAAATTTCTAATGAAATTCAAGTTTGTTTGAATTTTTAAGGAGGTTAAATCTTTTCCAAAAATTCTGATAAAATCTCCAAAATTCTATTTCGGAGTGAACTTAATTGTCATGTAAAAACATTGCTAGGGTTATATGGTACTTTTGATGGGTTTTGAAAGTGGTGATGGAACTTTTACCTCCTCAAGAATAATTTTCGTACTGTGGTCTAAAGTTACTAATTCAATAAAATTATTCAGTAATTCACCAAAATTTTCGTGGGGGTTCATGGAAGTGTTTCAAACAGGACTGCTTATTAGTTCAAGTATAAATTTTGCTTCAAAGTGCAAGAATTTATTTTTAGGGTTTAAGATTTGTCGATGAATTTTAAGTGACACCTGGGGTGTCATAGCCCTCCCCCCTAAAAGAAATCGCGTCCCGAGATTTAAAGATGTGGTTAGGTTTATGGATACCTATGGGGCTAGGAGTAACTCGGGGTAGTGTGATCGAAGGAATTCTGCAGACTCCCATGTGGCTTTATCTTTCGAGTGATTGCTCCACAGGACCTTGTAGAACTTGAGTGTTCGCTTCCTGGTAACCCGTTCCTTCTCATCCAGCATATGAATTGGACGCTCTGGATAGGTTAGATCGGGTTGCAACTCTTCCACTTCTGGAATTGCCTGATCTACGGGTGCCTTAAAACACTTCTTCAATTGAGAGACGTGAAAAACGTTGTATACTTCGGATAACCTTTCTGGTAGTTCCACTTGGTTTGCCACGGGTCCGCACTTGGCAACGATGAGATATGGACCGATGTATCGGGGTGCTAACTTGCCTCTAACTCCAAACCGCTAAACTCTTTTGTGGGCGAGACTCTTAAGTAGACGTAGTCTCCTATCTAGAAACTCAGTGGTCTATGCCATCTATCCGTATAGCTCTTCTGTGTGGACTTAGCGGTCTTCAGATTAGCTTGAGCGACCGATACTTTTTCCTCGGCCTGCTGCACTAGGTCAGGCTCAAGTATAATTCTTTCGCCTGCTTCCGACCAATTGAGCGGTGTTCTGCAGCTACGACCATATAATGCTTCAAAAGGCAATATTTGGATGCTCTCTTGGTAGCTGTTGTTGTACGAGAATTCCGCCATTGACAAATAACTATCGCAGCTTTTCCGATGTTCCAAAACACAAGCTCGGAGCATATCCTCAAGGATCTGATTTACCCTTTTTTGTTTGGCCATCCGTCTAGGGGTGGTAGGTAGAGCTATGGATCAATCTAGTTCCTAGCGATTCGTGGAGCTGCTTCCAAAAGCGTCCTATGAACTGGGTACCTCGGTCGGAGATTATGGTCTTGGGCACTCCATGCAGACGCACTATTCGGTCAATGTAGAGCTGAGTATACTTCTTCATACTGTATCTGGTAGACATAGGAATGAAATGGGCTGTTTTGTTTAAACAATCGACTATGACCCAAATAGAATCTAGTCTTTGAGCAGTCATGGGTAAACCGACAATGAAGTCCATGCTAATATCTTCCCATTTTCAGGACGAAATGCTTAGAGGTTGCAACAACCCTGCACCTTTCAAATGATCGGATTTCACTCTCCGACAGGTGTCACATTCGGTTATGTACCGAGCTATTTCTCTCTTCATTCTCGTCCACCAAAACTTCTTCCTCAAATCTTGGTACATCTTGTTGTTTCCAGGATGAATGGAGTATTTGGACAAGTGAGCCTTATCCATGATCTTTCTTTGGAGCTCGTGATCTTTTGGCACTACCAGTCTGTTCTTGAACCAAAAAACTCCGTCTTCGTCTTCCCGAAAGCACTGCATCTTCTTTTCTTTTAGCCCCCGCCTGATCTTTTCCATGCCCTTGTCAAGTTGCTGGGCCTTGGCTACCTCGTCCTTAAGTGTTGGCACTAAGGCTAGGTTGGATAGCGATACATGGGGTAGAATTCTCAAGGTGGGCTCTGGTTCTTCCGTTGTAACCCCTTGATCTAAGTAATGGCAGTAAGCGTTCCTACTCAATGCATCTGCAACTACATTGGCCTTGCCGGAATGGTAGTGAATCTCTAGTTCATAATCCTTGATCAGCTCTAGCCACCTTCATTGCCTCATGTTCAACTCATTCTGAGTGAAGATATACCTTAAGCTCTTATGGTCGGTGTAGAGATGCACTAGATTTTTCAGTAAATAATGCCTCCACACTTCAGAGCTAACACCACGGCTGCCAACTCCACATCGTGGGTGGGGTAATTCTGCTCATGCTTACAGAGTTGCCTGGAAGCATAAGCAATTACTCGTCCCTCTTGCATCAACACGCAACCAAGCCCAATTCCTGACGCGTTGCAATACACGTCGAAGGGCTTGCTCAAGTCCGGTTGGTCGAGTACCAGTACGGAGGTTAAGCACTTCTTCATAGTTTGGAAAGCCTCTTCGCACTTCTTTGTCCATTTGAACTTCTGATCTTTCTTGAGTAGCTCTGTTATAGGTTTGGCAAGTTTGGAGAAGCTGGGGATGAAGCGACGATAATATCTAGCTAATCCCAACAAGCTACATACTTTATGGACTGACGTGGGTGCTTTCCAATCGACGACATCTTGCACTTTCCCCGGATCCACAGAAGTGCCTTTAGCGGACACTACGTGACCCAAGAATTGGACACGCTCAATCCAGAATTCACATTTGCTGAATTTGGCATAGAGTTGATGGTCTCTAAGTCTCTGCAAGACTATCCGGAGATGCTCAGCATGTTCTTCGAAAGTCTTGGAATATACTAGGATGTCATCAATGAACACTACCACAAACTTGTCCAATTCCAACATGAAAACTGAGTTCACAAGATACACGAAGTATGCCGGTGCATTAGTGAGTCCAAACGACATCACCAAGTACTCATATAGCCATATCTGGTGGAGAAGGCTATCTTTGGGACGTCTATGGGACGAATCTTGATCTGATGATAGCCAGATCTAAGATCAACTCTGGAAAAGACCTTTGCTGATGAGGACATCGACTCTCAAACAGCAGCACCTGCGCCTGCGCTCCCTCAAGCTGTGACCGAGTCGAACGCAACTCCAGTGGCGCCTCCATATCAAGGGCCAATCACTCGAGCCCGTGCACGAGAGCTGAACTTCGTCATGCTGCTAAGGAACGAACACACCGACGCCATGGCCTTCTCCAAGTTTCAACTCATCTCCATCTCAACTGCCACGTCGCCCTCGGATTCAGCAGACACGTCGTCGATGTTTCGATCATAACTCCCTCATACGACGTCGAAACGGGGAGATCTTGGACTCGTTGGAAAGGGGACGACGACGCCATCGTTTTGGTTCTGGTCCCAGCTCCAGAAGGTCCGTGGATCATTCTGTGTGACCACAGCAAGGTGCTGCGTCACCTGTTTGGGCCAATTTGGCCATGTAACGTGTTGGGCCTTAAGCCCAAGTTGTGGGCGTCCAACCCCTGGCCGCCTTCAACCCTAGGACGTCCCTACTTAATATTCCACACAGCCGCCGCTGTTTAGACTCGAGTTTTGTTTAATTGTTAGCTTTAGCTACAGCCGTCGCACGCATTACAGCGCTGCCACGCGTATTCAGAACTCCACCTTCAAGTAATACATCAGATTGCTTGCATCTCTTCTTGCTCGTTCTTCGATTGCGCGCAGGAAACGATCTTCGTGATCAGGCTGATCTTGCACCAGCAAGGTTGGTAACCATTGGGAGTTGGTTCAGCGATTGCATTGGCGCCTCGGGCTTGCTCGTCGTAGTCGGATCGTGAGGGTCTACTTCCACCAAATCAAGTTATCTTCACTCACCGAAAGATCGGGCACTCCAGTTCTATCAAGTGGTATCAGATTTCAGTGTTTCTCGGTGAGTTTTTCGTGTGTTTTTCATTCATCCTATAGTCCACAAAAAAGAAAAACAAAAAATTTTCAGGTTAGATCTGTTATCCCAGCACCCCCTTGAGCCTTGCACTTTCGATCAGTAATTTGCATTGTTGAATTTGTGTGCTTGCACGTTTCGTTGTTGCTGGATTCCTTATGTTTTTATCCATCTGTTCTAGCCGCCACAAAACCCTAACACTGCTCTCCTGCCGTACGCGCCTAGATCTATTCCCCCGCGCCGCGCACGAGTCCTGCTCGATTACGATCTGCTATCTCAGCGCCGCGCACGAGTCCTACTCGGTTGCGCTCTGCTATCTCAGCGCCGTGCACGAGTCCTACTCGGTTGCGATCTGCTATCTCAGCGCCGCGCCAGAACCCAAATCTCGGCCAGTCACGCCCTGATTCCACTCGTCTCCGTCTCTGTTTTGTTTTCGTGACAGTCCAATCACAAAAAAAAAAAACAAGAAAAAAAAAGAAAAAAAAAGAGAAAATAGCACGCAAGTGTGCCCAAAAAAAAAAACCCGAACAGGAGACGTTTGGTGCTCGTGCTCGGTTTTGCTGGGAAAATCCCAACCGACCTGGTTCGCCGTGTGTCCTCGTTGGACTCGTGAGTCTGTCCGTGTTCTGCAGCATCGTTCTTGCACTTGTTTCCAGCAGCGTCCATACGTGTTTAGCACTATTATTCAACTTTGCACTTATTGTTTGATCGTGCTAATCCTTGTCTTGAGTGCAGCCTGCCCAGAACTACACATATTTCTACTACGAGGAGGTTCTGTTCTCCAGGCAATTGCTCCTCCAATCTTTCACCGGTTTTACCTGTTGGTTGCAGCTCACCCCTGTGTGCTTGGTAAGAACGGGTAAGAATTTGATAACAGCGTTGTTTTGAGCGATTTCCCCCCCACCATACACCTGCTATCGTAGTGTCCTCTCCGTTGCTGTTTCGGGTTTGCACTAACAATGGCAGGAGACGACGCCAAGACGGACACTACACTGCAGGACGTGCACGTGCACGTCGAAGGCCTTGCTGGCGACATCAAGACGCTGCATGAATGGCTGGATTCCACGGTTGCTTCATCGACCGAGCGTTTCAACCAGATCGACCTCGCTCAAACGGCCGCCCAAGCCACACTCGAGACGATCATGACTCGTCTTGAGACCTTGACCATGCAGCTAACGGAGTTGCAGCAGGCGCGCGACTATGGCGGTGATACGGAACTGGACGATGGTGGTCGCCGCGGTCGTGCACGTAGGGTACGTGTCCCACCTCCTGATTCCTTTGCTAAGATCAAATTTCGCATTCCATCCTTTAATGGCAAATATGATCCTGCTGCTTATCTTGATTGGGAGTTAGAGGTCGAACAGAAATTTTCATGCCATTATATTCCTGTTCATCTACAAGTTAAGGCTGCTATTAGTGAATTTACTGATTTTGCTTTAATTTGATGGCGTGAATATAAACAAAAGTTTTCCGATAACACTCCCACCACTTGGGATGAACTAAAAACTGCCATGCGTCACAGATTTGTTCCTTCTTATTATGCCCGTGATTTGCTCAATCAAATGCAACGATTTCAGCAAGGTTCCCAAACTGTTGAGGAATATTACCAAGCGTTACAAAAGGGCATGATTCGTTGTGGTTTAGTTGAGCAGGAGGACGCTGCTACGGCACGTTTTAGGAGTGGTTTGAATCGTGAAATTCAGGACATCCTTGATTACAAGGAATATGATGATATGACCACTTTGTTTGAATTTGCTTGCAAAGCTGAACGTGAAGTGCAGGGACGGCGATCGTCGACACGCGCTAACTCTTTTGCAGGACGCGGCCAAGCTTCCACCCCAGCCCCCCGCCCGACGTCCTCCACGTCGTCCTCCACGCCGCGCGAGCGTGCGCCGTCCACTTCAAGCGCATCACCACGCGAGCAGCCGGCCAAGCCGACAGCACCTCCGGCCCACGGTGCCTCTCCTTCCACGGGGCGCACTCGGGACATTCAGTGCCATCGTTGCAAAGGTTACGGTCATGTGATTCGGGACTGCCCCAACAAGCGTTCCTTGCTGATCCGTGACAATGGTGAGTACTCTTCCGCTAGTGATACTGAGGAGACTAGACATGCTATGCTTTCCCTGACCATGCAGATCATACGGAGGTTCACGTTGATTCCAGCGCCGCCGATAGGTATGAGAGTCTTGTTGTGCAGCGTGTCCTCAGTACACAGGTTGCCACGGCCGAGCACAATCAGCGACACACGATTTTCCACACTAAGGGCGTCGTACACGAACGGGCGATCCGGATCATCATCGACAGTGGCAGCTGCAACAATTTGGCGAGTACGACGCTGGTAGAGCATTTATCTTTACCCACTCGCCAACATCCACACCCGTACCACATCCAATGGCTCAATGATGGTGGCAAAATAAAGGTAACACGCTCGGTACGTATTCCTTTTTCTCTGGGCGCCTATTCTGATTATGCTGATTGCGATGTTGTCCCTATGGAAGCATGCTCTTTGTTGCTTGGTCGACCTTGGCAATATGATACTGATAGTGTACATCATGGTCGTTCAAATCATTATTCAGTCATGTTTAAGGGTCAGAAAATAATCATTCATCCCATGACCCCGGAACAAATTCTGAAAGATGACATGGCTCGGGCGGCCAAGACAGCAAAATCTCACAAATCACCTCCAGCCGCTCCTGCTAGATCTGAAATCAAGTTGCATACCCCTGTTTTGCTTGCTACACGTGCTGATTTTGCTGAGCTGCATGATGATAATTTACCTTGCTATGCACTTGTTTGCTCCAACATGCTTGTTTCACTTCATGAGGCACCGTTCTTGGATATTCCCCCTGCTGTTGCTAACCTTTTGCAGGACTATGCCGATGTCTTTCCCAAGGACTTGCCACCGGGTCTTCCTCCTATTCATGGCATCGAACATCAGATCGATCTCATTCCCGGCGCCCAGATTCCCAATCGCGCCCCGTACCGCACTAATCCCGATGAGACGAAGGAGATCCAGCGCCAGGTGCAAGCACTACTGGACAAGGGCTACATCCGTGAGTTACTCAGTCCTTGCTCGGTTCCTGTTTTACTTGTTCCTAAGAAAGATGGTTCATGGCGTATGTGTGTCGATTGTCGTGGTATTAATAACATCACAATCCGTTATCGATATCCCATACCACGCCTTGATGATATGCTTGATGAGCTTAGTGGCGCTGTTCTTTTTTCTAAGGTTGATTTGCGTAGCGGGTACCATCAGATTAGGATGAAATTGGGGGATGAATGGAAAACTGCTTTTAAAACCAAATTTGGCCTATATGAATGGTTGGTTATGCCGTTTGGTTTGTCTAATGCTCCCAGCACTTTCATGCGCTTAATGAATGAAGTTCTTCGGCCATTCATAGGGCTGTTTGTTGTTGTTTACTTTGATGATATTCTTATTTACAGCAAGTCTATGGATGAGCATTTAGAACATATGCGTGCTGTTTTTGATGCTTTGCGTGCTGCTCGCTTGTTCGGTAACTTGGAAAAATGCACCTTTTGCACGCAACGCGTCTCTTTTCTTGGCTATGTTGTTACTTCACAGGGAATTGAGGTGGATAGCAGCAAGGTGGACGCCATTCAGGGCTGGCCTACACCGACGACGGTCACGCAGATTCGGAGTTTCCTTGGCCTCGCCGGGTTCTACCGAAGGTTCGTGCGTGATTTCAGCTCCATTGCTGCCCCATTGCATGAGCTCACAAAGAAAGGAGTTTCCTTTGCTTGGGGCGCACCACAGGAAGATGCATTCAACACTTTGAAGAACAGGTTAACTCATGCTCCTCTTTTACAATTGCCTGATTTCAATAAAGTGTTTGAATTAGAATGTGATGCTAGTGGCATAGGTTCAGGTGCTGTTTTGCTTCAAGACCGTCAACCCATTGCTTACTTTAGTGAGAAATTGAGCGGGGCTGCCCTGAACTATTCAACTTATGATAAGGAGTTATATGCTTTAGTCCGCACTTTGCAAACATGGCAGCATTACTTGTGGCCTCGCGAATTTATTATTCATTCTGATCATGAGGCTTTGAAACACATTCGTACCCAAACTAATCTGAACCGTAGACATGCTAAATGGGTAGAATTTATTGAGTCCTTTCCCTACATCATTAAACACAAGAACGGGAAGGAAAATGTCATTGCTGATGCTTTGTCTCGTCGCTATACCATGCTTTCCCAATTAGATTTTAAAATCTTTGGTTTGCAAACATTGAAAGATCAATATGTGGATGATGCTGATTTTCATGATATTATTTCACATTGTAAGGATGGCAAACCATGGGGCAAGTTTGATATACAGGATGGGTTCCTGTTTCGTGCTAACAAGCTGTGCATTCCAGCTGGTTCGGTTCGTTTTTTGTTGCTGCAGGAAGCTCATGGAGGCGGCCTCATGGGTCACTTCGGTGTTTTCAAGACACAAGAGGTGCTGAACGAACACTTCTTTTGGCCCCGGATGCGGCGTGATGTGGAGCGCCTTGTTGCACGTTGCACTACGTGCCAGAAAGCTAAGTCTCGTTTAGGTAACCATGGATTGTATCTGCCTCTCCCTGTTCCTTCTGCTCCTTGGCATGATATTTCGATGGATTTTGTTTTGGGATTGCCTCGCACTAAGAAGGGGAGGGACAGCATATTTGTCGTTGTTGATAGATTCTCTAAAATGGCTCATTTTGTACCTTGTCATAAAGCTGATGATGCATCCATAATTGCTGATTTGTTCTTTAGAGAGATTGTTCGCTTGCATGGAATTCCTAAAACAATTGTCTCTGATCGTGATGCTAAGTTTCTTAGTCATTTTTGGCGTTGTCTTTGGAATAAATTAGACACTAAGTTACTTTTTAGCACCACTTATCATCCTCAAACTGATGGGCAAACTGAGGTCGTGAATCGCACTTTGTCTACCATGCTTCGGGCTGTTTTGGATAAAAATTTGAGGCTTTGGGAAGATTGTTTACCTCATGTTGAATTTGCTTATAACCGTGCTACACATGCTTCCACTAAGATGTGTCCTTTTGAGGTTTTTTATGGTTACATACCTCGGGCACCCATTGATCTGTTTTCCGTTGATGCTGAGGATGAGCCACATGTAGATGCCGTTGCACATGTTGATCAAATGACGCATTTACATGAGCAAACACAACAAAACATTGCTGCTGCTAATGCTAAATATCAGGTTGCTGGTAGTAAAGGGCGCAAACATGTTACTTTTGAACCTGGTGATATGGTTTGGTTACACTTACGTAAGGATAGGTTTCCTGCTTTGCGCTGCTCTAAATTAATGCCTCGTGCTGCTGGTCCATTTAAAGTGTTAACTAAAATTAATGATAATGCTTATGTTCTTGACCTACCTGCGGAGTTTGGTGTTTCCACTAGTTTTAATGTTGCAGATTTGAAACCGTACGCGGGCGAGGATGAGGAACTGCCGTCGAGGACGACTTCAGCTCAAGAAGGGGAGGATGATGAGGACATCGACTCTCAAACAGCAGCACCTGCACCTGCGCTCCCTCAAGCTGTGACCGAGTCGAACGCAACTCCAGTGGCGCCTCCATATCAAGGGCCAATCACTCGAGCCCGTGCACGAGAGCTGAACTTCGTCATGCTGCTAAGGAACGAACACACCGACGCCATGGCCTTCTCCAAGTTGCAACTCATCTCCAACTCAACTGCCACGTCGCCCTCGGATTCAACAGACACGTCGTCGATGTTTTGATCATAACTCCCTCATACGACGTCGAAACGGGGAGATCTTGGACTCGTTGGAAAGGGGACGACGACGCCATCGTTTTGGTTCTGGTCGCAGCTCCAGAAGGTCCGTGGATCATTTTGTGTGACCACAGCAAGGTGTTGCGTCACCTGTTTGGGCCAATTTGGCCATGTAACGTGTTGGGCCTTAAGCCCAAGTTGTGGGCGTCCAACCCCTGGCCGCCTTCAACCCTAGGACGTCCCTACTTTATATTCCACACAGCCGTCGCTGTTTAGACTCGAGTTCTGTTTAATTGTTAGCTTTAGCTACAGCCGTCGCACGCATTACAGCGCTGCCACGCGTATTCAGAACTCCACCTTCAAGTAATACATCAGATTGCTTGCATCTCTTTCTTGCTCGTTCTTCGATTGCGCGCAGGAAACGATCTTCGTGATCAGGCTGATCTTGCACCAGCAAGGTTGGTAACCATCGGGAGTTGGTTCAGCGATTGCATTGGCGCCTCGGGCTTGCTCGTCGTAGTCGGATCGTGAGGGTCTACTTCCACCAAATCAAGTTATCTTCACTCACCGAAAGATCGGGCACTCCAGTTCTATCATTTGCTCCAGCCAGCTAATCAAACAGAGTGTCTATGCGTGGTAGTGGATACTTATTCTTGATGGTGACCGTATTCAAGGGGCGGTAATCCACGCATAGTCTCAAGGATTGGTCCTTCTTCACAAACAGAGCTGGACAACCCCAAGGTGAGGAGCTAGGCCGTATTAAACCCTTGTCCAGCAATTCTTTCAACTATATCTTCAATTCAGCTAGTACCTTCGATGTCATCTTGTATGGTCTGCGGGAAATTAGGGCTGTTCCTGGCTGTAGGTCAATTTGGAACTCAACATCCTTGTCCGGGGTAAGCCAGGTAGGTCCTCTGGGAACACATCTAGGAATTCTCTCACCACTGGTATCTCATCCAAACTTTTCCCAGTAACATGGCAGATTTGCTTGGGGGTAGATCTAGGGTGATCTAAGTTTAAGGAAATAGACCCGTGAAGTGGTGAGGTTAGGCAGACTACACGATTAGCTATATTGAGGAGGGCATTTTGGTACTTCATCCATTTCATACTAATGATAATATAGATACCCTGCCCGTCTAGGATTATGAATGAGGTAGGATATGTGTAACCTCCTAGATTTAATGGTGTCTCCCTTAAGCTACATTGTGACAAGATGTGACACCCCTGGTGTCACCAGGGCAAAAATCAACAACTGTAAACCCTAATCCATAATTTCACTCACTTTAAAGCAGATTCAATCTTGGAAATAAAAAGGAATATTATTTAAAATGCTTTAAAGGGACACTATGAAAAGTTTGACAAACAACAGAGCATTTTAGCAAAGTCCAGAGAAATCTCAACTAACAGTGTCGAAATCTCGCTGATAGGAAGGAATCCAAACCCTAACTCTTGACCATCAAAATTTCCACAGAACCCTAGCTATATTTTTATATAACAATTAAGTACACTTCGAAATAGAATTTTGGGAAATTATTCAAGATTTTTGGAAAGGATTTAGACCTTCTAAAAAATTCACACAAGCTATAATCAACTTAGAAATTCAAGAATTTTTAGAGACCAAATCATAACTTGAACCCTAAATGAAAAGTGTTCTAAATAAATCCCTGAGACTACAAAAAAATTCTCAAAAATGTTTGAGCTCAGGAAGTATATCTTTTAATTGAATTGCATTCCAGCTCAATTAAATAAATAAAGAAAGAAATTGATATAGCTATTGTCGGGCGGGCTATAGTACCGCCGCCCGACCGACCGCTCCGCCGACACGGCTTTTCCCGGCCCCTTTTTGCACGTCGTCGCATTCAAGCTGCCGCGCTCGTCGCTCTCTCCCGTTCCTTCCTCCTCCCTCCCCCGCAGCACCCCCTCACTCACTCACTCTCTCTCTCTCTCTCTCTCTCTCTCTCACTCTCTGCCGCTCCCCTGTTTTTCCCCCCGGCACGCGCCGCCCGAGCGCCGCCCGGCATGGCCGGCCATGCTGGCCATACTCCCCATGCCCCCCTAAACCCTACGCCAAGCCCCCTTTAAAACGGTGCAACCCCCCCCCCCCCCCACTCTTTCTTTTTCCTTCACCCCGCGCGAGACCTCCCCTCCTCTCTGCTCGGTGCGCCACCGCCATTGCCGCCAGCGCCGCTCGCTCGTCGACAGATCACTCCGGTGAGTTCCAAGCCGCGCCACCGTGCCCGAAAGACTCCCCTCCATCCCCTGAAGCTCTCCGAACACCAAGCCCACCGGCGGTGCACTGGTTTCGCCGGAACGCCGCCGCCTTCGCCTCGGCCGAAGAGCAACGCCGGTGGCCACGATCTCGTGAAATTCCTTGTGACAGTACAACGATTCTTCAATTCCTCTTGCCGGCTGTTAGCTCTCATCCTTGTGCAACCGTTTGACTTGAATCCGGCCACAGGTGACCGTCGTCGAGGAAGAACGCCGTGTGCCGCCCCGTCGGCCGCCATTGTCGCCACCTCGACCTCCACGTCGCTGACCCTGTTCCACTCTTCACCGTAGCCTCCATCCTCAACAAATCAGTGCAGTGAGTCGAAGTGAAGCTCCACGACACCTTGGTTCTTGCCCTAGCCCTCTTCTCCAGCAAGGAGCTCACCGGAGCAGCGCCTCTGCCGTGTCCCCTGTTCTGTGCTACTGTTCTATTGAATTTTCTAATTTCCTTTAATTAGCTAGAGATTGTTAGGCATATAACAAATCATGGACAAAATCTAAAAATACCAAACCTAATTTTATTTGAATCCTTGAACATTGAACTAATTTTTTGTTAAAGCACTTTTTAACAAATGACCAAAAATTTGCAGAATTAATTAGGAACACTCCTTTCTGTTTTTGAATTTTAATCTGAGTTTTAGAACAATTCTAGGGCTAATCTTTGATCTACAAATACACCCTGGCCACACACATCTCCTGGAATTTTATGAAGATTTTAGGACCACGAAATGGCATCTAACCCTTTTAAAATATTTCAATCTGCCTAGTTAAAATACTATTTTCTAAAGTACATTGTAAAAGTCATTTATAAGGTTAGACCCAAAAGAAAAGTTTTAGATCTGATGCTCATGAATGCCCACATAAAATTTCAAAATTTTATTCTAAGGTTTACTAGTGCTTTCTGATTTTATAAAATTTAAAAACAGGAACTTTGATGAATTTTTATAAAATATAAAAAATTCATCTAGGCCCCACCCAAAGCCCAAAATGCTTATTCCAGGGAGTACTACCAACTGAAAATAATCTTGAGGAAGAATTAAAATCTTCATTTTAACCCTAGTTTAATAGCCGAAGAAATTAAATAATGTTTAACCGATGAAAAGTGTCGAATTAACTTAACTAAAGTTGAAGTTGTTGAACATGCCAACTAAAAGTCACCTCATAAGAGTTGAATAGATTTCTTTAAACATCATTCACAGATTAAGAATTGGATTTAATCGACGGCGTCGAGTAATTAGTGTTAACCCTAATTTTAGGCGTCGCCAATCTAAGCCCTAGATTACTATTGATAATAACAATAAGTTTCTTTTTCATTGAACTTATTATAATCCTACTGCATCATGTAGATTCTGACGCTCACGAGGTAGCTGCAGATCCGAGTTCCTCGACCCCCGCCGAAGAAGTCAACGTCAGCTCCGAAGAACCAGGCAAGCCCCGGTGCACAACCAAATTTTAAAGTTTTACTTTTACAACTCAGTGTGTCTTGTTTGTGCATTAAGTGCTAGGAGTTGATTGAAACCATAGTTGCATTGTTTCCCACAGGAAACCCTATCGGTAGCTGGTATAGATACCCCCTTAGTATGCTATGCTTAGCAGGTATTGCCGGTAGAAGTTGAGCAGAGTGGACGCTGCTCGCGAGTAGTAGGATATTGAATGAAACTACTTCATGAGATGTGCCACACGATTATGAATGAGTAAGAAAGATAAAAGATTGAGGGTCAGACTGGGTACAAGTAGGTCGGCGACTGGTCCGGGACCAGGGTGACCGTAGTCTGGTCTGATCCGTGTGGCACAGCTGGGCAAGTATTGAACGTACTAATCGTATGCTGGGTGTTATGGGCCCCGGTAAACCTACGTAGCCTAGTGATTGCAACGTCGAACCTGCCCTACGGTGTCTGACTAGGAGGAGATCTAGGGTGGGCAGCGTGGGAACTCCACAGAAACCGTCTGGGACGTGTTGTCTGGTGGGACGCGGCGCTGCTAAGGCAGGCGTAGGAGGGAATTGACGTTGCAGGAGCTGGTGTGAACGGTTGCCACGTGCGAGTCTGGGACACGCACGTGTCGTACGATTAGGTTAACCCTGCAGAGGTATAAAAATCGGTTCGAATCGCTGTTGCTCTCAGCTATGAGCTTACTTGAACTCTCTGTCACATTTTAGTAAATAGGTTGAGACACAATGAGAATGAATTATGATTATTGCTATTGCCGTTGATTACTTCTGTTATGTTTGCTTAGCTCAGTGCTAATTAAATTTATTTTTTCTAATCACTTAACCTGTGCTAAAATTTGACAAGAGTAGTATAGGCTTGCGAGTCCTTTTGCAAGTAAACCCACCCGAGTCGGCCAGCATGTCTAGGAGTCGGCTGTAGTCAGCCACTTTTGACGGGTAAGTCTTGTTGAGCTTCTTAGAAGCTCACGCGTTAGCGATTTGTGGTTTTTCAGGCGCCGTCATGCAGGACCCAGCAGGTAGCTTCCATTGGGAGGAGCCTCTCCCCGAGTTCGGGAACCTGCAGTGGGAGTTGTGCGAGTCGCCGCAGTGAATTGTTGAAGTGGCTAGTAGCATGACGCCCGTGGGCACGGCGCGTGCTTTTGCTTAAGTCCGAGTGTTGGAGTTGTAATCGTACAAGTCTTCCGCTGTTATCGTTTTCAAAACTTTTGCGTACTCTGAAAACAATGTAATATTCAACTTCAAAGTTATGAATCAATGATGTATTAAGTTCTCTCTTCTTGTAAATTATTGCTGTTTATTCGTGCCTGTGTTGTATCGTGTGTACGCTCGCTTCGCCGAGCGTTGCCCAACAGGATCCTGGCTTAACGACTGACCGGATCCGTCCCGAGACGAGGTTTTCTGGGCGGGTCGCGTCACAAGATATTTCCCCCAGACGATTTTATGACGAAGGGTGGCTCTAGAAGAACAGTAACGAAGTGTTTACCCTTAACAAAGTTTTTACTGATGAAGTTGTGTGAGGCACCGGAATCAAACAGAACGAATGCAGAATGACCAAAGAGCGAGAACGTACCCGCAAGCACAGGTTCTCCTTCGGCTATCTCCTCGGTCGTGGTGTAGTTCATCCGACCGGTTTTGTGGGCCTTCTGGTCCCTCTGCTAGCCCTGTCCCTGGTTGGCCTGATGGCTGCCTCCAGACTCGCGAGTGTCCCAGCTGCCCGCTAGTGAAGCACAGGGTTCCTGGTCCAGGTCGGGCGCCTGCTGAGGTGGGCGAACACCCTGGTTCCTGTGTTTTGGGGTAGGTGGCGCACGGTAGCCACCCTACTGCTGATTTTGCGGGGGCCTGTGGGGTTGCTGCTGCTGGCGGAAAGATTGCCCCTACGGTGGTGCCACCCTGTACTTCCTACCATCCGGTGCTGAGTACGCCAAACGGTATTTCGGAGGGGGCGCATTTGACGGACTACCGCTGACCCGCTTCTTCTCCCGTTGCTCTTTTTCCAAATATTCTTCGGCAATGAGGGCGTTGCTCACAAACTCATTGAAGGAGCCTCCCTGATTTAGCGCTAGGCGGCCCTGGAGCGTGATATTGAACCCCTCAATGAAGCGATGTTTCCGCTTCGCATCCGTGTCCACTTCCTCCGGAGCATATAGAGCAAGCTGGTTGAATACTCAGGAGTACTCACGCATAGAACGGTTGCCCTGGGTTAAGGCCATGAACTCTTTGGCCTTTCTCTGCATTAAGCCTGCAGGAATGTGATAGGCGTGGAACGCTTCCTTGAACTGTGTCCATGGTGCTGGGGTGTTTGGCGGGAAGGTGGCAAGGTAGTGGGCCCACCAAGCACCTGCGTGCCCCTGAAGCATTTGGGCGGCGAACAAAGTCTTCTGTTGCTCCGTGCAATGGAGCAGCCCAAATTTGGCCTCAATCGTGCGAAGCCAGTGATCCGCTTCCATCGGCTCCCTTGCGTCTTTAAACTCAGGGGGATGCGTTGCCAGAAAATCAACTTAGGTGCTGTCCTGGTTTTGGTTCCTGGCGCCTCGATGCTAGCCAGCATTCTCCAATATAGCTCGCAGCATTTCGTTGGTTTGCTGGCTGCTCTGCAACATGGCCACCATAGCCGCGGCCAAGGTCGGCTCAACAGGCGGGGGTGGCGGGTTTGAGCTCTCAGCGTCCTAGCGTCCACCCCTAGTGTTCACCATGCTGAAAAAGCGAAAAGGTGCCCGTTAGTGCAGTTCATTTCATGATTCTGTCTTGACATATGGAAAAGAATATCACAAAGCAATGCACTGATAACTCATAGAAATCAACTTCATTCATTCCCAAAATTATGATAGTACATTAGTACCACAAGCTTCCTAGACTATCAAGCAATCCATCCTTACATCATGATGTTTCACACTGCTACTAAGATAGCCTTACCAGAAAACACAACATTGAACACTACAACGAGTACAACACACCCCTTGTGCGTACAACTAGAAGAACACATTTTGCTAGGACGTCTCCGAACTACTCCTCCTCAGGCTCTGGGTCTGAAGCATCAGGGTCCGACACTTCCGACTCAGGTGCATCATCGTTCGCGGGAGGTGGTTGCTGTGCCTCTAAGAGTCCCTCAACCTGATGCTGCAGGTGATGGTTGATGAGGACATCGACTCTCCAACAGCAGCACCTGCACCTCCACTTCCTCAGGCTGCGCCTGATGCCATGACCGAGTTCGACTCTACTTCGACTTCAGCTGTGGCGCCATATCAAGGCCCAATGACTCGGGCCCGTGCTCGGGAACTCAACTATGTCACGCTGCTACGGAACCAAGGCCCAGAAGCATCGACAGGCGATCAGACCAGCTAGAGCCGCGCGTGTGTTCAGCCCTTGTCGCACGCGTGCCATGTGGGCCCCAACCTAGGGACGCGCGCCCTCCTTGGCTGCACCCCCGCCTTAGGGCTGCGCCCCCTTTCTTGTGTATTTAGTCCGGGGCTGCGCCCCTGTTAGTCTTCGAGTTTTGTTTAATTATTAGCTTTAGCTACAGCCGTCGCACGCATTACAGAGCTGCCACGTGTATTCAGAACTCCACCTTCAAGTAATACATCAGATTGCTTGCATCTCTTTCTTGCTCGTTCTTCGATTGCGCGCAGGAAATAATCTTCGTGATCAGGCTGATCTTGCACCAGCAAGGTTGGTAACCATCAGGAGTTGGTTCAGCAATTGCATTGGCACCTCGGGCTTGCTCATCGTAGTCGGATCGTGAGGGTCTACTTCCACCAAATCAAATTTATCTTCACTCACCGAAAGATCGGGCACTCCAGCTCTATCAAGTGGTATCAGATTCCAGTGTTTCTCGGTGAGTTTTTCGTGCGTTTTTCGTTCATCCTATAGTCCACAAAAAACCAAAAACACAAAATTTTCAGGTTAGATCTGTTACCCCAGCACCCCCTTGCCCCTTGCCGCGCGGAGTCCAGATCGGTCGCGCCCTGCCGTGCCAAATCCCGGCCAGTCATGCCGCCGAATTCCACTCGTCTCCATCTCTGTTTTGTTTTCGTGACAGTCCAATCAAAAAAAAAAAAACAAAGAAAAAGAGAGAAAAGAGAACGCAAGTGTGCCATCAAAAAAAAAACAACCGAACAGCAGAGGTTTGTTTCTCGTGATCGGTTTTGCTGGGACAATCCCAACCGATCTGGTTCGCCGTGTGTCCTCGTTGGACTCGTGAGTCTGTCCGTATTCTGCAGCATCGGCTCATTGATAAGTTCGGCTCTTTTAATTACCTTTTTACCCCTATCAGCTCCAGCAAAAGTGGATGTGGTGATTTGTTCATTTGCTTTGCTTTGTTCATATAATCAGTTTCTGGGCGCTCAGCCGCGGATTGTTTTCCACCGGACGTTCTCCTACAACCAACCCTAGCTCTTTCTCGCACTTGTTTCCAGTAGTGTCCATACGTTTTTAGCACTATTATTCAACTTTGCACTTATTGTTTGATCATGCTAATCCTTGTCTTGAGTGCAGCCTATCCAGAACTACACATATTTCTACTACGAGCAGGTTTTGTTTCTCCAGGCAATCGCTCCTCCAATCTTTCACCAGTTCTACTTGTTGGTTGCAGCTCACCCCTGTGTGCTTGTTAAGAACGGGTAAACATTTGGTAACAGCGTTATTTTCAGCGATTTACCTCCCACCATACACCTGCTATCGTAGTGTCCTCTCCGTTGCTGTTTCATGTTTGCACTAAAAATGGCAGGAGACGACGCCAAGATGGACGCTACACTGCAGGACATGCACGCGCACGTTGAAGGCCTTGCCGGCGACATCAAGACGCTGCATGAGCGGCTGGATTCCACGGTTGCTTCATCAACCGAGCGTTTCGACCAGATCGACCTCGCTCAAACGGCCGCCCACGCCACGCTCGAGACGATCATGACTCGTCTTGAGACCTTGACCACGCAGCTAACGGAGTTGCAGCAGGCGCGCGACTATGTCGGTGATACAGAGCAGGACGATTGTGATCGCCGCGGTCGTGCACGCAGGGTACGTGTCCCACCTGATGAGAACATGACACACATGCATACGACCATGATTGGGTCATGCATTAGTGAAAGAGGAGTCCAACAAGGTTGTCCAAGTCATGAAGGAGGCCCAAGGCTAATCCAATTCGAGTCACCAAGGTGGAGGCCCAAAACAACACAAGTTCGAGCCCATCTCGGAATTCAGGAGCAGCTTACGATGTTTTGGTCGCCCTGGCCACATACGGAGTCCGTTTTGGACATTCTACATATGGATGGAAAGCTAAGAAGACAAACTTTCCAATGGCACCGGTTTCATGCCCAAATTCCATCTGAGTCAACGGGAATCTTTGAAACAAGTGGACGTACAGAATCTGCCAGGACGCTGCGCCGCCGCCTTTTGGGCCGTTGGCCCATGTATCGTGTTGGAGCCCATAGGGGCGTGACCAGGGGGGTAGGCCACAACCTAAACCCTATATATTCAGTAGCCGCCGCCACATTAGGGTTGGGTTTTGTTTAATTGATAGCTTTAGCTACAGCCGTCATACGACGTGTATTCAGAACCCCACCTTCGAGTAATAGATTAGATTGCTCGCCTCTTTTTCTTGCTCGTTCTTCGATTGCGTGCAGGAAACGATCTTTGTGATCAGGCTGATCTTGCACCCGCGAGGTCGGTAACCATCGGAAGTTGGTTCAGCGATTGCATTGGCGCTTCGGGCTTGCTCGTCGTAGTCGGATCGTGAGGGTCTAGCTTCCACAGATCGAAATTATCTCCACTCACCGAAAGATCGGGCACTCCAGTTCTATCAAGTGGTATCAGATTCCAGTGTTTCTCGGTGAGTTTATCGTGTGTTTTTCGTTCATCCTAGTCCACAAACAACCAAAAATTTTCAGGTTAGATCTTTTATCCCAGCACCCCTTGCGCCTCGCACTTTCGATCAGTAATTTGCATTGTTGAATTTGTGTGCTTGTGCGTTCGTTGTTGCTGGTTACTTGTGTTTTGATTTTTCTCATCTGTTATAGCCACCACAAACCCTACATCCCCACCAACCCCCCTGTCGTGTACTACGCAATCTGCTGCCGCGCGCGAGAATCCAGCTCGTTCCCGTGCGGTGCGCGTGAGTCCAGATTGTTTCCATCTGCTGTGTGCTGCCGCGCGCGTAAGAGTCCAGGTCGTGTCCGCCGCGGTGTGTTTGCTGTGCGCGCCTCCTACCAGGTCACGCCGCGCTCCGCAAGAGTCCCAGGCGATCACGCCTGCCTTGGTCACGCCTCGGCTGCATCTCTGCCGGCCGCGCCGTGCACAGAATCCTGCTCGGACGCGCCGTGTACGCCGCTGAGTTCAGGTCGGTTTCGGCCCTGCTGTGTCCGTTCGGTCCGGACTCCTGCCGTGTTTTCTTTCCGGTCAAAAAAAAAAGGAAAAACAAAATATAAAAGGCCACGTGTGCAATCAAAAAAAAAAACAGAAAGAGTGTGTGAAAAAAAAAAGAAGAAAAAGAAAAGAAAAAAAAAAAGAAAGAAAAAAAAAAAACCAGAACAACAAGGCACAGTTGTCTTCTCTTGATCGGTTTTGTTTGGCCGATCGTAACCGAACCAGACTATCCCTAGTCGTGCGGCCACCAGCGGTTCCTCACCTTTGCCTCCTTCTCGCACTTGTTTCCAGCAGCATCCATACGTGTTTAGCACTATTATTCAACATTGCATTATTGTTTGATTGTGCTAACCCTTGAATTGAGTGCAGCCTCCCCAGAACTCCACATAGTTCTACGACGAGCATACTTCGTTTCCCCAGGCAATCGCTCCTCCAATCTTTCGTCGGTACTACCTGTTGGTTGCAGCTCACCCCTGTGCGCTTGGTAAGAACGGATAAGAATTTGATAACAGCATGGTAGTGAGTGCCCTGTGAGCCGTTACACCCTTGTCCCATTGTTGTCGTCGATTTTGTTTTGTGTTTGCGCTAACCATGGCAGGAGACGTCGACGGCACGATGGATGAGCTGCAGGACATACGGACTCAAGTTGATGGACTTGCCGCGAACATGAAGACGATGCATGAACGGTTTGATTCTCTTGACACCATGAAGACCGTGCGGTTCGATCAGCTCGACCGCGCTCAGACGGCCGCTAAGACCACACTCGACACCATCGTGGCACGGCTTGATGCATTGACCACTACGATCACAGAGTTGCAGGAGGATGGAGATCGCCGCGGTCATGGCCCACGTGTGGTACGACACTCAGCTAATGATTCATTTGCTAAGATTAAATTTAAAATTCCATCTTTTAATGGCAAATATGATCCTGCTGCATATCTTGATTGGGAATTAGAGGTCGAACAGAATTTTTCATGCCATGATATTCCTACTAGTTCTCAAGTTAAAGCTGCTATTAGTGAATTTACTGATTTTGCTTTAACGTGGTGGCGTGATTATAATAAAAAACATCCCACTGCTATCCCCACCACCTGGACACAATTAAAAGCTGCCATGAGACATCGTTTTGTACCTTCATATTATGGCCGCGATTTGCTTAATCAAATGCAGCGTTTCCAGCAAGGGCAACAAACTGTTGAGGAATATTACCAGGCTCTACAAAAAGGTATGATTCGTTGTGGTGTGATTGAGACTGACGACGCTGCAATCGCACGATTTCGTGGTGGTTTGAACCGTGAAATTCAGGACATACTTGAATATAAAGATTATGCTGATATGACCACATTGTTTGAATATGCTTGCAAAGCTGAACGTGAAGTGCAGGGACGCTGCTCGAAAACATATACTAACTCTTTTGCAGGACGAAACCCGTCATCCAGCGCTGCTCCTACTCTCCCCGCGCCATCCACGACTAGCACTACACCGCGCGAGAGGACGACTAAACCTGCAGCACCCTCGACCACAGGTGGTGCTCCTTCCACAACTTCATGTGCAAATTCAGAACCATCACTTGACAATGCACCTACTCTTTGTGATATTGAGAGCAAAGGTACTGCTCAAGGTGCTCCACGCACGGCTGGTGAGCCTTCGTCTGATATGCTGAATTTTTCCACAACTCATGATATCATAGAGCAATTGTTAGTGGAACCTATTCTTGATTTATCTTTGTCACAAGTTGATTTGCTTGATGTTCCTTGTGATAAAAATGATTTGTGTGACAATGCTTCCGTTGTACATGCTTTAAAACCACACACGTGTGCTGACATTAGACGTGCCATTCATATTTCGAACACGATCGATGAGCTTAAAATGTTGTCTTCTTTACATACTTTGGGTTACATTGAATTTGATGTTTTGTGTAATCTAGATTGTTTGGAAGAGAGAGTTTCTAAATATGCTGATTTGCCATGGTTTTCTACACACACATATCATGCTATTGGCAAATATAACAACGAAGGAGAATATATGATACATAGAGTGTACATTTGTGAAAATCTGAATTATCCTTTGATTGTGCGCAATTTTGATCCACTAGAGGGCAGCCATACTACAAATATTAATTCACCTTCCTCTAGCTCTGTTTTGGTGAAACAAGTTTGCTCCCAAGAAGGGGAGCATTGCTGGTCGCTATCAATCCCTGCTTTGTCTTTTGTTAGTACTAATCTTTTGCAGGATAGTGTTGCCACACATTGTGTGTCGTCCGATCAAGAAGCCTCCATACTTGCTAAATCTTCTACGCGAGATGACACATTCACCAATTGGAAACATGGTGACATCCCTCCTCACAATAATTTTGATTTCTTTTGCTTTCGAAACCCCGCTCTCCCTTGTGTTGTGCAGGATCGGTTTCAAGTACAATCGACGCCGAGGACGGCTTTTCTTCAAGAAGGGGAGGATGATGAGAACATGACACACATGCATACGACCATGATTGGGTCATGCATTAGTGAAAGAGGAGTCCAACAAGGTTGTCCAAGTCATGAAGGAGGCCCAAGGCTAATCCAATTCGAGTCACCAAGGTGGAGGCCCAAAACAACACAAGTTCGAGCCCATCTCGGAATTTAGGAGCAGCTTACGATGTTTTGGTCGCCCTGGCCACATACGGAGTCCGTTTTGGACATTCTACATATGGATGGAAAGCTAAGAAGACAAACTTTCCAATGGCACCGGTTTCATGCCCAAATTCCATCTGAGTCAACGGGAATCTTTGAAACAAGTGGACGTACAGAATCTGCCAGGACGCTGCGCCGCCGCCTTTTGGGCCGTTGGCCCATGTATCGTGTTGGAGCCCATAGGGGCGTGACCAGGGGGGTAGGCCACAACCTAAACCCTATATATTCAGTAGCCGCCGCCACATTAGGGTTGGGTTTTGTTTAATTGATAGCTTTAGCTACAGCCGTCATACGACGTGTATTCAGAACCCCACCTTCGAGTAATAGATTAGATTGCTCGCCTCTTTTTCTTGCTCGTTCTTCGATTGCGTGCAGGAAACGATCTTCGTGATCAGGCTGATCTTGCACCCGCGAGGTCGGTAACCATCGGAAGTTGGTTCAGCGATTGCATTGGCGCTTCGGGCTTGCTCGTCGTAGTCGGATCGTGAGGGTCTACTTCCACCAGATCGAATTTATCTCCACTCACCGAAAGATCGGGCACTCCAGTTCTATCACCACCTCCTGATTCTTTTGCTAAGATCAAATTTCGCATTCCATCCTTTACTGACAAATATGATCCTGCTGCTTATCTTGATTGGGAATTAGAGGTCGAACAGAAATTTTCATGTCATGACATTCCTGCTAATATACAAGTTAAGGCTGCTATTGGTGAATTTACTGATTTTGCTTTAATTTGGTGGCGTGAATATAAACAAAAGTTTCCCAATAACACTTCCAACACTTGGGCTCAACTCAGAACTACCATGCGTCACAGATTTGTTCCTTCTTATTATACCCGTGATTTGCTCAACCAAATGCAACGATTTCAGCAAGGTTCCCAAACTGTTGAGGAATATTACCAAGCATTACAAAAGGGTATGATTCGTTGTGGTTTAGTTGAGCAGGAAGACGCTGCTATGGCACTTTTTAGGAGTGGTTTGAACCGTGAAATTCAAGACATCCTTGATTACAAGGAATATGATGATATGACCACTTTGTTTGAATTCACTTGCAAAGCTGAACGTGAAGTGCAGGGACGGCGATCGTTGACACGTGCTAACTATTTTGCAGGACGCGGCCAAGCTCCCACCCCAGCCCCCCGCCCGGTGTCCTCCACGTCGTCCTCCACGCCGCACGAGTGTGCACCGTCCAGTTCAAGCGCATCACCACGCGAGTAGCCAGCCAAGCCTGATGAGCATTGGCGCCTCGGGTTTGCTCGTCGTAGTCGGACCGTGAGGGTCTACTTCCACCAAATCAAATTTTATCTTCCTCACCAAAAGACCGGGCACTCCAGCTCTATCAAGTGGTATCAGATTCCAGTGTTTCTCGGTGAGTTTTTCGTGTGTTTTTCGTTCATCCTATGGTCCACGAAAAACCAAAAACAAATAAATTTTCAGGTTAGATCTGTTATTCCAGCACCCCGTTGCGCCTTGCACTTTCGATCAGTAATTTGCATTGTTGATTTGTGTGCCTGCGCGTTTTCTTGTTGCTGGATTACTTGTGTTTTTATCCATCTGTTCTAGCCGCCACAAACCCTAACACTGCTCCCCTGACGTCCGCGCCTAGATCTATTTCCTCCGCGCCGCGCACGAGTCCTGCTCGGTTACGATCTGCTATCTCAGCGCCGCGCGCGAGTCCTGCTCGGTTACGATCGGCTATCTCAGCGCCGTGCACGAGTCCTGCTCGGTTATGATCTGCTATATCAGCGCCGTGCCAGAACCAAATCCCGGCCAGTCACGCCGCCGAATTCCACTCGTCTTCGTCTCTGTTTTGTTTTCGTGTCAGTCTAATCAAAAAAAAAGAAAAAGAGAGAAAGAGCACGCAAGTGTGCCATAGAAAAAAGAAAAAGAAAAAAAAAGACGAAAAAAAAAACCTGAACAGCAGAGGTGTGTTTCTCGTGATCGGTTTTGCTGGGACAATCCCAACCGATCTGGTTCGTCGTGTGTCCTTGTTGGACTCGTGAGTCTGTCCGTGTTCTGCAGCATCGGCTCATTGATAAGTTCGACCTTACTCTAGAGAGAGAGAGAGAGAGTGCCTCCGGAAAAAGTGCCTGTGGTGACTTGTTCATTTGCTTTTCCTTTGTTCATATAATCAGTTTTTGGGCGCTCAGCCGCGGGTCGTTTTCCATCGGACCTTCCCCTATACCCAACCCTAGCTCGTTCTCACACTTGTTTCCAGCAGCGTCTATGCGTGTTTAGCACTATTATTCAACTTTGCAATTATTGTTTGATCGTGCTAATCCTTGTCTTGAGTGCAGCCTGCCCAGAACTACACATATTTCTACTATGAGCAGGTTTTGTTCTCCAGGCAATCACTCCTCCAATCTTTCACCGTTCTACCTGTTGGTTGCAGCTCACCCCTATGTGCTTGGTAAGAACGGGTAAGAATTTGATAACAGCGTTGTTTTGAGCGATTTACCTCCCACCATACACCTGCTATCGTAGTGTCCTCTCCGTTGCTGTTTCGTGTTTGCACTAACAATGGCAGGAGACGACGCCAAGACGGACACTACACTGCAGGACGTGCACGCGCACGTCGAAGGCCTTGCCGGCGACATCAAGACGCTGCATGAACGGCTGGATTCCACGGTTGCTTCATCGGCCGTGCGTTTCGTTCAGATCGACCTCGCTCAAACGGCCGCCCATGCCACGCTCGAGACGATCATGACTCGTCTTGAGACCTTGACCACGCAGCTAACGGAGTTGCAGCAGGTGCGCGACTATGGCGGTGATACGGAGCTGGACGATGGTGATTGCCGCGGTCGTGCACGCAGGGTACGTGTCCCACCTCCTGATTCCTTTGCTAAGATCAAATTTCGCATTCCATCCTTTAATGGCAAATATGATCCTGCTGCTTATCTTGATTGGGAATTAGAGGTCGAACAGAAATTTTTATGCCATGACATTCCTGCTAATATACAAGTTAAGGCTGCTATTAGTGAATTTACTGATTTTGCTTTAATTTGGTGGCGTGAATATAAACAAAAGTTTTCCAATAACGCTCCCACCACTTGGGATCAACTAAAAACTGCCATGCGTCACAGATTTGTTCCTTCTTATTATGCCCGTGATTTGCTCAACCAAATGCAACGATTTCAGCAAGGTTCCCAAACTGTTGATGAATATTACCAAGCATTACAAAAGGGTATGATTCGTTGTGGTTTAGTTGAGCAGGACGACGCTGCTATGGCACGTTTTAGGGGTGGTTTAAACTGTGAAATTCAGGACATCCTTGATTACAAGGAATATGATGATATGACCACTTTATTTGAATTGCTTGCAAAGCTGAACATGAAGTGCAGGGACGGCGATCGTCGACACGTGCTAACTCTTTTGCAGGACGTGGCCAAGCTCCCGCCCCAGCCCCCCGCCCGGCGTCCACCACGTCGTCCTCCACGCCGCGCGAGCATGCGCTGTCCACTTCAAGCGCATCACCACGCGAGCAGCCGGCCAAGCCGGCAGCACCTCCGGCCCACGACGCCTCTTTTTCCACAGGGCGCACTCGGGACATTCAGTGCAATCGTTGCAAAGGTTACGGTCATGTGATTCGGAACTGCCTCAACAAGCGTACCTTGCTGATCCGTGACAATGGTGAGTACTCTTCAGCTAGTGATACTGAGGAGACTAGACATGCTATGCTTTCCACTCACCATGCAGATCATACGGAGGTTCACGTTGATTCCAGCGCCGCCGATAGGTATGAGAGTCTTGTTGTGCAGCGTGTCCTCAGTACACAGGTTGCCACGGCCGAGCACAATCAGCGACACACAATTTTCCACACTAAGGACATGGTACAGGGACGAGCGATCCGGATCATCATCGACAGTGGCAGCTGCAACAATTTGGGGAGTACGGCGTTGGTAGAGCAATTATCCTTACCCACTCGCCAACATCCACACCCGTACCACATCCAGTGGCTCAATGATGGTGGTAAAATAAAGGTAACGCGCTCGGTACGTATTCCCTTTTCTCTGGGCACCTATTCGGATTATGCTGATTGTGATGTTGTCCCTATGGAAGCATGCTTTTTGTTGCTTGGTCGATCTTAGCAATATGATACTGAAGTGTACATCATGGTCGTTCAAATCATTATTCACTCATGTTTAAGGGTCAAAAAATAATCATTCATCCCATGACCCCGGAACAAATTCTGAAAGATGACATAGCTCGGGCGTTGCCAAGACAGCAAAGTCTCACAAATCACCTCCAGCCGCCCCTACTAGATCTGAGATCAAGTTGCATGCTTGTTTGCCTTGCTATGCACTTGTTTGCTCCAACATGCTTGTTTCACTTCATGAGGCACCGTTCTTGGATATTCCCCCTGCTGTTGCTAACCTTTTGCAGGACTATGCCGATGTCTTTCCCAAGGACTTGCCACCGGGTCTTCCTCCTATCCGTGGCATCGAACATCAGATCGATCTCATCCCCGACGCCCAGCTTCCAAATCGTGCCCCGTACCGCACTAATCCCGATGAGACGAAGGAGATCCAGCGCCAGGTGCAAGCACTACTGGACAAGGGCTACATCCGTGAGTCACTCAGTCCTTGTTCGGTTCCTGTTTTACTTGTTCCTAAGAAAGATGTTCATGGCGTATGTGTGTCGATTGTCGTGTTATTAATAACATCACAATTCGTTATCAATATCCCATACCACGCCTTGATGATATGCTTGATGAGCTTAGTGGCGCTGTTCTTTTTTCTAAGGTTGATTTGCGTAGCGGGTACCATCAGATTAGGATGACATTGGGGGATGAATGGAAAACTGCTTCTAAAACCAAATTTTGCTTATATGAATGGTTGGTTATGCTGTTTGGTTTGTCTAATGCTCCCAGCACTTTCATGTGCTTAATGAATGAAGTTCTTAGGTCATTCATAGGACTGTTTGTTGTTGTTTACTTTGATGATATTCTTATTTATAGCAAGTGTATGGATGAGCATTTAGAACATATGCGTGCTGTTTTTGATGCTTTGCGTGCTACTCGCTTGTTTGGTACTTGAAAAAATGCACCTTTTGCACGCAAATGCATCTCTTTTTTTGGCTATGTTGTTACTTCACAGGGAATTAAGCTGGATAGCAGCAAGGTGGAGGCCATTCAGAGCTGGCCTACACCAACGACGGTCACGCAGGTTTGGAGTTTTCTTGGCCTCGCCGGATTCTACGAAAGGTACGTACGTGATTTCAGCTCGATTGCTGCCCCGTTGCATGAGCTCACACAGAAAGGTGTTTCCTTCGCTTGGGGCGCACCACAGGAAGATGCATTCAACACTTTGAAGGACAGGTTAACTCATGCTCCTCTTTTTACAATTACCTGATTTCAATAAAGTGTTTGAATTAGAATGTGATGCTAGTGGCATAGGTTTAGGTGCTGTTTTGCTACAAGATCGTAAACCTGTTGCTTACTTTAGTGAGAAATTGAGCGGTGCTGCCCTGGAATATTCAACTTATGATACGGAACTTTATGCTCTAGTGCGCACCTTACAAACATGGCAGCATTACTTGTGGCCTCGCGAGTTTATCATTCATTCTGATCATGAGGCTTTGAAACATATTCGAACCCAAACAAATCTGAACCGTCGTCATGCTAAGTGGGTTGAATTCATTGAGTCCTTTCCTTATCATTAAACATAAGAATGGGAAGGAAAATGTCATTGCTGATGCTTTGTCTCGTCAATATTCCATGCTGTCTCAATTAGATTTTAAAATTTTTGATTTGCAAACTTTGAAAGATCAATATGTCAATGATGTTGATTTTCATGACATCCTGTCATAATGTAAGGATGGCAAACCATGGGGCAAATTTCACATGCAGGATGGGTTTTTGTTCCGAGCTAACAAGCTGTGTGTTCCAGCTAGCTTGGTTCGTCTTTTATTGCTGCAGGAAGCTCATGGAGGTGGTCTTATGGGCCACTTCGATGTTTTCAAGACACATGAGGTGCTGGCCGAACATTTTTTTTGGCCCCGGATGCATCGTGATGTTGAGCGTCTTGTTGCCCGTTGCACTACATGTCAGAAGCTAAGTCTCGTTTGGGTAACCATGGGTTGTATATGCCTTTACCTGTTCCCTCTTCTCCTTGGCATGATATTTCAATGGATTTTGTTTTGGGTTTACCTCGCACTAAGAAGGGGAGGGACAACATTTTTGTGGTTGTTGATAGGTTCTCCAAAATGACTCATTTCATACCTTGTCATAAAACTGATGATGCCTCCATGGTTGCTGCAATTGTTCTTTCGTGAAGTAGTTCGTTTGCATGGTATTCCTCAATCTATAGTTTCTGATCGTGATGCTAAGTTTCTTAGTCATTTTTGGCGCTCTCTTTGGAGTAAATTAGGTACTAAGTTACTGTTTAGCACCACTTGTCATCCTCAAACTGATGGGCAAACTGAGGTAGTTAATAAAACTTTGTCAACCATGCTTAGGGCTGTTTTAGACACGAATTTAAGACGTTGGGAAGACTGCTTGCCTCATGTTGAGTTTTCTTATAATCGTGCAATGCATTCTTCTACAAAGATGTGCCCTTTTCAGATTGTTTATGGTTACATTCCTAGGGCGCCCATTGATTTGTTTTCACTTGATGCTGAGGATGAGCCACATGTAGATGCGGTTTGCACATGTCGAACAAATGATACATTTACATGAGCAAACACAACAAAACATTGCTGATGCTAATGCCAAATATAAGGTTGCTGGTAGTAAAGGGCGCAAACATGTTACTTTTGAACCCGGTGATATGATTTGGTTACACTTACGTAAGGATAGGTTTCCTGCTTTGCGTCGTTCTAAATTGATGCCTCGTGCTGCTGGTCCTTTTAAAGTACTAACCAAGATCAATGATAATGCTTATATTCTTGATTTGCTTGCGGAATTTGGTGTTTCCACTAGTTTTAATGTTGCAGATTTGAAACCATATGTGGGCGAGGATGAGGAGTTGCCGTCGAGGACGACTTCAGTTCAAGAAGGGGAGGATGATGAGGACATCGACTCCAACACTGGAACGGCCACACCAGCAGCACCTGCGGACGCGCCGCCACTTTCAGTCACGGCTCCACCAGATGCGCCTCTACCTCAAGCGACGCTTCCTTCATCAGTGGGGCCAATCACGAGGGCCCGTGCAAGAGAGCTGAACTATGTGATGCTGCTGAAGAACGAAGGCCCAGAAGATTAGCCAGTCGGCCCAGTTGCAGGGCCCCCCTCATGGGCCAACCTAGGGTTGCGCACAACCCTAGGGATGCGCGCCACCTAGGGGCTACGCCCCCTCCTCTGGCCGACACCCAGGGGCTGCGCCCCTCCCCTCGTGTATTTAGCCAAGGGCTGTGCCTCTTGTTTATTTTTGAGTTTTGTTTAATTGTTAGCTTTAGTTACAGCCGTCGCACGCATTACAGCGCTGCCACGTGTATTCAGAACTCCACCTTCAAGTAATACATCAGATTGCTTGCATCTCTTTCTTGCTCGTTCTTCGATTGCACGTAGGAAACGATCTTCGTGATCAGGCTGATCTTGCACCAGCAAGGTTGGTAACCATCGGGAGTTGGTTCAGCGATTGCATTGGCGCCTCGGCTTGCTCGTCGTGTCGGATCGTGAGGGTCTACTTCCACCAAATCAACTTTTATCTTCCTCATCGAAAGATCGGGCACTCCAGCTCTATCAAAGCAGGCAGCACCTCCGGCCCACGGCGCCTCTCCTTCCACAGGGCGCACTTGGGACATTCAGTGCAATCGTTGCAAAGGTTACGGTCATGTGATTCGGGACTGCCCCAACAAGCGTACCTTGCTGATCCGTGACAATGGTGAGTACTCTTCAGCTAGTGATACTGAGGAGACTAGACATGCTATTCTTTCCACTGACCGTGCAGATCATACGGAGGTTCACATTGGTTCCAGCGCTGCCGATAGGTATGAGAGTCTTGTTGTGCAGCGTGTCCTCAGTACACAGGTTGTCACGGTCGAGCACAATCAACGACACACGATTTTCCACACTAAGGGCGTGGTACAGGAACGGGTGATCCGGATCATCATCGACAGTGGCAGCTGCAACAATTTGGCGAGTATGGCGTTGGTAGAGCAATTATCTTTACCCACTCGCCAACATCCACACCCGTACCACATTCAATGGCTCAATGATGGTGACAAAATAAAGGTAACGCGCTCGGTACCTATTCTCTTTTCTCTGGGCACATATTCTAATTATACTGATTGTGATGTTGTCCCAATGGAAGCATGCTGTTTGTTGCTTGGTCGACCTTGGTAATATGATACTAATAGTGTACATCATGGTCGTTCAAATCATTATTCACTCATGTTTAAGGGTCAGAAAATAATCATTCATCCCATGACCCCGGAACAAATTCTGAAAGCTGACATGACTCGGGTGGCCAAGACAGCAAAGTCTCACAAATCACCTCCAGCCGCCCCTGCTAGATCTGAAATTAAGTTGCATACCCCTGTTTTGGTTGCTACACGTGCTGATTTTGCTGAGCTGCGTGATGATAATTTGCCTTGCTATGCACTTGTTTGCTCCAACATGCTTGTTTCACTTCATGAGGCAGATATTCCCCCTGCTGTTGCTAACCTTTTGCAGGACTATGTCGATGTCTTTCCCAAGGACTTGCCATCGGGTCTTCCTCCTATCCGTGGCATCGAACATCAGATCGATCTCATCCCCGACGCCCAGCTTCCAAATCGTGCCCCGTACCGCACTAATCCCGATGAGACGAAGGAGATCCAGCGCCAGGTGCAAGCACTACTGGACAAGGGCTACATCCGTGAGTCACTCAGTCCTTGCTCGGTTCCTGTTTTACTTGTTCCTAAGAAAGATGGTTCATAGCGTATGTGTGTTGATTGTCGTGCTATTAATGACATCACAATCCGTTATCGATATCCCATACCACGCCTTGATGATATGCTTGATGAGCTTAGTGGCGCTGTTCTTTTTCTAAGGTTGATTTGCGTAGCGGGTACCATTAGATTAGGATGAAATTGGAGGATGAATGGAAAAGTTCTTTTAAAACCAAATTTGGCCTATATGAATGGTTGGTTACTAATGCTCCCAGCACTTTCATGCGCTTAATGAATGAAGTTCTTAGGCCATTCATAGGACTATTTGTTGTTGTTTACTTTGATGATATTCTTATTTATAGCAAGTGTATGGATGAGCATTTAGAACATATGCGTGCTGTTTTTGATGCTTTGCGTGGTACTCGCTTGTTTGGTAACTTGAAAAAATGCACCTTTTGCACGCAACGCATCTCTTTTTTTGGCTATGTTGTTACTTCACAGGGAATTAAGCGGGATAGCAGCAAGGTGGAGGCCATTCAGAGCTGGCCTACACCGACGACAGTCACGCAGGTTTGGAGTTTTTTTGGCTTGCCGGATTCTACGAAAGGTACGTGCGTCATTTCAGCTCCATTGCTGCCCCGTTGCATGAGCTCAAAAAGAAAGGTGTTTCCTTTGCTTGGGGCGCACCACAGGAAGATGCATTCAACACTTTGAAGGACAGGTTAACTCATGCTCCTCTTTTACAATTGTCTGATTTCAACAAAGTGTTTGAATTAGAATGTGATGCTAGTGGCATAGGTTTAGGTGCTGTTTTGCTACAAGACCGTAAACCTGTTGCTTACTTTAGTGAGAAATTGAGCGGCGCTGTCCTGAAATATTCAACTTATGATAAGGAGTTATATGCTTTAGTGCGCACTTTACAAACATGGCAGCATTACTTGTGGCCTCACGAATTTATTATTCATTCTGATCATGAGGCTTTGAAACACATTCGTATCCAAACTAATCTGAACCGTAGACATGGTAAATGGGTAGAATTTTTATTGAGTCCTTTTCCTACATCATTAAACACAAGAACGGGAAGGAAAATATCATTGCTCATGCTTTGTCTCGTCGCTATACCATGCTGTCCTAATTAGATTTTAAAATCTCTGGTTTGCAAACTTTGAAAGATCAATATGTGAATAATGCTGTTTTTCATGATATTATTTCACATTGTAAGGATGACAAACCATGGGACAAGTTTCATATACAGGATGGGTTCCTGTTTCGTGCTAACAAGCTATGCATTCCAGCTGGTTCGGTTCGTTTATTATTGTTGCAGGAAGCTCATGGAGGGGGGCCTCATGGGTCACTTCGGTGTTTTCAAAACACAAGGAGTGCTGACCGACCACTTCTACTGGCCTCGGATGCGTCGTGACGTCGAGCGCTTCGTTGCTCGTTGCCCTACATGCCAAAAAGCTAAGTCTCGTTTGGGTACCATGGTTTGTTTATGCCTCTCCCTATTCCTTCTGCTCCTTGGCATGATATTTTGATGGATTTTGTTTTGGGATTGCCTCGCACTAAGAAGGGGAGGATAGCATATTTGTCGTTGTTGATAGGTTCTCTAAAATGGCTCATTTTATAACTTGTCCTAAAACTGATGATGCATCCATGATTGCTGATTTGTTCTTTAGAGAGATTGTTCGCTTGCATGGAATTCCTAAAACAATTGTCTTTGATCGTGATGCTAAGTTTCTTAGTCATTTTTGACGTTGTCTTTGGAATAAACTAGGCACTAAGTTATTTTTAGCACCACTTGTCATCCTCAAACTGATGGGTAAACTAAAGTCGTGAATCACACTTTGTCTACCATGCTTAGGGCTGTTTTGGATAAAAATTTGAGGCTTTGGGAAGATTATTTACCTCATGTTGAATTTGCTTATAACCGTGCTACACATGCTTCCACTAAGATGTGTCCTTTTGAGGTTGTTTATGGGTATGTTCCTCGGGCGCCTATTGACTTGTTTTCGCTGGATACTGAGGATGATCCCCATGTTGATGCGCTTGCTCATATTGATCATATGAAACATTTGCATGAGGTGACACAACAAAACATTGCTGCTGATAATGCTAGATATCAAATTGCTGGTAGTAAAGGGCGCAAGCATGTTACTTTTGAGCCTGGTGATTTGGTTTGGTTGCACTTGCGTAAGGATAGGTTTCCTGCTTTGCGCTGCTTTGAATTAATGCCTCGTGCTGCTGGTCCATTTAAAGTGTTAACTAAAATCAATGATAATGCTTATGTTCTTGACCTGCCTGAGGAGTTTGGTGTTTCCACTACTTTTAATGTTGAAGATTTGAAACCGCATGCGGGTGAGGATGAGGAGCTGCCGTCGAGGACGACTTCAGCTCAAGAAGGGGAGGATGATGAGGACATCGACTCTCCAACAGCAACACCTGCGCCTCCACTTCCTCAGGCTACGCCTGATGCCATGACCGAGTATGACTCTACTTCGACTTCAGCTGTGGCGCCATATCAAGGCCCAATGACACGGGCCCATGCTCAGGAACTCAACTATGTCATGCTACTACGGAACCAAGGCCCAGAAGCATCGACAGGCGATCAGACCAGCTAGAGCCGCACGTGTGTTCAGCCCTTGTCGCGCGTGCACCATGTGGGCCCCCACCTAGGGACGCGCGCCCTCCTTGGCCGCAGCCCCACCTTAGGGTTGCGCCCCCTTTCTTGTGTGTTTAGTCCGGGGCTGCGCCCCTGTTAGTCTTCGAGTTTTGTTTAATTATTAGCTTTAGCTACAGCCATCGCACGCATTACAGCGCTGCCATGTGTATTCAGAACTCCACCTTCAAGTAATACATCAGATTGCTTGCATCTCTTTCTTACTCGTTCTTCGATTGCGCACAGGAAACGATCTTTGTGATCAGGCTGATCTTGTACCAGCAAGGTTGGTAACCATCGGGAGTTGGTTCAGCGATTGCATTGGCGCCTCGGGCTTGCTCGTCGTAGTCGGATCATGAGGGTCTACTTCCACCAAATCAAATTTATCTTCACTCACCGAAAGATCGGGCTCTCCAGCTCTATCAATGGTTCTCATGAACAAGGTTCTCTGCAATCTGCCCGGCCTCACTCCGAAGGATCTCCAGCTGGTGAATGTGTTGCAGCATAATGTTGCAGTCATTATCCTGAGCATGCAGCTGAGCAGTCTTGATTGCAGAGACTTGCTCCAATTTGGCAATTTGCTAAGCTTGGGAGTCGCAACGAGCACGCAGCCTATTGTTCCTGCTCTCCAAGCTCTTAATCCTCTCTTGTAGTCGGGCTAGCTCCCTATGAGCTCGTCCCAAAGCCTGGCGGTCGAACTCGGTAGTGAGAACGGTGTTCCCATGCAAGTTGAGCATCGCCAAACTCAGCGTGAAAAGCTGAGTCACATGGTCTTTTTCTCCCTTGATAGTCTTGCCAATGGCGTTCTTGACATTACGCGCCAGGTACCATCAATCTGGTGCCGTATCGGAAACAGTACCGCTGGCTGTTCCGTCAAATCCTCCAAATGTTCCTCAGAGAGCCTCAACAGAGCTATGTGGGCAATGGCCTCGATAGCCTCAGCCTTGTCCGAGCCAATTGAGGTGACAGTCCAAGTCTCCCAATCGACTCGGTGAGGGTGAGCGGGCAAAGTAAAAATGGCTGAGCAGCGAGGTTGGCCATGCTGTCTGAACTCCCTGATTTGGAACCAAGGGGCCTCTATACAGCCTAGCGACTGCAGCGTCTGACGGAGTAGCTCAACAAATCCCTAGCGTCCTGACTCTTTGGTGACGCGAGTGGGGGTGGAGTTCTCAATTCCAAACTCTGGTCCCTGCTCGTTCATGTCGTCAGACATCTGCATCACAGAGATGAATAATATTTTATTAATTAAAAGCCACATGTTGACACATAGTTCAAGGCATGCAAAAATCTTTCGATATGTAAAATATTCTCATCCCTGCGTAAAAGAGTAATCCAAGATCGCTACATCTAATGGCACGAGCATTGCTAATCTAGTGATAATCATTAATTACCCAAGGTGCTTTACCATCTAAGTTGACCTGTCAAGGAGACAATCTTCTCATCGAGGACAGTACTGCAAAAGGCTCAATTTTGACGAAGAGTTTCTATTTAGGACTCGCTTGCTGAATTGGGTACCACGCATTCTCTAAGGGAGGGATGTCCAAGTTGGCTCTTTCATTCCTGAAAGTGCTACAGCCATTATTGATGGAATTTTTACTCCTGGATGGTTTTAGTATAAGTTTGAAGGATTTTATCGTTCCAAGGTTTTGATAAACTAGATATCTGCAAACTTCATTTGTTTTACAATTATAATATGCAATGCAATCCTACATCGTCCTATACGTCCTCACAAAATAAACAGGATATACGTTTAGACGGTGGTAGATCGCACTCAAATTAGACGTTGCTACACGTTTCTTATGATATCGCGGTTAGCGTACTTGTAGAAGAAAACATCACAGGCAGTTACAATATAACATATATCAAAAGTAAAAACAACAAACCATATCATTGCCATATAGGTCGCCACGAGTAGGCCACGTACGGGGATCATGTGTTCGACCTTCACTGCGCGGGCGACAGACTGCACTTTACCTCAGGCAGCGGAGGTATGAGAGAGTTCCCCAAAACCTATGTCGTGAGGAACAAACTCATCTCTTGTGCATCCATGGCAAGACTCCACTGTTGCAAAGATCTGCATTCACAACAGGTCTGTAACCCACACATCGTACGGTAGAGGTCTGCTTTTCTCCCTAAACAGCAAGGGCATATACTATGTTACAACGAACATAATACCTTCTTCCATACCATCATTGTATGGAATGCTACTGTTGCTGGCGCAACAGGGATTTCCCGACCTTTTACGGAAGTTGAGCGGCGTACCTTACCTCGCTTACCTGAGTGCAGGTGCATCGTTATAGAAATATAAATCTAAACTGGGTTTAGTTAGCTCCTGCATTAGGTTAGCTTTGCCACCGGAGACTACTTACTCCTATTAGGGCTCGTACTCACTCGTGGTAATTTTTAAAAATATGCCTTTAAATGTCATACCAATTCCCAACACGGTTCTGATACCAGCTGTGACAGACCCACCCCAGATAAATCCAATCCGGGACGAATCCGTCTCACTAGGATCTTGTTAGGCAATGCTCGATGAAGCGAGAATACACATGGTACAACACAGGCAGGATAAACAGTAATCTTTTACAGGATGAGAGAATTAATACATCAAGGTTCCATAAATTAAAGTTAAGTCTTACAACAACATCAGAGTATGAATAGAGTTTTTGAAATCACAAGATACAGCGGAAGCATTCGACGGGGTACAGACTCCGACTCTCAGACCTTAAACAAAAGCATGAGTCCTGCCCAATGGCACCATGCTACTAGCCACAGAAGATTCAATGCGGCAAATCATAACGTTCCCACTCGAGGTTCCCGAACTCTGGACGAGGCTCTTCCCACTGGTAGCTACCATCATGGGTATACGCTTCGGCGCTTGAAAACCACGTATTCGCAAAGCGTGAGCTTCTAGAAAGCTCAACAAGACTGACCCATCAAATTGGCTATCTACAGCCAATACCTAGACATACTGCCTCATTCAGGGTAGGTTACTTTTACAAAATGACTCACACTACCTTAAGCTATTCTGGCCAAGTTTTAGCTCAGGTTAAGTGATTAGAATCATAACTTTAGTTTGCATTGCTCTAGTCAAACATAAATAGAAGCAATAGATAAAATAATCATCATAACTTAATCATCATCTTCATAGCTTATCATCTTAATTAAAATGTGATGCGTTTCACAGGCATACTCATAGCTGACAGCGACAGCAATTCGAACTGATTTACACCTGCAGGGATAACCTAATCATACGACACGTGCACGTTCCAGACCGCACGTGGCAACCGTTCACACCATATCCTACAAAGTTAATTCCCTCCTACGCTACCTTAGCAGTGCCGCATCCCATCAGAACACACGTCCCAGGCGGTTTCTGTGGAGTTCCCACAACTGCCCACCCAGATCGCCTTCAAATCAGACACTGTAGGGTAGGTTCGACTTTGCAATCACTAGGCTATGTAGGTTTACTGGACCCCATTATACCCAGCATATGATCAGTACATTCAATGCTCGATCAGACTCGAACCACACGAATCAGACAAGACTACGGTCACCCTGGACCCAGTCCAGTCGTCGACCTACTTTTACCCTGTCTGACCCTCCAATTTTATTTTTTCTTAATCATCCATAGCCATGTGTCATATGTTTCATGTGACAGTTTTAATCAAACCCAAGCAGTCGCGAGCAGCGTCCACTCTGCTCGACTTCGACCGGTAAATATATCTAAGCATAGCATACTATCACATGGGTATCTATACCAATATACCAATAGGGTTACTAAGGAAACAGACGCTACCAGGGTTTCAATCAACTCCTAAAAATCTAATGCACAATCACGACACATATAGATAAAAGGAAAACTTTAAAAACTGGTTGTGCACGGGGTTTGCCTTGATCTCCGGGGTTGTTGATGGCAACCTCTTCGGGAATCGAGGACTCCGGATCAGCAGCTACCTCGTTTGCTTCAGTGTCTACATGATGCAACAAGAATGAGATGAGTTACGATTAGGTCATGATTAGGACTCCGGATCAGCAGCTACCTCTAAAATGGTGTTTTCATCATAGATACTATGGTGTTTTTGTCATTACACCTAGACGTTTAGAGTTAACCCTGAATATTTTGACTTCGGTATTTTATTAAAGCATTTATCTTAATGAGTGTGGACTAAAAGTGCAACTTTATATCTTATCCGGAGACTATTTTTATTTGATAGTGCTCTCTGAAATATGAATTTTAGAATTTGGTTGAGGTCAAACTGAATTTTCTAGATTTTATAAAAAATTCAATTAATTTTTCTATTAATCAAATCATGGACTATAGTGAAACTTTAGATTCTACCAGGAGATTATTTTTAGTTGATGTTTCTCCCAGAATTATGAATTTTATGGTTTGGCCGAGGTTAAACTGAATTTTCTAGATTTTATAAAAATTCAGCAAAATTCTATTTATTAAAACCATAAATTCAGAAATGAATACTAAACCTTATAGGTAAAATCATAAAAATTGACAAATGTACCAGTGAGCACCTATACTAAAGTTTTGATTAAGGGTTTGGTTTTTTAAATGACTTACATTATGTAGTTTGAAAATTAACAAATTTAAATGGTCGTTTTGAGTATATTTAGAGACATGCATAGAACTTTGTTCCTGTAAACTCCTGGAAAAATTATAGTCAGTTTACAATTCTGTGGCACACCTTTGGTTCAAGTTTCAACCCTAGAACATCTCTGAAACTCCAGTTAAAATTCAACAACAGAAACGATTAATCTATTTATTGAGGAATTTCCATCAGTCGTTTTGAAAAAGTGTTTCAGCCGTTAATTAGAGTACTTTACAAAGGTTCCAAGAAATTTTGGTTTAGCATTTGTAAAGTTTTCCTTGATTTACTAGGAATTTTACAAAACAGACTACAAATACCCAAATTAATTTAAAATTTGAAAAAGAGAGGAGAAACAGGGACGTCAGGGCAGAGCTCCGGCGAGCACGACGGCGGTGGGATTTCACCGCTGCTGGCCAGATTAGTGCTCAGGGCACTGAGCCGCACCCCTTAGGTGGTGGATATGGCCGCCGGTGATGCCCGGAACACGGCCGGCGACGAGGAGCCGCGGCGGCGCCCCAACACCGGTGATGAGCTCATCGGAGGAGGGCAGTAGAGTGAATAAGAGGGTGTCTAGGAGCTTCACCGTGAGACAAGGAACCGATTTGAGGTGGTGAGGGGCGTCGGGGAGGGTCGGAAGGTTGAAGTCGATGGTGAGCTCAAGCGCCGTCAATGGTGGACCGACGGCGGCGCAGCGAATTCGTCGTCTCTGGTGACTCTCTGCAGCCACAACCTTGTCACAACAAAGCGCAAGGAAGAGAGGGAGTGGCCTGAGGAAGGAATTGAACTACCGTGGTACCGTGAGGATGAATTTGAAGCTCGACGGGTGGCGACGGTGCTCTCGGCCGAAGGAAGGAGACGGTGCGTTCCCGGCGGAAGAATGGACTGGAGGAGGCCTTGGTGGTCCGGGAGCTGTACGAGGACACGGGGAAGCTATCCGGCACGGTGGCGGGGCGGGAGAAGCTTCTGGCAGCGCTGTCGCCGGAGAGGTGGCGACGGCGGTAATGGTGGCTTGGTGAACTCGCGTGCAGAGAAGAAAAAGGCAGGCGCGGGCGCTGGCGAGGGAGAAAAATGGAGTGTGTGTGGGGGGGGGGGGAGAAGGAGCTCGGTGCGTCCTTAAGGCTCTGCAGGGAGAGAGAGAATGATAGAGCTGGAGTGCCCGATCTTTCGGTGAGTGGAGATAAATTCGATCTGGTGGAAGTAGACCCTCACGATCCGACTGCGACGAGCAAGCCCGAAGCGCCAATGCAATCGCTGAACCAACTTCCGATGGTTACCGACCTCGCGGGTGCAAGATCAGCCTGATCACGAAGATCGTTTCTGACGCGGACCCGCCCAGAGAACCACGTCTCGGGACGGAGCCGTTCAGTCGTTAAGCCAGGATCCTGTTGGGCAACGCTCGGCGAAGCGAGCGTACACACGATACAACACAGGCAGGATAAACAGCAATAATTTAAGGAGGAAGAAATTAATACAACATTAGTTCCTGGATTGTAGCTTAGGTCTTACAAGAGTTCAGAGCGCACAATAAAGTTTAAAAATCGTAGCAGCGGAAGACTCGATTACAGACTCCGACACTCAAAATCTAAGCAAAAGCATGCACCCTGCCCACGGGCGTCATGCTGCTGGCCACTTCAAAGGTTACTGCGGCGACTCGCACAGTTCCCACTGGAGGTTCCCTACCTCGGAGTGAGGTTCCTCCCAGTGAAAGCTATCGCCCTGGTTCTGCGCGTCGTTTCCTGAAAACCACATATCGCTAACGCGTGAGCTTCTAAGAAGCTCAACAAGACTGACCCGTCAAAAGGCTGACTACAGCCGACTTATAGACATGAAGGCTGATGAGGGTGGGTTCTATTTGCAAAACGGACCCGCAACCTGTACTACTCTTGGTCAATTTTAGCACAGGTTAAGTAGTTAGGCTATAACTTTAATTAGCACTAGTCTAATCAAACATAATGAAAGTGACAAGTAAATAGAAATCATCATAATGCCAATCTCATTGCATCTCATCTTATTACGGAATGTGGTGCGTTTCACGAGCATGCTCACCAACTGGGAGCGACAGCGGTTCGAAACGATTTTTATACCCTGCAGGGGGAAACCTAATCGTACGACACGTGCGTGTCCCAGACTCGCACGTGGCAACCGTTCACACCAGCTCCTGCAACGTCAATTCCCTCCTACGTCTGCCTTAGCAGCGCCGCATCCCACCAGACAACACGTCCCAGACGGTTTCTGTGGAGTTCCCACGCTGCCCACCCCAGATCTCCTCCTAGTCAGACACCGTAGGGCAGGTTCGACGTTGCGTTTACTAGGCTACGTAGGTTTACTGGGGCCCATTACACCCAGCATACGACCAGTACGTTCAACACTCGATCAGACTCGGACCACACGGATCAGACAAGTCTACGGTCACCCTGGACCCGGTCCAGTCGCCGACCTAATTGGTATCCTGTCTGACCCTCAAACTTTTATCCTTCTTTAATTATCTCATCATCAGGAGTTATAATGTATCAAGTGGTAGTTTCATCCAAGATCCTACCTTTCGCGAGCAGTGTCTACTCTGCTCGACTTCTCCCGGTAATAACTTGCTAAGCATAGCAACTATCTGGTCATCTATACTACTACCGGTAGGGTTTCCTATGGGAACAAATGCATCTAAGGTTGCAATCAACTCCTAACCACTTAATGCACAATCATGACATGACTCACTGAGTTGTAAAAAGAAAATTTAAAACAGAGTTAGTGCACCGGGGCTTGCCTGGCTCTTCAGCTTCTGGGTTGATCTCTTCTGCTGGAGCGGAGGAGTCGGGCTCTGCAGCTACCTCACGTGCTTCGGAATCTACATGATGCAGTATGATTAGGATAAGTTTAATTGAAAAGGCTTGTTGCTTTTATCGATAGTAATTTAGGGTTCCGTTTTGGCGACGCCCAGAATTAGGGTTAACCCTAATTACTCGACGCCTAAAATTAGGGTTGGGATGAAAGTTTTAATTCAACCTCAAGATTATTTTTAGTTGACAGAACTCTTTGAATTAAGCACTTTGAGCTTTGGGTGGGGCCAAGATGATTTTTCTAGATTTTATAAAAATTCATCGAAGTTCCTGTTTTCCAATCTTGTAAAGTCAAAATAACCTAGTAAATGTTTGATTCAGTCTAAAATATTTTATGTGGTCACTCATGAGCCTCAAATCTACAACTTTTATTTAGGGTTTCATCACCGAATAGGACTTTTGCAATGTATTTTAGAAAATAGTATTTTAACTAGGCAGATTGCCGTTATTCAATAGGGTTACATATTATCACATGTTCCAAAAATCTTCATAAAATTCCAGGAGGTGTGTGTGGCCATGGTGCATTTTTGGATCAAAGGGCAGACCTAGCATTGCTATAGATTTCAAATTAAAATTTAAAAACAGAAAATAGGGTTTCTAATTAATTCTGCAAATGTTTGGTCATTTGTTAAAAAGTGTTTTAACAGAAAATTAGTACATGTCATGATGATTCTAACAAATTTTGTTTTGGAATTTTTGGGATTTTCTGTGATTTGTTTGGTATTTTACAAGACAGGACAATATTGGAGGAAAATAGAATTGGAACAGTGCTTAGGGCAGAACAGGGGAGCTGAGCTCCGACGAGCTCCGGCGGCCGATTCAGTCAAAAAGGGTGATCGGCTGCGCTCGATTCTTTGCCCTACACCATCTACGAGCTATGCCGAGGCCCGGCAACATGACAACGGTGAGGTTCCATCACCGGAGAGGGGTGCTCACCGTGGAGGTCGGCGGTGGCGGCGATGAGGAAGAGTTCCCGATGAGGTGAGCCGAATTCCGGATAGAGGAGAGCGCCGTGAGCTGCACAATGACTTGACAAGCGAGTTGAGCATGGGGAGAAGCACTGAAATTGGCCGGAGCATGGCCGGCGGCGAGGGGTGGCGGTTCTGCCCGAAGCTCGATGAAGGATTCACCGGAGGAACGGCGGAGGAAGAAAATTGGTTGGTCCAGGAGACTCACCGTGGTGCAGTGAACCTATTTGACGTGGTTAGAGGTCGCGGGGATGGCCGGGAGACAGGAGTCGACGGTGAGCTCAACTGGCGGCAGAAAGGGGAACTGGCGGCGGTGCAGGCGTTCTGTCGTCGCCGGTGAGCTTCTGCGGCCGAGCACTTGTCAAAACCGATCACCGGGATGAGGTGAAGTAGCCGGATGAAGGAATCGGATAATGAGGGTACCGTGAAGACGAATTTGATTGATTAGGGTTGGGGCGGTGCTCCTGTTGCCGGTGAGGTCGACAGCAGCGTTCCGGGCGGAGGGAGCGACGGGAGCGCAATTCAATGAACTGAGAGCTGCACTGGGGCGAGGGGAGTCGTTTAGGCAAGGTTTGATCGGTGGAGGAGGGCCGGAAGTGTGGTCTCACCGTGAGCTCCCTTGCGGCGGCAATGGCGACGGTGGCACCCGAGTGAAAGAAAACGGCAAGGCTTGCGTAGGAGCGAAATTGAGCGCGGGGAAAGTGAGAGTAGGGTTCAGTGCATCCCTTTTAAGTCGTTGCGTGGAGAGTTAGGGAGGGGAGCAGAGGGGGACGACGGAATTGGGCAGCGGGGGCGGTGGCCTGCGGCAGGAGCAGAGCAGAGCTCTGGCGCTGTTGGCGCGGGGAGGAGAGAAAGGAAGAGAGAGGGAGGGAAGGAGGAGGAGTAATGGAGGAGATCTTGGCGGGATTCTTGTCCATCGACTTGAAGGCTCGGCGCCGAGGGGAGCACCGGCCGGCGGAAGAGGCGGCTCTGCCGAGCGGCGGTTGGGCAACGGGGGCGGGCGGCACTGTTGCCCGTCACTCTGTTGTCGATTCAAATGAATTGCTACAGGTTCTCTCTGGTTCAAATTGAAAACTCTACCTCCGCAGCTCAGAAAATTATGAAAATTTTTGTGTATGCTCAGGGAATTATTTGGAACACTTTTTATTTAGGGTTCGAGTTCTGAATCAGCTCCAAAAATTTCTTGAATTTATGGGTCCACTTTAATTTGTGTGAATTTTTAAAGGGTTTGAACCTTCTCTAAAAATCTTGGATAAATTTCTAAAATTCTATTTTGAGGTGAACTTAATTGTTATGCAAAAATATAGCTAGGGTGTTGTGGGAAATTTGGTGGGTCACTCATTAGGGTTTAATTCCTGCCCGAAGGATTTAGTTTTCGACACTGTGGGTGGAAACCTTCTGAACCTAGTAATTGTGTTCTGCGGATTATCAAAGTTTTTTGTAGATTTCCTTTGGGGTATTTTAAACAACATCGCTCTTACTCCCATTGTTGGTTTTGCTTTTTGGTGTGAAATGTTGTCGATTAGGGTTTTAAGTTGCCGATTTAGGTCCTGGTGACACCTGGGGTGTCACAGCCTCCCCCCCTAAAAGGAATCGCGTCCCGAGATTTAGGCAGAGGGTTAGGGTAGGCATAGGTACCTATGGGGTTGGGAGTAGTTCGGGGTAGTGGGATCGAAGAAATTCTGCAGACTCCCATGTGGCCTCGTCTTCCGTGTGGTTGCTCCATAGAACCTTGTAAAACTTGAGTGTCCGTCTTCTAGTAACTCGCTCTTTTTCATCTAGTATCTTCACTGGACGCTCTGGGTAAGTCAAGTCTGGTTGCAATTCTTGCGCTTCTGGAATCACTTGATCTACGGGTGCTTTCAGACACTTCTTCAGTTGCGAGACATGGAAAACGTTGTGTATCCCCGATAATTCTTCTGGCAGCTTCACTTGATATGCCACTGGTCCACATTCGGCCGTGATAGGATACGGACCTATATACCGGGGTGCTAACTTGCCTTTGATCCCGAATCGTTGAACTCCCTTCATGGGTGATACTCGCAGGTAAACGTAGTCTCCTATCTCGAATCTTAATGGTCTGCGCCTTCGATCTGCATAGCTTTTCTGCCTCGATTTGGCGGCCTTCAGATTGGCTTGAATGACTCGTACCTTCTCTTCGGCTTGCTGCACTAGATCTGGTCCCAAAATAATTCTTTCACCTGCTTCTGACCAATTGAGTGGCGTCCTGCAGCTACGGCCGTAGAGTGCTTCAAAAGGTGACATCTTGATGCTGGCTTGATAGCTATTGTTGTACGAGAACTCTGCTAAGGACAGGTAAGTGTCCCATCCTTTTCCATGTTTCAGGACGCAAGCTCGAAGCATGTCTTCAAGGATTTGGTTTACTCTTTCAGTCTGGCCATCTGTCTGGGGGTGGTAAGCTGAGCTATGAATTAGCTTGGTTCCTAGTGATTCATGTAATTGCTTCCAAAATCGACCGATAAACTGGGTACCTCGGTCGGAGATGATTGTTTTGGGTACTCCGTGCAGACAGACTATTCGATCAATGTATAACTGCGCATATTTCTTCATGGTGTATCTGGTCGACACCGGGATGAAGTGGGCCGTCTTAGTCAAACGGTCTACTATGACCCAAATTGAATCTAACTGTCGGGCTGTCAAGGGTAGTCCAACAATGAAATCCATGCTTACGTCTTCCCATTTCCATGACGGAATGCTCAATGGTTGCGACAACCCTGCACCTTTTAGGTGGTCGGTCTTTACTCTTCGGCACGTGTCACATTCCGCTATGTATCGAGCGATTTCCCTCTTCATTCTGGTCCACCAAAATTTCTTCCGCAGATCTTGGTACATCTTGTTACTGTCAGGATGAATAGAGTATTTGGATAAGTGAGCCTCATCCATAATCTTTCTTCGGAGCTCGTGATCCTTGGGTACCACTAATCGATTCTTGAACCATAGAACTCCGTCTTCGTCTTCTCGGAAGCACTGCATCTTCTTTTCTCGCAGTCCTAATCTGATCATTTCCATGCCCTTGTCAATCTTTTGGGCCTTGGCTACCTCGTCTCTAAGTGTTGGCACTAAGGCTAGGTTGTAGAGGGCTCCATGAGGTAGAATTCTTACGGTTGGCTCTAGTTCCTCGGTTGCTACTCCTTGGCCTAAGTAGTGGCAATGGGCGTTTCTGCTAAGTGCATCTGCAACCACGTTAGCCTTGCCCGGATGATAATGGATCTCTATTTCATAATCCTTGATTAGCTCTAGCCATCGCCGTTGCCTCATGTTCAGCTCATTCTGAGTGAAGATGTATTTGAGACTTTTGTGGTCGGTGTAGAGGTGCACCAGGTTTCCCAATAGATAATGCCTCCACACCTTTAGAGCCAATACCACAGCTGCCAACTCCAAGTCATGGGTAGGATAATTCAGCTCGTGCTTACGGAGTTGCCTAGAAGCATAAGCGATTACCCGCCCTTCTTGCATTAACACGCAACCAAGTCCAATGCCCGACGCATCGCAATATACGTCAAAGGGCTTGCTCAAGTCTGGTTGGGCGAGTACCGGTGCTGTGGTCAAGTGCTTCTTCAAGGTCTGAAAAGCTTCTTCGCACTCCTCCGTCCATTTGAACTTCTGATCTTTCTTGAGCAGCTCTGTGATGGGTTTAGCAATCTTGGAAAAACTGGGGATAAAGCGACGGTAATATCCCGCTAATCCCAAGAAGCTTCGCACCTTGTGAACTGTTGTGGGTGCCTTCCATCCCACAACATCTTGCACCTTTCCCGGATCTACAGAAATACCTTCTGCGGACACCACATGACCCAGAAACTGAACACGCTCAATCCAGAATTCGCACTTGCTGAATTTGGCGTACAGCTGATGATCTCTGAGTCTTTGCAGAACTATGCGAAGGTGCTGAGCATGTTCATCGGCCGTCTTAGAGTACACGAGGATGTCATCAATGAACACCACTACAAACTTATCCAGCTCGGGCATGAACACTGAGTTCATGAGGTACATGAAGTACGCTGGTGCGTTAGTGAGTCCAAACGACATCACCAAGTACTCATACAGTCCATATCTGGTGGAGAAAGCCGTCTTCGGAATGTCCTCGGGACGTATCTTGATCTGATGGTAACCAGACCGAAGATCGACCTTGGAGAAAACCTTTGCTCCAGCCAACTGATCAAACAGAGTATCTATGCGTGGTAGTGGATATTTGTTCTTGATAGTGACCGCGTTCAAGGGGCGGTAATCCACGCATAGCCTCAAGGATTGGTCCTTCTTCTTTACAAACAAGGCCGGACATCCCCAAGGCGAGGAACTGGGCCGTATGAAGCCCTTGTCCAGCAACTCCTTCAATTGTGTCTTCAGCTCTGCCAGTTCTTTGGGTGCCATCTTGTACGGTCTGCGGGAGATCGGAGCTGTGCCTGGCTGTAGCTCAATCTGGAACTCCACATCTCTGTCCGGTGGTAAGCCAGGTAATTCTTCTGGGAACACATCGGGGAATTCCTTAACTACCGGTATTTCTTCCAGACTTTTTCCGACGACATGGCAGACTTGATTGAGGGCAGATCTAGGATGGTCTAGGTTTATAGATACGGAACCGTGAAGTGGGGAGGTTAAATGGACTACACGGTTAGCAACATCGAGGATGGCATTGTGGTGCTTCATCCATTTCATGCCGATGATAATGTCGATACCCTGACCATCTAAGATTATGAAGGAGGTAGGATAGATGTAGCTTCCTAACTTCAGGGGTGCTTCACTTAAGCCATAGTTGGACAATATGTTACCCCCAGGCGATTTTATGAGGAAGGGTGGCTCTAGGGGAACTGTGATTAGGCTTTTACCCTTGACAAAATTTTTACTGATAAAATTGTGGGTGGCACCGGAATCAAATAGAACGAAGGCTGAATGGGTAGAAAGTGAGAACATACCCGCCAGTACTTGCTCTCCTTCAGAAATATCTTCGGCCGTGGTGTGGTTCACCCGACCAGTCCTGGTGTTCCTTTGTCCCCTTTGCTGACCTTGACCCTGGTTCGCCTGTTGGTTGCCCCTAGCCTGCTGGTTGGAGGGGCACTCGCGGGCGAAGTGTCCGGGTAGCCCGCAGGTGAAGCAGGGTGTGCCTGATCCAGGACGGGCGCCCTGTTGAGGTGGGCGGACACCCTGGTTCCTCTGTGGTGGCGGTGGTGCGCGGTATCCAGCCGGTTGTTGATTCTGCGGAGGCCGGTATGGCTGCTGCGGTGGACGGAATGACGGAGCTTGCGGCGGGGTCGCTCTGTACTTCCTACCATCTGGTGCAGTGTACACCAGACGGTATTTTGGTGGCGGGGCGTTTGATGGTCCACTACTGGCGCGCCTCTTCTCCCGCTGCTCTTTCTCCAAGTACTCTTCGGCGATGAGGGCGTTGCTTACCAGCTCGTTGAATGAGCCGCCTTGGTTCAAGGCCAAACGACCTTGGAGCGTGAGGTTCAGCCCTTCCATGAAACGGTATTTCCGTTTCGCATCCGTGTCCACTTGCTCTGGAGCATATAGAGCAAGCTGGTTGAACACACGGGAGTAATCATGCACCGTGCGGTTGCCTTGTGTCAAGGCCATAAACTCCTTGGCCTTCCTTTGCATAAGCCCCGCGGGGATGTGATGAGCGCGGAATGCCTCCCGAAATTGCGCCCAGGGCACCTGAGTGTTTTCCGGGAGGGTGGCTAGGTAGTTAGCCCACCAAGCTCCGGCGTGCCCTTGGAGCATCTGGGCTGCGAACAACGTCTTCTGCGTCTCCGAGCAACGGAGTAGTCCAAACTTGGCCTCGGTGGTGCGAAGCCATTGGTCTGCCTCCATCGGTTCCCGTGCGTCGCGGAAGTCTGGAGGGTGAGTGGCCAGGAAATCGGCATACGTGCTGTCCTGGTTCTGGTTCCTTGCGCCACGATTCTGGCCATTATTTTGCAAGATGGTCCGCAGCATTTCTTGGGTCTGCTGGCTGCTCTGGAGCATGGCCGCCATGGCCGCGGCTAGAGTTGGCTCCGCTGGCGGGGGTGGCGGGTTGGAGCTCTCCTCCTCTTGACGTCCAGCCCTGGTGTTCACCATTCTGAAAGGAAGTGAAAAGTGGCCCTCATTAGCACAGTTCACTCCATGACCATAGTTGGATATATACAAAAGGATGTCAAATGCATGGCATGGACAGCTCATAAAAACAAACTCCATTCCTTTCCAAAATAATGACAGTACATAAGTTCCTTCAAGTTCTCTAGACTGTCAAATCACCACCCTTACATCCAAAAGGTTACAACGCCACTAGGACAAACTCACGAGAACACACGCTAAATGCCATGACAGGCACAACGCACTCCTTAAACGACTCCTCTAGCTAGACTTGGCGTCGTAAAACCATCTCCGATCTACTCCTCATCTGGCTCTGGGTCTGAAGCTTCGGGATCCGACACCTCTGACTCAGGCGCATCATCGTTAGCGGGAGGGGGCTGCTGTGCCTCCAAAAGTCCCGCGATCTGATGCTGCAGATGATGGTTCTCGTGGGAGAGGTCCTCAGCTAGCACAATCGCATTATCCCTGAGTATCTCTAGCTGGTGAATGTGCTGCAACATAATGTTGATGTCATTCTCCCTAGCGTGGACTTGGGCAGTCTTAATCTCAGAAACCGCCTCAAGCTCAGAAATGCGTGTAGCACGCGCGTCGCAGCGAGCACGCAGCGCATTGTTTCTGCTCTCCAAGTTCTGTACCTTCTCCTTGAGTTGGGCTATCTCCACATGAGCCTGACGCAAAGCTTGTCGATCCATCTGGGCGGTGAGAACAGTGTCCTCATGCAAGTTGAGCAATGCTAGGCTCAATGTGAACAAGGGAGTGACGTGGTCCATCTCTCCCCTGAAAGTCCTCTTCTGTGCATTCTTAACATTACGGTGCCAGGTGCGGTTGACCTGGTCCCGTATGGGGAACATCGCTGCTGGCTTGTCTGTCAAGTCTTCTGTATGCTTCTCGCATATCCTCAGTAGGGCCTGATGAGCAGCTGACTCAATGGCTTCGGTCTTGTCCGAACCGAAAGTGGTGGTGGTGTAAATCTCTCCGTTGGCCTGCTGAGGGTGTGTGGGGAGTGTAACCGTGGCTGAGCAGCGTGGCAGATCATACTGCCGATACTCCCGAATCTGAAACCAAGGGATCTCTGGATAACCCAGTGATTGCAAGGTCTGACCAAGTACCTCCACGAATCCCTTGCGTCCTGATTGCTTGGTGACGTAGGTAGGGGTGGAGTCTTCAACGCCTATCTCCGCGAGCCCATGCTCGATCGTGTTGGCGTCCATCTGCATCACAGAGGTGAACAATATTTTATCGATCAGAAGCCACATGTTGACACAAAGTTCAAAGCATGCTAAATCTTCCGGTACATAAAATATTTTTCATCCCTGCGTAAAAGGTGATCCAAATTGGTCACTAAGGATGCTAACTAGCAACAGCCGAATTGTCCAAGGTGCTCTACCATCTAGTTGACCTGTCAAGGAGACAATCCTCTCCTCGAGGAAAGTGCTGTAAAAAGGCTCAATGGTATGCAAGGAATCTGCTCCGACTCGGTTGAGGTCACGCAATCTCTCAGAAGGAAGGTATCCAGGTTGACCCTTTTTAACTCTTGTTGGTGTTATAGCCATTCTTGATGGAATTTTTACTCCTGGATGGTTTTAGTATTTCTTTGAAGGGTTTTAATATTTCTCCATGCAATGCAATCCTACATCGGCCTATACGTCCTCACAAAGTAAAGAGAAAATACGCTTAGGCGGTGGCAGAATCGCACTCAAGTCAGCCGTTACTACACGTTTTCTCAAGATATCGCGGTTAGCGTACCTGCCGAAAATGCATCACAGGCAGTTGCAATATGATATATATCAAAAGTAAAAACAACAACCCATATCATTGCCATATGGGTCGCCCCGAGTAGGTCACGTACGGGGATCACGTGTCCGACCTTCCCTGCGCGGCGACAGACTGCACTTTACCTCAGGCAGCGGAGGTATGAGAGTGTTCCGCAAAAACCGAAGTCATGAGGAACAAACTCATCTCTTGTGTGCCAAAGACACAAGACTCCACTGTTGCGAAGGTCTGCTTTCGCAACAGGTCCGTAACCCACACCTCGTACGGTAGAGGTCCGCTTTTCTCCCTAAACGGCAAGGGGGTGTACTATATTACAGCGAACATAGTACCTCCTTCCATACCACCACGGTATAGAACGCTACTGTCGCAGACACAACAGGGGTTTCTCGACCTTCTGCCGCAGTCGAGCGGCGTACCTTACCTTGCTTACCTTATCGTCGGTGCGTCGTTACAGAAATGTAAATCTAGACTGGGTTTAGTTAGCTCCTGCACTAGGTTAGCTTGCCACCTGATAACCTATTAACTAATAGGGCGCGTACCTCACTCGCACGTAATTTTCGAAAATATGCCTTAACGTTGTACCGTTTTCCCAACACGGCTCTGATGCCAAGGCTGACGCGGACCCGCCCAGAGAACCACGTCTCGGGACGGAGCCGTTCAGTCGTTAAGCCAGGATCCTGTTGGGCAACGCTCGGCGAAGCGAGCGTACACACGATACAACACAGGCAGGATAAACAGCAATAATTTAAGGAGGAAGAAATTAATACAACATTAGTTCCTGGATTGTAGCTTAGGTCTTACAAGAGTTCAGAGCGCACAATAAAGTTTAAAAATCGTAGCAGCGGAAGACTCGATTACAGACTCCGACACTCAAAATCTAAGCAAAAGCATGCACCCTGCCCACGGGCGTCATGCTGCTGGCCACTTCAAAGGTTACTGCGGCGACTCGCACAGTTCCCACTGGAGGTTCCCTACCTCGGAGTGAGGTTCCTCCCGGTGAAAGCTATCGCCCTGGTTCTGCGCGTCGTTTCCTGAAAACCACATATCGCTAACGCGTGAGCTTCTAAGAAGCTCAACAAGACTGACCCGTCAAAAGGCTGACTACAGCCGACTTATAGACATGAAGGCTGATGAGGGTGGGTTCTATTTGCAAAACGGACCCGCAACCTGTACTACTCTTGGTCAATTTTAGCACAGGTTAAGTAGTTAGGCTATAACTTTAATTAGCACTAGTCTAATCAAACATAATGAAAGTGACAAGTAAATAGAAATCATCATAATGCCAATCTCATTGCATCTCATCTTATTACGGAATGTGGTGCGTTTCACGAGCATGCTCACCAACTGGGAGCGACAGCGGTTCGAAACGATTTTTATACCCTGCAGGGGGAAACCTAATCGTACGACACGTGCGTGTCCCAGACTCACACGTGGCAACCGTTCACACCAGCTCCTGCAACGTCAATTCCCTCCTACGTCTGCCTTAGCAGCGCCGCATCCCACCAGACAACACGTCCCAGACGGTTTCTGTGGAGTTCCCACGCTGCCCACCCCAGATCTCCTCCTAGTCAGACACCGTAGGGCAGGTTCGACGTTGCGTTTACTAGGCTACGTAGGTTTACTGGGGCCCATTACACCCAGCATACGACCAGTACGTTCAACACTCGATCAGACTCGGACCACACGGATCAGACAAGTCTACGGTCACCCTGGACCCGGTCCAGTCGCCGACCTAATTGGTATCCTGTCTGACCCTCAAACTTTTATCCTTCTTTAATTATCTCATCATCAGGAGTTATAATGTATCAAGTGGTAGTTTCATCCAAGATCCTACCTTTCGCGAGCAGTGTCTACTCTGCTCGACTTCTCCCGGTAATAACTTGCTAAGCATAGCAACTATCTGGTCATCTATACTACTACCGGTAGGGTTTCCTATGGGAACAAATGCATCTAAGGTTGCAATCAACTCCTAACCACTTAATGCACAATCATGACATGACTCACTGAGTTGTAAAAAGAAAATTTAAAACAGAGTTAGTGCACCGGGGCTTGCCTGGCTCTTCAGCTTCTGGGTTGATCTCTTCTGCTGGAGCGGAGGAGTCGGGCTCTGCAGCTACCTCACGTGCTTCGGAATCTACATGATGCAGTATGATTAGGATAAGTTTAATTGAAAAGGCTTGTTGCTTTTATCGATAGTAATTTAGGGTTCCGTTTTGGCGACGCCCAGAATTAGGGTTAACCCTAATTACTCGACGCCTAAAATTAGGGTTGGGATGAAAGTTTTAATTAAACCTCAAGATTATTTTTAGTTGACAGAACTCTTTGAATTAAGCACTTTGAGCTTTGGGTGGGGCCAAGATGATTTTTCTAGATTTTATAAAAATTCATCGAAGTTCCTGTTTTCCAATCTTGTAAAGTCAAAATAACCTAGTAAATGTTTGATTCAGTCTAAAATATTTTATGTGGTCACTCATGAGCCTCAAATCTACAACTTTATTTAGGGTTTCATCACCGAATAGGACTTTTGCAATGTATTTTAGAAAATAGTATTTTAACTAGGCAGATTGCCGTTATTCAATAGGGTTACATATTATCACATGTTCCAAAAATCTTCATAAAATTCCAGGAGGTGTGTGTGGCCATGGTGCATTTTTGGATCAAAGGGCAGACCTAGCATTGCTATAGATTTCAAATTAAAATTTAAAAACAGAAAATAGGGTTTCTAATTAATTCTGCAAATGTTTGGTCATTTGTTAAAAAGTGTTTTAACAGAAAATTAGTACATGTCATGAGGATTCTAAAAAATTTTGTTTTGGAATTTTTGGGATTTTCTGTGATTTGTTTGGTATTTTACAAGACAGGACAATATTGGAGGAAAATAGAATTGGAACAGTGCTTAGGGCAGAACAGGGGAGCTGAGCTCCGACGAGCTCCGGCGGCCGATTCAGTCAAAAAGGGTGATCGGCTGCGCTCGATTCTTTGCCCTACACCATCTACGAGCTATGCCGAGGCCCGGCAACATGACAACGGTGAGGTTCCATCACCGGAGAGGGGTGCTCACCGTGGAGGTCGGCGGTGGCGGCGATGAGGAAGAGTTCCCGACGAGGTGAGCCGAATTCCGGATAGAGGAGAGCGCCGTGAGCTGCACAATGACTTGACAAGCGAGTTGAGCATGGGGAGAAGCACTGAAATTGGCCGGAGCATGGCCGGCGGCGAGGGGTGGCGGTTCTGCCCGAAGCTCGATGAAGGATTCACCGGAGGAACGGCGGAGGAAGAAAATTGGTTGGTCCAGGAGACTCACCGTGGTGCAGTGAACCTATTTGACGTGGTTAGAGGTCGCGGGGATGGCCGGGAGACAGGAGTCGACGGTGAGCTCAACTGGCGGCAGAAAGGGGAACTGGCGGCGGTGCAGGCGTTCTGTCGTCGCCGGTGAGCTTCTGCGGCCGAGCACTTGTCAAAACCGATCACCGGGATGAGGTGAAGTAGCCGGATGAAGGAATCGGATAATGAGGGTACCGTGAAGACGAATTTGATTGATTAGGGTTGGGGCGGTGCTCCTGTTGCCGGTGAGGTCGACAGCAGCGTTCCGGGCGGAGGGAGCGACGGGAGCGCAATTCAATGAACTGAGAGCTGCACTGGGGCGAGGGGAGTCGTTTAGGCAAGGTTTGATCGGTGGAGGAGGGCCGGAAGTGTGGTCTCACCGTGAGCTCCCTTGCGGCGGCAATGGCGACGGTGGCACCCGAGTGAAAGAAAACGGCAAGGCTTGCGTAGGAGCGAAATTGAGCGCGGGGAAAGTGAGAGTAGGGTTCAGTGCATCCCTTTTAAGTCGTTGCGTGGAGAGTTAGGGAGGGGAGCAGAGGGGGACGACGGAATTGGGCAGCGGGGGCGGTGGCCTGCGGCAGGAGCAGAGCAGAGCTCTGGCGCTGTTGGCGCGGGGAGGAGAGAAAGGAAGAGAGAGGGAGGGAAGGAGGAGGAGTAATGGAGGAGATCTTGGCGGGATTCTTGTCCATCGACTTGAAGGCTCGGCGCCGAGGGGAGCACCGGCCGGCGGAAGAGGCGGCTCTGCCGAGCGGCGGTTGGGCAACGGGGGCGGGCGGCACTGTTGCCCGTCACTCTGTTGTCGATTCAAATGAATTGCTACAGGTTCTCTCTGGTTCAAATTGAAAACTCTACCTCCGCAGCTCAGAAAATTATGAAAATTTTTGTGTATGCTCAGGGAATTATTTGGAACACTTTTTATTTAGGGTTCGAGTTCTGAATCAGCTCCAAAAATTTCTTGAATTTATGGGTCCACTTTAATTTGTGTGAATTTTTAAAGGGTTTGAACCTTCTCTAAAAATCTTGGATAAATTTCTAAAATTCTATTTTGAGGTGAACTTAATTGTTATGCAAAAATATAGCTAGGGTGTTGTGGGAAATTTGGTGGGTCACTCATTAGGGTTTAATTCCTGCCCGAAGGATTTAGTTTTCGACACTGTGGGTGGAAACCTTCTGAACCTAGTAATTGTGTTCTGCGGATTATCAAAGTTTTTTGTAGATTTCCTTTGGGGTATTTTAAACAACATCGCTCTTACTCCCATTGTTGGTTTTGCTTTTTGGTGTGAAATGTTGTCGATTAGGGTTTTAAGTTGCCGATTTAGGTCCTGGTGACACCTGGGGTGTCACAGTTTCCTGCACGCAATCGAAGAACGAGCAAGAAAAAGAGGCGAGCAATCTTATGTATTACTCGAAGGTGGAGTTCTGAATACACGTGGCAGCGCTGTAATGCGTGCGACGGCTGTAGCTAAAGCTATCAATTACAAAACTCTAGTCTAAACAGCGGCGGCTGTGTGGAATATAAAGTAGGGACGTCCTAGGGTTGAAGGCGGCCAGGGGTTGGACGCCCACAACTTGCTTAAGGCCCAACACGTTACATGGCCAAATTGGCCCAAACAGATGACGCAGCACCTTGCTGTGGTCACACAGAATGATCCACGGACCTTCTGGAGCTGGGACCAGAACCAAAACGATGGCGTCGTCGTCCCCTTTCCAACGAGTCCAAGATCTCCCCGTTTCGACGTCGTATGAGGGAGTTATGATCGAAACATCGACGACGTGTCTGCTGAATCCGAGGGCGACGTGGCAGTTGAGTTGGAGATGAGTTGCAACTTGGATAAGGCCATGGCGTCGGTGTGTTCGTTCGTTAGCAGCATGACGAAGTTCAGCTCTCGTGCACGGGCTCGAGTGATTGGCCCTTGATATGGAGGCGCCATTGGAGTTGCGTCCGACTCGGTCACAGCTTGAGGGAGCGCAGGCGTAGGTGCTGCTGTTTGAGAGTCGATGTCCTCATCATCCTCCCCTTCTTGAGCTGAAGTCGTCCTCGACGGCAGTTCCTCATCCTCGCCCGCATACGGTTTCAAATCTGCAACATTAAAACTAGTGGAAACACCAAACTCCGCAGGTAGGTCAAGAACATAAGCATTATCATTGATTTTAGTTAACACTTTAAATGGACCAGCAGCACGAGGCATTAATTTAGAGCGGCGCAAAGCAGGAAACCTATCCTTACGCAAGTATAACTGTGACACCCCAGGTGTCACCAGGGCAAAAAGTCGACAACAGTAAACCCTAATCCATAATTTCACTCACTTTAGAGCAGATTCAATCATAGAAATAAAAGGAAATATTGTTTAGAATGCTTTAAAGAGACACTATGACAAGTTTGACAAACAACAGAGCATTTTAGCAAATTCCGGAGAAATCTCAACTAAAAGTGTCGAAATCTCGTTAACAGAAAGAAATCCAAACCCTAACTCTTGACCATCAAAATTTCCACAGAACCCTAGCCATATTTTTACATAACAATTAAGTACACTTCAAAATAGAATTTTGGGAAATTATTCAAGAGTTTTGGAAAGGATTTAGACCTCTTACAAATTCACACAAGCTATAATCAACTTAGAAATTCAAGAATTTTTAGAGACCAAATCATGACTTGAACCTTAAAGGAAAAGTGTTCCAAATAAATTTCTGAGCTTGTACAAAAGTTCCCAAAATTTTTCGAGCTCGGGAAGTGTGCTGATTCTTTGAATTGTCTTCCAGCCTTGATGAAAAAGAAAAAAAAAACTGTTGCCGGGCGGGCTACAGTGCCCGCCCGCCCGACAACAGGGGCGCGCAGCCGCCCGGGCGCGCAGCCGCCCGGCCACGCCTCGTCCGACACGGCCGCATGCTCCCCCACGTCGCCTTCATTGCCGGCCGACCCCCCCTACCTCCTCACCCCCCCCCCTCGCTCTCTCCCTCTTCCTCCCTCTCTCTTTTTCTCGCCCGAGCCGCCCGACGCCGCCGACCGTTGCGGCCATGCCGACCCCCCCTGTCCCCTACCTTCTCCCTACCCCCGGCCCGTCTATAAATGGCGCGCGAGCTCCCCAGCTCCTTCCTCTCCATTTTTCTTCCTCCCACGCGCGAAGCTCCCTCTTCTCTGCCCCGGCCGCCGCCCACCGACTCTATTGCCGCCGCCTCCAAGGTGAAACCCTACCTCCGATCAATTTCAATCGAATTCACTCACCAAACCAGCTCCTCTCCACCTCGTGAAGCTCACAGCACTTTCCAATCCTCCGACGGCGAGCCACCTCGCCGGAATTTCATCGATCGCCGCCGTCCCGAGACACCCCCACGGTGAGACCCCCTCTGCCGTGCCCAACCTTGATGAATACCATGTTGCCGAGCTTCGTCATGTCGTGTGGATCATGAAAAGCCAAGGTTCGACGGCCGGCGACCACCCCATCGTCGGGAATTGGCCGCCGGAGCTCGTCGGAGACTGTGCCCTGTTTTTCTTTTTTCTAATTATTTTCCAGATTATTGCTCTGTCTTCTAAAATCCTAGAAAATCACAGGAAGATCCAAAAATGCCAAACCAAAATTTTTTAGAAACCTCATGAAAGGTACAAATTTTCTGTTAAAGCACTTTTTAACAAACGACCAAAAATTTGCAGAATTAATTAGAAACACTCCTTTCTGTTTTCGAATTTTAAATTGCATTATAGAGCAATGCTAGGGCTAACCTTTGATATAAAAGTATACCATGGTACTACACACCCTCTGGAATTTTATAAAGATTTTAGGAACATGAAATGGCATCTAACCCTATTAAATAACCTCAATCTGCCTAATCTAAATGCCATTTTCTAAAGTGCATTGTAAAAGTCATTTACAAGCTTAGACCCAAAAGAAAAGTTGTAGATCTGGTGCTCAGAAATGCTCACAAAAAGTTTCATAATTTTATTCTAGTGTTTACTAGTGCTTTCTGATTTTACAAGAGATAAAAACAGGAACTTTGATGAATTTTTATTAAATATAGAAAATTCATCTAGGCCCCACCCAAAGCCCAAAATGCTTATTCCAGAGAGTACTACCAACTAAAAATAATCTTGAGGAAGAATTAAAAATCTTCATTTTAACCCTAGTTTAATAGCCGAAGTAATTAAATAATATTAACCGATGAAAAGTGTCGCATTAACTTAACGAGAGTGAAGTTGTTGAACATGCCAACTAAAAGTCACCTCATGAAAGTTTAATAGATTTCTTTAAACATCATTCCCAGATTAAGAGTTGAATTTAATCGACGACGTCGAGTAATTAGGGTTAACCCTAATTCTGGGCGTCGCCAATCTCACCCTAGGTTATTATTGACAATAACAATAAGTTTCTATTTCATTGAACTTATCATAATCCTACTGCATCATGTAGATTCTGACGCTCACAAGGTAGCTGCCTTTCCGAGTTCCTCGACCCCCGCCGAAGAAGTCAACATCAGCTGAGAGGAACCAGGCAAGCCCCGGTGCACAACCAAATTTTCAAGTTTTACTTTTAACTAAGTGTGTCTTGTTTGTGCATTAAGTATTAGGAGTTGATTGAAACCATAGTTGCATTTGTTCTCATAGGAAAACCCTAACGGTAGTTGGTATAGACACCCCCTTAGTATGCTATGCTTAGTAGGTATTTTGTCGGTAGAAGTCGAGCAGAGTGGACGCTGCTCGCGAAAGGATAGGTTGTTGATTGAAACTATTTCATGAGAAGGGCCACACGAATGTGAATCAGTAAGAAAGATAAAAGTTTGAGGGTCAGACAGGATACAAAGTAGGTCGGCGACTGGACTGGGTCCAGGGTGACCGTAGACTTGTCTGATCCGTGTGGTCCGAGACTGATCGAGTGTTGAACGTACTGGTCGTATGCTGGGTGTTATGGGCCCCAGTAAACCTACGTAGCCTAGTGATTGCAACGTCGAACCTGCCCTACGATGTCTGACTAGGAGAAGATCTGGGGTGGGCAGCGTGGGAACTCCACAGAAACCGTCTGGGACGTGTTGTCTGGTGGGACGCGGCGCTGCTAAGGCAGGCGTAGGAGGGAATTGACGTTGCAGGAGCTGGTGTGAACGGTTGCCACGTGCGAGTCTGGGACACGCACGTGTCGTACGGTCAGGTATTCCCCTGCAGGGTATAAAATCGTTTCGAACCGCTGTCGCTCCCAGTTAGTGAGCATGCTCGTGAAACGCACCACATTCTAGTAAAATAGGTTGAAACACCATGAGAATGAATTATGAATATTAATATTGTTATTGTTGATTCTGTTATGTTTGTTTAGTTCAGTGCTAACTAAATTTACTTTCTAATCATTTAATCTGATGCTAAAACTTGACAAGAGTAGTATAGGCTTGCGAGTCCTTTTGCAAGTAAACCCTCCCGAGTCAGGCTTCATGTCTAGGAGTCGGCTGTAGTCAGCCACTTTTGTCGGGTAAGTCTTGCTGAGCTTCTTAGAAGCTCACGCGTTAGTGTTTTGTGGTTTTCAGGCGCCGTCATGCAGGAACCAGCAGGTAGCTTTCATTGGGAGGAGCCTCCCCTCGAGTTTGGGAACCTCCAGTGGGAGCTGTGCGAGTCGCCGCAGTGAATGTTGAAGTGGCTGGTAGCATGACGCCCGTGGGCACGGCGCGTGCTTTTGCTTAAGTCCGAGTGTCGGAGTTGTAATAGTTCTAGTCTTTCGCTGTTATCGTTTTCGAAACTTCTGCGTACTCTGAAACAATGTAATATTTAACTTTAAATTTATGAACCAATGATGTATTAAGTTCTCTCTTCTTGTAAATTATTGCTGTTTATCCCTGCCTGTGTTGTATTGTGTGTACGCTCGCTCCGCCGAGCGTTGCCCAACAAGATCTTGGCTTAACGACTGACCAGATCCGTCCCGAGATGAGGTTTTTCTGGGCGGGTCGTGTCAGTAACCAAACCATATCACCGGGTTCAAAAGTAACATGTTTGCGCCCTTTACTACCAGCAACCTGATATTTAGCATTAGCAGCAGCAATATTTTGTTGTGTTTGCTCATGTAAATGCCTCATTTGATCAACATGTGCAACGGCATCTACATGTGGCTCATCCTCAGCATCAACGGAAAACAAATCAATAGGCGCCCGAGGTATGTAACCATAAACAACCTCAAAAGGACACATCTTAGTGGAAGCATGTGTAGCATGGTTATAAGCAAATTCAACATGAGGTAAGCCAAAGCCTCAAATTTTTATCCAAAACAGCCCGAAGCATGGTAGACAAAGTGCATTCACGACCTCAGTTTGCCCATCAGTTTGAGGATGACAAGTGGTGCTAAAAAGTAACTTAGTGCCTAATTTATTCCAAAGACAACGCTAAAAATGACTAAGAAACTTAGCATCACGATCAGAGACAATTGTTTTAGGAATTCCATGCAAGCGAACAATCTCTCTAAAGAACAAATCAGCAATCATGGATGTATCATCAGTTTTATGACAAGGCATAAAATGAGCCATTTTAGAGAATCTATCAACAACAACAAATATGTTGTCCCTCCCCTTCTTAGTGCGAGGCAATCCCAAAACAAAATCGATCGAAATATCATGCTAAGGAGCAGAAGGAACAGGGAGAGGCAGATACAATCCATGGTTACCTAAACGAGACTTAGCTTTCTGGCACGTAGTGCAACATGCAACAAGGCGCTCCACATCACGCCGCATCCGGGGCCAAAAGAAGTGTTCGTTCAGCACCTCTTGTGTCTTGAAAACACCGAAGTGACCCATGAGGCCGCCTCCATGAGCTTCCTGCAGCAACAAAAAACGAACCGAACCAGTTGGAATGCACAGCTTGTTAGCACGAAACAGGAACCCATCCTGTATATGAAACTTGCCCCATGGTTTGCCATCCTTACAATGTGAAATAATATCATGAAAATCAGCATCATCCACATATTGATCTTTCAATGTTTGCAAACCAAAGATTTTAAAATCTAATTGGGACAGCATGGTATAGCGACGAGACAAAGCATCAGCAATGACATTTTCCTTCCCGTTCTTGTGTTTAATGATGTAGGGAAAGGACTCAATAAATTCTACCCATTTAGCATGTCTACGGTTCAGATTCGTTTGGGTACGAATGTGTTTCAAAGCCTCATGATCAGAATGAGTAATAAATTCGCGAGGCCACAAGTAATGCTGCCATGTTTGCAAAGTGCGCACTAAAGCATATAACTCCTTATCATAAGTTGAATAGTTCAGGGCAGCACCGCTCAATTTCTCACTAAAGTAAGCAACGGGTTTACGGTCTTGAAGCAAAACAGCACCTAAACCTATGCCACTAGCATCACATTCTAATTCAAACACTTTATTGAAATCAGGCAATTGTAAAAGAGGAACATGAGTTAACCTGTCCTTCAAAGTGTTGAATGCATCTTCCTGTGGTGCGCCCCAAGTAAAGGAAACTCCTTTCTTTGTGAGCTCATGCAATGGGGCAGCAATGGAGCTGAAAGCACGCACGAACCTTCGGTAGAACCCGGCGAGGCCAAGGAAACTCCGAATCTGCGTGACCGTCGTCGGTGTAGGCCAGCTCTGAATGGCCTCCACCTTGCTGCTATCCACCTCAATTCCCTGTGAAGTAACAACATAGCCAAGAAAAGAGACGCGTTGCGTGCAAAAGGTGCATTTTTCCAAGTTACCGAACAAGCGAGCAGCACGTAAAGCATCAAAAACAGCACGCATATGTTCTAAATGTTCATCCATAGACTTGCTGTAAATAAGATTATCATCAAAGTAAACAACAACAAATAGTCCTATGAATGGCCTAAGAACTTCATTCATTAAGTGCATGAAAGTGCTGGGAGCATTAGACAAACCAAACGGCATAACCAACCATTCATATAAGCCAAATTTGGTTTTGAAAGCTGTTTTCCATTCATCTCCCAATTTCATCCTAATCTGATGGTACCCACTGCGCAGATCAACCTTAGAAAAGATAGTGGCACCACTAAGCTCATCAAGCATATCATCAAGGCGTGGTATAGGATATCGATAACGAATTGTGATGTTATTGATAGCACGACAATCTACACACATACGTCAGGAGCCATCTTTCTTAGGGACAAGCAAAACAGGAACCGAGCAAGGACTGAGAGACTCACGAATGTAGCCCTTATCAAGCAGCGCTTGTACCTGGCGCTGGATCTCCTTCGTCTTATCGGGATTAGTGCGGTACGGGGCACGGTTTGGAAGCTGGGCGCCGGGAATGAGATCGATCTGATGTTCAATGCCACGGATAGGAGGAAGACCCGGTGGCAAGTCCTTGGGAAAGACATCGGCATACTCCTGCAAAAGGTTAGCAACAACAGGGGGAATATCCAAGAATGGTGCCTCATCAAGCGAAACAAGCATGCGGGAGCAAACAAGTGCATAGCAAGGCAGATTATCATCAAGCAGCTCAGCAAAATCAGCACGTGTAGCAAGCAAAACAGGGGTATGCAACTTGATTTCAGATTTAGCAGGAGCAAGTGGAGGTGATGTGTGAGACTTTGCTGTCTTGGCCGCCCTAGCCATGTCATCTTTCAAAATTTGGTCCGGGGTCATGGGATGAATAATTATTTTCTTGCCCTTAAACATGAATGAATAATGATTCAAACGGCCATGATGCACACAATCAGTATCATATTGCCAAGGGCGACCAAGTAACAAGGAACATGCTTCCATAGGTACAACATCACAATCAATAATCAGAATAAGCGCCCAAAGAAAAGGGGACACGTACCGAGCGTGTTACCTTTATTTTGCCGCCATCATTAAGCCACTGAATGTGATATGGATGTGGGTGATGTCGGGTGGGCAATGATAATTGCTCTACCAAGGTGTACTGGCCAAATTGTTGCAGCTGCCACCGTCGATGATGATTCGAATGGCCCGTTCTTGCACAACGCCCTTGGTATGGAAGATGGTGTGTCGCTGATTTTTCTCGTGCTGGGAAACCTGTGTGCTGAGAACACGCTGCACAACAAGACTCTCATACCTATCGGCGTCGCTAGGAGCAACATGGACCTCCGTATTACTTGCATGGTCAGTGGCGAGCATAGCATGTGTAGTTTCCTCGGAATCACTATCTGAAGAGTACTCACCATCGTCATGAATCAGCAAGATACGCTTGTTCGGGTAGTCCCGAATCATGTGACCGTAGCCTTTGCAACGATGACACTGAATGTCCCGAGTGCGCCCGGTGGAAGGAGCAGCGCCCTTGGCCGGCGGTGCTGCGGGCTTGGCCGGCTGCTCGTGTGTAGGTGCGCTGGGAGTGGACGGCGCACGCTCGCGCGGCGTGGAAGACGAAGTAGAAGACGCCGGACGTGGAGCTGTAGTGGGAGCTTGGCTGCGTCCTGCAAAAGAGTTAGTGCGTGTCGACGATTGCCGTCCCTGCACTTCATGTTCAGCTTTGCAAGCAAATTGAAACAAAGTGGTCATATCATCATATTCCTTGTAATCAAGGATGTCCTGAATTTCACGGTGCAAACCACCCCGAAAACGTGCCATAGCAGCATCATCCGTTTCGACTAACCCACAACGAATCATACCCTTTTGTAAAGCTTGGTAATATGCCTCAACAGTTTGGGAACCTTGTTGAAAACGTTGCATTTGGTTAAGTAGATCACGGGCATAATATGAGGGAACAAATCTGTGACGCATGGCAGTTTTTAATGCAGTCCAAGTGTTTGGAATGTCATTGCGATACTTGTTCTTATATTCACGCCACCAAATTAAAGCAAAATCAGTAAATTCACTAATAGCAGCTTTAACTTGTTGATTAGCAGGAATGTCATGGCATGAAAATTTCTGTTCTACTTCAAGTTCCCAATCAAGATAAGCAGCAGGGTCATATTTGCCAGTAAATGTTGGAATTTGAAATTTAATCTTGGCAAATGAATCAGAAAGTGGAACACGTACCCTACGTGCACGGCCGCGGCGATCCCCATCGTCCTGCTCCGTGTCACCGCCATAGTCGCGCGCCTGCTGCAACTCCCTGAGCTGCGTGGACAAGGTCTCAAGGCGAGTCATGATCGTCTCGAGCGTTGTGTGGGCAGCCGTCTGAGCTAGGTCGATCTGGTCGAAGCGATCAGCCGACGAAGTGATCGTGGAGTCCAGCCGTTCGTGCATCATTTTGATGTCGCCGGCAAGACCCTTGACGTGCGCTTGCACGTCTTGGAGCGTGGCGTCCTGCTGTGTCGCTTTCCCCTTGTCGTCGTCCCCTGCCATGGTTAGCGAAAACAAGAAGAAAACAGCAAGGAGAAAATAGCCCTACTACTACAGGTATATGGTGGAAGGCAAAACGCAATCAAATGCTGCGATCAAGTTCTTACCCGTTCTCACCAAGCACACAGTGGCGATCTGCAACCAACGGGTAGTACCTGTGAAAGATTGGAGAAGCGATTGCCAGGCGGAACAAGACCTGCTCGTAGTAGAAATATGTGTAGTTCTGGGTAGGCTGCACTCAAGACAAGGGTTAGCACGATCAAACAATAATTGCAAAGTTGAATAAGAGTGCTAAACACGTATGAACGCTGCTGGAAACAAGTGCGAGAAGGAGGTAGGGTTGTAGGGAAGACAGGGGTAAAAAGGTAATTAAAAGATGCTCTCTCTCTCTCTGTGGAGTAAGGTCGAAACTTATCAATGTGCGGATGCTGCAGTGACCCAAGATTCACGAGTCCAACGAGGACACATGGCGAAACAGAGCGGTTGGAATTGTCCAAGCAAAACCGATCACCAGAAACAATTCTCTGCTGTTCGGGTTTCTTGTTTTTTTTTTTTTGGCACACCTGCGTGCTCGTTTCTCTCTTTTTTTTTTTTGTATTGGACAGTCACAGGAGCGAAGCAGAACAGAACGTAACCAAGCAAACAAAACGGGGACCGGCTAGAACAGATGGAACTAGCAGGTAGGGCGTATGGGTGGAGCCTGCGTGTGGAGGGAGTGGGGCGGGGGGTAGAGTTTGCAATGGCGAGAACAAATGAAACTAGGGTTGGTGGTGCAGCAGGTAGGGCGCGTGGGGTGGGTGGGGGGTGTAGGGTTTGTCTGCGCGGCAGCTAGAAAAATAACAGATTGGAAACAAAAACACGAGAACCAGCAACAATCGACGCGAAGCACACAAACTCAACAATGCAGAATTACTGAATGAAAGTGCAAGGCGCAAAGGTGCTGGGATAACAGATCTAACCTAACAAAATTTTTGTTTTTTCTTGGTTTATATGGACTAGGATGAACGAAGAACGCATGATAAACTCACCGAGAAACACTGGAATCTGATACCACTTGATAGAGCTGGAGTGCCCGATCTTTCGGTGAGTGGAGATAAATTCGATCTGGTGGAAGTAGACCCTCACGATCCGACTGCGACGAGCAAGCCCGAAGCGCCAATGCAATCGCTGAACCAACTTCCGATGGTTACCGACCTCGCGGGTGCAAGATCAGCCTGATCACAAAGATCGTTTCCTGCACGCAATCGAAGAACGAGCAAGAAAAAGAGGCGAGCAATCTGATGTATTACTCGAAGGTGGAGTTCTGAATACACGTGGCAGCGCTGTAATGCGTGCGACGGCTGTAGCTAAAGCTATCAATTAAACAAAACTCTAGTCTAAACAGCGGCGGCTGTGTGGAATATAAAGTAGGGACGTCCTAGGGTTGAAGGCGGCCAGGGGTTGGACGCCCACAACTTGGGCTTAAGGCCCAACACGTTACATGGCCAAATTAGCCCAAACAGGTGACGCAGCACCTTGCTGTGGTCACACAGAATGATCCACGGACCTTCTGGAGCTGGGACCAGAACAAAAACGATGGCGTCGTCGTCCCCTTTCCAACGAGTCCAAGATCTCCCCGTTTCGACGTCGTATGAGGGAGTTATGATCGAAACATCGACGACGTGTCTGCTGAATCCGAGGGCGACGTGGCAGTTGAGTTGGAGATGAGTTGCAACTTGGAGAAGGCCATGGCGTCGGTGTGTTCGTTCCTTAGCAGCATGACGAAGTTCAGCTCTCGTGCACGGGCTCGAGTGATTGGCCCTTGATATGGAGGCGCCACTGGAGTTGCGTCCGACTCGGTCACAGCTTGAGGGAGCGCAGGCGCAGGTGCTGCTGTTTGAGAGTCGATGTCCTCATCAGAGAAGGGGGGGGGGGGGGGGTGGGCAGCGTGTCGTCGGTTGGGGGACGACGGCGGTGGCATGCGCCAGAGGAGGAGTGTGGCGCGGGGGAGAGAAGGAGAGAGAGGAGGGGAGGAGCAGAGGAAGATCTTCACGTGGGATTTGCTCGACAACATGATGGAGCTGCGGGAAAAGGCGCGTCGGTTGGCCGCGGCGGCGGGCCGATTTTCTTTTGATTTGTTTTTGCAAATTAATTCAAAATCCCTTCCTAAATTCAAATGAAATTTGTACTTCCTGAGCTTGGAGAATTTTAAAAATTTTTGTGGGCATTCAATTAATTATTGGGAACAATTTGCATTAAAGGATGAAGTCCTGATTCTGCCTCCAAAAATTTGGGAATTTCCAATTATATTCAAGATTGTTTGAATTTTTAAGGGGGTCAAATCTTTTCCAAAAATTCTAATAAAATTTCTAAAATTCTATTTCGAAGTGAACTTAATTTCCATGTAGAAACATTGCTAGGGTTGTATGGGATTTTTGATGGGTTTTAAAAGTGGTGATGGAATTTTTACCTGCTCAAGAATAATTTTGGTACTGCAGTCTAAAAGTTCCTAATTAATAAAATTGTTCAGTAATTCACCAAACATTTTGTGGGGGTTCATGGAAGTGTTTCAAACAAGATTTCTTATTAGCTCAAGTGTAAATTTTGCTTCAAAGTGCAAGAATTTATTTTTAGGGTTTAAAATTTGTCGATAAATTTTAAGTGACACCTAGGGTGTCACATGTGGGGATAGAATGTGGAGTCCAACCTGCCTCTGCATGAGGAACCAAAATTGTCTTAAAAAAGACACAGGAAACCAGAAGATGATCAATCAACTCTTCCTCTTGATCACATAGCGGACATACCTCATGATGAGGGAGCCCGTGCCTTGCCAACCTGTCTGCAGTCCAGTAGTGGTTGTGCGCCACTAACCACATAAAGAAATGGCACTTAGGCGGCGCCCACGACCTCCATATTCTTTGCCATGGGCCAAACTGTATTGCACCAATAAATAGGCCTTCATATGCTGATTTAGCTGAGTAGTGCCCACTATAAGAAAGCCGCCATTTGTGACAATCTTGTATTTCTGGTTGTAAAGCTACCTCCTCAAGAATGTTCCATAGTTGTAGATACTCGATCGGTACTCCTACTGTGAAGGGCCCCAAAATATCCAAAATCCAAGAGTGATTAAAGAGAGCCTCTTTGATTGTATGACGCTTAGTTCTCTTTCTTGGTCTTGCAGCAAAAAGACGAGGCACAAGTTGCTCAATACTCTTTCCATGGAGCCATCGGTCAGTCCAAAAAATGAGTATGCTCTCCATTTCCCACTTCTCACGCCATAACAGCAGAGAAAAAAGCACGGACCTGCTCCGGATCCTGGACCGGGAACCTTGACCATGGTTGATGTTGCTCTGTCTTGTGCAACCAAAGCCATCGTACCCTCAATCCCCAGCCCAATTTGGTGAGGTTTGAAATACAAAGACCACCAAGCTCAACCGGCCTGCAAACCGTGCCCCAGGCAACAAGACAATGGCCACCTTTTGCATCCTTACATCCCCTCCAAAGATAACCACGCTGTATTTTTTCCACCTCCTTAATGGCCCATTGTGGAAGATCAATGGCCATCAGCGTTGAGGTCATAACAAATTGAATGTGTATTCTTCGACCGGCCTGGGTCAGTAACTCAGACTTCCATCCGGGTAGTAAGTCAGGAATGCGATCAAGGATGGGCTGGACTTGTTCTCTTGTTAACTTTTTTAACAAGAGAGACAAACCAAGATATTTGCAAGGAAAATCAGCAAGCTCGCAAGGAAGATGTTGCTGGATTACCTGAAGCTCATTTTCCCCACACCAAATAGGAAACACATTGCTCTTTTTTAGATTAGTCTTGAGTCCAAATGACTCACCGAAAATCTGTAACAAGTCCAAAGTGAATTCAATATCAGCGGCTTCCAGGCGTAGAAAGAGAACCACATCATCAGCATAGAGAGAAATATGATGATGCAGAGCGCATTGTGAGAGGGGCCGTAATAGCTTCAGTTCAGCACGTCCATGACTAAGATGAATAGCATAGGAGATAGAATCTCCTTGCCTCAAACCACATCGGTGAATAATCCTTTCACCAGGAATTCCATTCGTAAGAACTTGAGTAGAAGAAGAGGCCAATAATCCACAAGTTATATCTCTCCAAATCTGTCCAAAGCCTAAGTGCTGAAGTACTTCAATCAAAAAGAGCCAGGAAACAGAATCAAAGGCCTTAGAAATGTCAAGCTTCAGAAGGATGCGTGGCTGTTTTGATTGGTGAAGAAATCTCGCCATCTGTTGCACTAACAACATGAAATTATCTCTGACCCTTAATAAAAGCACTTTGATTATGTGACACCATTTCATGCAAGCGACCAGCCAACCTATTTGCCAGCAGCTTGGTAATAAGCTTAGGAAAGCTATGGACCAAACTGATCGGACGATAATGCTTTGGTTGGTCAGCTTCATCTTTTTTTGGAGTAAGGGTAATATATACAGTATTTAGCACATGGAAGCCCATGAGTTTTCTGCTCCATATTGCTGAGATAGCAACCATGATGTCACTTTTTATTATAGGCCAGCAAGATTTATAAAAGAGCCCAGTAAAACCATCCGGTCCTGGAGCTTTATCGGAAGGTAATTTTTTGACTGTGGCCCAAATCTCCTCCTCCGAAAAAGGTACCTCCAGGGCAGATAGGTCATGCGCTTGGATTCCCAATTCATCAAGGTTTATTGAATGTTTCCTGACCAAATTTGTTCCAAGCAAATTCTCATAAAACTCATCAACCAATCTGGCCTTGTCTTCATGCTTTGTATAAACCTGTCCTTCTGAAGTTAACTTTGTAATAAAATCCTTACGCTTCCGGTGTCGTGCATGCAGGTGAAACAGTTTGGTGTTGGCATCACCATCGTGCAGCCACCCGATATGCGACCGAAGACGAGCAATGGTACGCTTGAGAGACGCAAGAGCAAGGCTGTGGTTTTTAAGATTATTCTTCAACCACACCTCTTCATAAGAGATAGCACGACTGTCATGGCGATCTCCAGCTGATGTAGCACTTCACGGGCCAGAACCAGTTGGGAATTGACATTTCCAACTGTTTTGTCACTCCAACTTTGAAGTCTTCGTGTCACTGCCTTGAATTTTTTTCTCCAATGTGCTAAAAGGACAGTTTTCGACCTGAACTGAACTCCAGGCATCAGGCACAGCATCCTGAAAACCCTCAAGTTTAGGCCAAAATGCTTCAAAATGAAAGCGCCGCTGCTGGCCAGCTTTGTTGTCTTGCAGACCAAGGTGTAAGGGACAGTGATCAGAGTCTTCCGATGCCATACTTTGAAGCAAGCAGTTAGGGTACAGTTCCTCCCAATCAACCGAACATAAGACTCTGTCCAGTTTTACCAATGTAGGAGAGATTTGCTGATTCGACCAAGTGAATTTCCGTCCATGTAATGGGATTTCTTTCAGAGCAAGATCTTCAATCAAGCTCCTAAAACGACCCATCATTGCCCTATTGTAGTTGCTGTTATTCTTGTCTTCATCTTTGTAAATCAGATTGAAATCCCCTGCTAATACCCAAGGGCCAGGACAGGCAGCACGAATATCCCGTAACTCCTGCAAGAATTGAATCGTATCTTCTATTCCTTGCGGTCCATAGACGCATGTTAACCACCAGGAAGGACCATCATTCGAGCAAAATTCAATTGAAACGCTATTGCCATCAACCCGGTTCACTCCTGTAACTCCAATATGTTGCCGCCAAGCCACTAGAATGCCACCGCTAGCGCCTACTGCAGATAGCTCGACAAAGTCAGAGAAATCTGACCCGAGGGCTGACAGAATAACTCGACGGGAGAGGGCAGTAGGCTTTGCTTCCTACAAGCATACCACGTCGGACCAAGAAGATTCCAGTAGTGTACGGACTGAATCCTGTCGAGCTGAGGAACTAAGACCACGCACATTCCAAATTAATATATTTGTTGGATCCATTACAGCAAGAGAAAAGAGGGGGGCGACCAGAGCAAATACAAGCAGCAGATTACGCCACAATGACTTCTTTGTCATACTGACCAAGCCCTTCAGGTACAGTCCATTTGAAGAGCGCAGCCAATGCTTGCACATGTGAGTCATACAGGTGCGCAAAGAGCTTCGCGTACTCATCTTGAGCCTGCTGATCAATGCTTCCCTGATCATCAATTATTTCCAGCGAGCGGATAACTTTCTTCCTCGATCTTCTTTCTAATTCCCCAAGCTGCAGTTCTGGCTGTGTACCAGCAATACGACGGCTACATCGTGGAATTTGTCCAGGCAACAATGCCTTGACGCGGTGCTTGCTGCTAGCTGCCGCCGGCAACAAGGCAGCTGTATGTCTCATGATTTTGTTGATGAAGGCCGTGTGAATATTTGGAGGCGGAAGGGATTGCTCCGCAAGTGGAGTCTCCGAAGCGACTACCACGCTTGCGGCAGCAACTGGTGGAACAGGGTCACAACATTCGTTGCAGCCGGTGAAGATGGAGCCACTTCAGCAGAGGATGGAGCTAATGCTATGACGCCCCCTGCTGGCTGGACGTCCAGAACCAAGGACGGAGCTGCAGCTACCACATCCTCAGTCCTCCCAGGTGAAGGAAGATGGAGACGCGTACGCCGCCTCCTCGAATAGACTTTACAGATGTTAATAGAATTGTTTCCCTGTGTTGGAGAGGCCAGCACCATTGGAGATCGTAGCTCAGAGAATTCTGGAAGATGTTCCTCGTGGTGAGCCTGGGGTGGCCGGTTTCTATGAGGACAGCCCATCCGTTGCCTCCTCATGGCCCATAGAGTCACCCATTAAAACAGGCCAGGCGCGTGTTCAATACCTGGCCCATCAACGCAGCTTGGGTCTGCAGAAACTGTAGTTGTGTTGCTGTCCAGCCTGGTTTCAACAAAGCGCTCCAACATCGGAGAGACCACCGAGACGCCCACGGACATGAGAGACAGAGCAGCCACCAGCGGCTCCTTCCCAAGGTGCAGCAGTGGCGAAGCAGCTTCAGGGGCTGCCGCCTCGGATGTGGCAGCAAGGTGCATTTTAGAGGCGAGTGTGCGATGGCGCGTGTCATGCAAATCGGGTGCCATTTTCGCACCACTTTTACTTCGGAAATGAAACTCTCCCAAACACCCAAAATATGTTTGTTTGGCCCAATCAAGTCTATCGGATGTGCTTTTGGGTGTGCTTTCACGGAAAGGTTCCGATGTGTGCGATGGCGCGTGTCATGTAAAACGGGTGCCGTTTTCGCACCACTTTTTCTTCCGAATTGAAACTGTCTGAAACATCAAAAACATGTTTGTTTGGCCCCAACGAGTGTATCAGATGCGTTTCTGGGTGTGCTTCAGCGGAATGATTCCGATGTGTGCGATGGCGTGTGTCATGCAAATCGGGTGCCGTTTTCGCACCACTTTTACTTCCGAAATGAAACTGTCCGAAACACCAAAAACATGTTTGTTTGGCCCCAACGAGTGTATCGGATGCGTTTCTGGTTGTCCTTCAGCGGAATGGTGCCGATGTGTGCGATGGCGCGTGTCACGCAAAAAGGGTGCCGTTTTTGCTCCACTTTTACTTCGGAAATGAAACTCTCCGAAACACCCAAAACATGTTTGTTGGGCCCGAACGAGTGTATCGAATGCGTTTTTGGGTGTGCTTCGACGGAAGGGTTCCAATGTGTGCAATGGCGCGTGTCACGCAAAACGGGTGCCGTTTTCGCTCCACTTTTTCTTCTGAAATGAAACTCTCCAAAACACAAAACATGTTTGTTTCGCTCCAACGAGTCTATGGGATGCGTTTTTGCTGTGCTTTCACGGAATGGTTCCGATGTGCGCGATGGCGCGTGTCATGCAAATCGGGTGCCGTTTTCGCACCACTTTTACTTCGGAAATGAAACTCTCCGAAACACCCAAAACATGTTTGTTTGGCCCAAACGAGTGTATCGGCTGCGTTTTTGGCTGTGCTTCAACGGAAGGGTTCCGATGTGTGCGATGGCGCGTGTCACGCAAAACGGGTGTCGTTTTTGCTCCACTTTTACTTCGGAAAGGAAACTCTCCGAAACACCGAAAACATGTTCGTTTGGCCCAAACGAGTGTATCGGATGCGTTTTTGGGTGTGCTTCGACGGAATGGTTCCGATGTGTTCGATGGCGCGTGTCTAGCAAATCAGGTGCCGTTTTCGCACCACTTTTACTTCTGAAATGAAACTCTCCGATACCAAAAACATGTTTGTTTGGCCCAAACGAGTGTATCGGATGCGTTTTTGGGTGTGCTTCGACGGAAGGGTTCCGATGTGTGCAATGGCGCGTGTCATGCAAATCGGGTGCGTTTTCGCACCACTTTTTCTTCTGAAATAAAATTCTCCGAAACACACAAAACTTGTTTGTTTGGCCCCAACAAGTCTATGGGATGCGTTTTTGGTGTGCTTTGACGGAATGGTTCCGATGTGTGCGATGGAGCGTTCATGCAAATCGGGTGCCGTTTTTGCACCATTTTTACTTCCGAAATGAAACTCTCCGAAACACCCAAAACATGTTTGTTTGGCCCAAATGTGTGTATCGGATGCGTTTTTGGGTGTGCTTCGACGGAAGGGTTCCGATGTGTTCGATGGCGCATGTCATGCAAATCGGGGGCCGTCTTCGCACCACTTTTACTTCGGAAATGAAACTCTCCGGAACACCAAAAACATGTTTGTTTAGCCCAAACCAGTGTATCGGATGTGTTATTGGGAGTGCTTTGACGGAAAGGTTCCGATGTGTGCCATGGCGCGTATCATGCAAATCGGGTGTCGTTTTCGCACCACTTTTATTTCGGAAATAAAACTCTCGGAAACACTCAAAACATGTTTGTTTAGCCCAAACGAGTGTATCGGATGTGTAATTGGGTGTGCTTCGACGGAAGGGTTCCGATGTGTTCGATGGCGCGTGTCATGCAAATCGGGTGCCGTTTTCGCACCACTTTTACTTCGGAAATGAAACTCTCTGAAACACCCAAAACATATTTGTTTGGCCCAAACGAGTGTATCGGCTGCGTTTTTGGGTGTGCTTCGACGGAAGGGTTCCAATGTGTGCGATGGCGCGTGTCATGCAAAACGGGTGCCATTTTTGCACCACTTTTACTTCGGAAATGAAACTCTCCGAAACACCAAAAACATGTTTGTTTGGCCCAAACGAGTGTATCGGATGCATTTTTGGGTGTGCTTCGACGGAAGGGTTCCGATGTGTGCGATCGCGCGTGTCATGCAAATCGGGTGCCGTTTTCGCACCACTTTTTCTTCTGAAATGAAACTGTCCGAAACACCAAAAACATGTTTGTTTGGCCCCAACAAGTGTATCGGATGCGTTTCTGGGTGTGCTTCAGCGGAAGGGTTCCGATGTGTGCGATGGCGCGTGTCATGCAATCGGGTGCCGTTTTCGCACCACTTTTACTTCGGAAATGAAACTCTCCGAAACACCAAAAACATGTTTGTTTGGCCCAAACGAGTGTATCGGATGCGTTTTTGGGTGTCCTTCGACGGAAGGGTTCCGATGTGTTCGATGGCGCGTGTCATGCAAATCGGGTACCATTTTCGCACCACTTTTTCTTCCGAAATGAAACTGTCCGAAACACCAAAAACATGTTTGTTTGGGCCCAACGAGTGTATCGGATGCGTTTCTGGGTTTGCTTCAGCGGAATGGTTCCGATGTGTGCGATGGCGCGTGTCATGCAAATCGGGTGCTGTTTTCGCACCGCTTTTACTTCGGAAATGAAACTCTCCGAAACACCCAAAACATGTTTGTTTAGCCCAAACGAGTGTATCGGATGTGTTTTTGGGTGTCCTTCGTCGGAAGGGTTCCGATGTGTTCGATGGCGTGTGTCATGCAAATCGGGTGCCGTTTTCACACCACTTTTACTTTGGAAATGAAACTCTCCGAAATACCAAAAACTTGTTTTTTTGGCCCAAACGAGTGTATCGGATGCGTTTTTGGTTGTGCTTCGACGGAAGGGTTCCGATGTGTGCGATGGCGCGTGTCATGCAAATCGGGTGCCGTTTTCGCACCACTTTTACTTCGGAAATGAAACTCTCCGGAACACCAAAAACATGTTTGTTTAGCCCAAACCAGTGTATCGGATGTGTTATTGGGAGTGCTTTGACGGAAGGGTTCCGATGTGTGCCATGGCGCGTATCATGCAAATCGGGTGTCGTTTTCGCACCACTTTTATTTCGGAAATGAAACTCTACGAAACACCCAAAACATGTTGGTTTAGCCCAAATGAGTGTATGGGAGGTGTTTTTGGGTGTGCTTCGACGGAATGGTTCCGATGTGCGCGATGTCGCGTGTCACGCAAAACGGGTGCCGTTTTCGCACCACTTTTACTTCGGAAATGAAACTCTACGAAACACCCAAAACATGTTGGTTTAGCCCAAATGAGTGTATGGGAGGTGTTTTTGGGTGTGCTTCGACGGAATGGTTCCGATGTGCGTGATGTCACGTGACACGCAAAACGGGTGCCGTATTCGCACTACTTTTACTTCGGAAATGAAACTCTATGAAACACCCAAAACATGTTGGTTTAGCCCAAATGAGTGCATGGGAGGTGTGGTTGGGTGTGCTTCGACGGAAGGGTTCCGATGTGTGCGATGGCGCGTGTCACGCAAAACGGGTGCCGTTTTCGCACCACTTTTTCTTCTGAAATGAAATTCTCCGAAACACACAAAACTTGTTTGTTTGGCCCCAACGAGTCTATGGGATGCGCTTTTGGTGTGCTTTGACGGAATGGTTCCGATGTGTGCGATGGAGCGTTCATGCAAATCGGGGGCCGTTTTCGCACCACTTTTACTTCGGAAATGAAACTCTCCGGAACACCAAAAACATGTTTGTTTAGCCCAAACCAGTGTATCGGATGTGTTATTGGGAGTGCTTTGACGGAAGGGTTCCGATGTGTGCCATGGCGCGTATCATGCAAATCGGGTGTCGTTTTCGCACCACTTTTATTTCGGAAATAAAACTCTCGGAAACACCCAAAACATGTTTGTTTAGCCCAAACGAGTGTATCGGATGTGTTATTGGGTGTGCTTCGACGGAAGGGTTCCGATGTGTTCGATGGCGCGTGTCATGCAAATCGGGTGCCGTTTTCGCACCACGTTTTCTTCCGAAATGAAACTGTCCGAAACACCAAAAACATGTTTGTTTGGCCCCAACGAGTGTATCGGATGCGTTTCTGGGTGTGCTTCAGCAGAATGGTTCCGATGTGTGCGATGGCGCGTGTCATGCAAATCGGGTGCCGTTTTCGCACCACTTTTACTTCGGAAATGAAACTCTTCGAAACACCCAAAACATGTTTGTATGGCCCAAGCAAGTGTATCATATGCGTTTTTGGTTGTGCTTCGACGGAATGGTACCGATGTGCGCGATGTCGCGTGTCATGCAAATCGGGTGCCGTTTTCGCACCACTTTTACTTCAGAAATTAAACTCTCCCAAACACCTAAAACATGTTTGTTTGGCCCAAACGAGTGTATCGGATGCCGTTTTGGGTGTGCTTCGACGGAAGGGTTCCGACGTGTGCGATGGCGCGTGTCATGCAAAACGGGTGCCGTTTTCGCACCACTTTTCTTCCAAAATGAAACTGTCCGAAACACCAAAAACATGTTTGTTCGGGCCCAACGAGTGTATCGGATGCGTTTCTGGTTTTGCTTCAGCGGAATGGTTCCGATGTGTGCGATGGCGCGTGTCATGCAAATCGGGTGCTGTTTTCGCACCACTTTTACTTCGGAAATGAAACTCTCCGAAACACCCAAAACATGTTTGTTTAGCCCAAACGAGTGTATCGGATGTGTTTTTGGGTGTCCTTCGATGGAAGGGTTCCGATCTGTTCGATGGCGCGTGTCATGCAAATCGGGTGCCGCTTTCACACCACTTTTTCTTCCGAAATGAAACTGTCCGAAATACCAAAAACATGTTTGTTTGGCCCAAACGAGTGTATCGGATGCGTTTTTGGGTGTGCTTCGACGGAAGGGTTCCGACGTGTGCGATGGCGCGTGTCATGCAAAACGGGTGCCATATTCGCAGCACTTTTTCTTCCGAAATGAAACTGTCCGAAACACCAAAAACATGTTTGTTTGGCCCCAACAAGTGTATCGGATGCGTTTCTGGGTGTGCTTCAGCGGAATGGTTCCGATGTGTGCGATGGCGCGTGTCATGCAAATCGGGTGCCGTTTTCGCACCAGTTTTTCTTCGGAAATGAAACTCTCCGAAACATCCAAAACATGTTTGTGTGGCCCAAACGAGTGTGTCGGCTCCGTTTTTGGGTGTGCTTCGACGGAAGGTTCCGATGTGTGCGATGGCGCGTCTCATGCAAAACGGATGCCGTTTTTGCACCACTTTTACTTCGGAAATGAAACTCTCCGAAACAGCCAAAACATGTTTGTTTGGCCCAAACGAGTGTATCGGATGCGTTTTTGGGTGTGCTTCGACGGAAGGGTTCCGATGTGTGTGATGGCGCGTGTCATGCAAAACGGGTGCCGTTTTCGCACCACTTTTATTTCGGAAATGAAACTCTTTGAAACACCCAAAACATGTTTGTTTGGCCCAAACTAGTGTATCGGATGCGTTTTTGGGGGTGCTTCGACTGGTTCCGATGTGTTCGATGGCGCGTGTCATGCAAAACGGGTGCCGTTTTCGCTCCACTTTTATTTCGGAAATAAAACTCTCGGAAACACCCAAAACATGTTTGTTTAGCCCAAACGAGTGTATCGGATGTGTTATTGGGTGTGCTTCGACGGAAGGGTTCCGATGTGTTCGATGGCGCGTGTCATGCAAATCGGGTGCCGTTTTCGCACCACTTTTTCTTCCGAAATGAAACTGTCCGAAATACCAAAAACATGTTTGTTTGGCCCCAACGAGTGTATCGGATGCGTTTCTGGGTGTGCTTCAGCAGAATGGTTCCGATGTGTGCGATGGCGCGTGTCATGCAAATCGGGTGCCGTTTTCGCACCACTTTTACTTCGGAAATGAAACTCTTCGAAACACCCAAAACATGTTTGTTTGGCCCAAGCAAGTGTATCATATGCGTTTTTGGTTGTGCTTCGACGGAATGGTACCGATGTGCGCGATGTCGCGTGTCATGCAAATCGGGTGCCGTTTTCGCATCACTTTTACTTCGGAACTTAAACTCTCCCAAACACCTAAAACATGTTTGTTTGTCCCAAACGAGTGTATCGGATGCCGTTTTGGGTGTGCTTCGACGGAAGGGTTCCGACGTGTGCGATGGCGCGTGTCATGCAAAACGGGTGCCGTTTTCGCACCACTTTTATTTCGGAAATGAAACTCTTTGAAACACCCAAAACATGTTTGTTTGGCCCAAACGAGTGTATCGGATGCGTTTCTGGGTGTGCTTCAGCGGAATGGTTCCGATGTGTGCGATGGCGCGTGTCATGCAAATCGGGTGCCGTTTTCGCACCAGTTTTTCTTCGGAAATGAAACTCTCCGAAACATCCAAAACATGTTTGTGTGGCCCAAATGAGTGTGTCGGCTCCGTTTTTGGGTGTGCTTCGACGGAAGGTTCCGATGTGTGCGATGGCGCGTCTCATGCAAAACGGGTGCCGTTTTTGCACCACTTTTACTTCGGAAATGAAACTCTCCGAAACAGCCAAAACATGTTTGTTTGGCCCAAACGAGTGTATCGGATGCGTTTTTTGGGTGTGCTTCGACGGAAGGGTTCCGATGTGTGTGATGGCGCGTGTCATGCAAAACGGGTGCCGTTTTCGCACCACTTTAATTTCGGAAATGAAACTCTTTGAGACACCCAAAACATGTTTGTTTGGCCCAAACGAGTGTATCGGATGCGTTTTTGGGGGTGCTTCGACGGAATGGTTCCGATGTGTTCGATGGCGCGTGTCTTGCAAATCGGGAGCCGTTTTCGCACCACTTTTACTTCGGAAATGAAACTCTCCGAAACACGGAAAACATGTTTGTTTGGCCCAAACGAGTGTATCGGATGCGTTTTTGGGTGTGCTTCGACGGAAGGGTTCCGATGTGTGCCATGGCGCGTGTCATGCAAATCGGGTGCCGTTTTCGCACCACTTTTATTTCGGAAACGAAACTCTCCGAAACATCCAAAACATGTTTGTTTGGCCCAAACGAGTATATCAGATGCCTTTTTGGGTGTGCTTCGACGGAATGGTTCCGATGTGTTCGACGGCGCGTGTCATGCAAATCGGGTGCCGTTTTCGCACCACTTTTACTTCGGAAGTGAAACTCTTCAAAACACCCAAAACAAGTTTGTTTGGCCCAAACGAGTGTATCGGATGTGTTTTTGGGTGTCCTTCGATGTAAGGGTTCCGATGTGTTCGATGGTGCGTGTCATGCAAATCGGGTGCCGCTTTCGCACCACTTTTTCTTCCGAAATGAAACTGTCCGAAATACCAAAAACATGTTTGTTTGGCCCAAACGAGTGTATCGGATGCGTTTTTGGGTGTGCTTCGACGGAAGGGTTCCGACGTGTGCGATGGCGCGTGTCATGCAAAACGGGTGCCATATTCGCAGCACTTTTTCTTCCGAAATGAAACTGTCCGAAACACCAAAAATATGTTTGTTTGGCCCCAACAAGTGTATCGGATGCGTTTCTGGGTGTGCTTCAGCGGAATGGTTCCGATGTGTGCGATGGCGCGTGTCATGCAAATCGGGTGCCGTTTTCGCACCAGTTTTTCTTCGGAAATGAAACTCTCCGAAACATCCAAAACATGTTTGTGTGGCCCAAACGAGTGTGTCGGCTCCGTTTTTGGGTGTGCTTCGACGGAAGGTTCCGATGTGTGCGATGGCGCGTCTCATGCAAAACGGGTGCCGTTTTTGCACCACTTTTACTTCGGAAATGAAACTCTCCGAAACAGCCAAAACATGTTTGTTTGGCCCAAACGAGTGTATCGGATGCGTTTTTTGGGTGTGCTTCGACGGAAGGGTTCCGATGTGTGTGATGGCGCGTGTCATGCAAAACGGGTGCCGTTTTCGCACCACTTTTATTTCGGAAATGAAACTCTTTGAGACACCCAAAACATGTTTGTTTGGCCCAAACGAGTGTATCGGATGCGTTTTTGGGTGTGCTTCGACGGAAGGGTTCCGATGTGTGCCATGGCGCGTGTCATGCAAATCGGGTGCCGTTTTCGCACCACTTTTATTTCGGAAATGAAACTCTCCGAAACATCCAAAACATGTTTGTTTGGCCCAAACGAGTATATCAGATGCCTTTTTGGGTGTGCTTCGACGGAATGGTTCCGATGTGTTCGACGGCGCGTGTCATGCAAATCGGGTGCCGTTTTCGCACCACTTTTACTTCGGAAGTGAAACTCTTCAAAACACCCAAAACAAGTTTGTTTGGCCCAAACGAGTGTATCGGATGTGTTTTTGGGTGTCCTTCGATGTAAGGGTTCCGATGTGTTCGATGGCGCGTGTCATGCAAATCGGGTGCCGCTTTCACACCACTTTTTCTTCCGAAATGAAACTGTCCGAAATACCAAAAACATGTTTGTTTGGCCCAAACGAGTGTATCGGATGCGTTTTTGGGTGTGCTTCGACGGAAGGGTTCCGACGTGTGCGATGGCGCGTGTCATGCAAAACGGGTGCCATATTCGCAGCACTTTTTCTTCCGAAATGAAACTGTCCGAAACACCAAAAACATGTTTGTTTGGCCCCAACAAGTGTATCGGATGCGTTTCTGGGTGTGCTTCAGCGGAATGGTTCCGATGTGTGCGATGGCGCGTGTCATGCAAATCGGGTGCCGTTTTCGCACCAGTTTTTCTTCGGAAATGAAACTCTCCGAAACATCCAAAACATGTTTGTGTGGCCCAAACGAGTGTGTCGGCTCCGTTTTTGGGTGTGCTTCGACGGAAGGTTCCGATGTGTGCGATGGCGCGTCTCATGCAAAACGGGTGCCGTTTTTGCACCACTTTTACTTCGGAAATGAAACTCTCCGAAACAGCCAAAACATGTTTGTTTGGCCCAAACGAGTGTATCGGATGCGTTTTTTGGGTGTGCTTCGACGGAAGGGTTCCGATGTGTGTGATGGCGCGTGTCATGCAAAACGGGTGCCGTTTTCGCACCACTTTTATTTCGGAAATGAAACTCTTTGAGACACCCAAAACATGTTTGTTTGGCCCAAACGAGTGTATCGGATGCGTTTTTGGGTGTGCTTCGACGGAAGGGTTCCGATGTGTGCCATGGCGCGTGTCATGCAAATCGGGTGCCGTTTTCGCACCACTTTTATTTCGGAAATGAAACTCTCCGAAACATCCAAAACATGTTTGTTTGGCCCAAACGAGTATATCAGATGCCTTTTTGGGTGTGCTTCGACGGAATGGTTCCGATGTGTGTGATGGCGCGTGTCATGCAAAACGGGTGCCGTTTTCGCACCACTTTTATTTCGGAAATGAAATTCTCCGAAACAGCCAAAACATGTTTGTTTGGCCCAAACGAGTGTATCGGATGCGTTTTTGGGTGTGCTTCGACGGAAGGGTTCCGATGTGTGTGATGGCGCGTGTCATGCAAAACGGGTGCCGTTTTCGCACCACTTTTATTTCGGAAATGAAACTCTTTGAAACACCCAAAACATGTTTGTTTGGCCCAAACGAGTGTATCGGATGCGTTTTTGGGGGTGCCTCGACGGAATGGTTCCGATGTGTTCGATGGCGCGTGTCTTGCAAATCGGGAGCCGTTTTCGCACCACTTTTACTTCGGAAATGAAACTCTCCGAAACACGGAAAACATGTTTGTTTGGCCCAAACGAGTGTATCGGATGCGTTTTTGGGTGTGCTTCGACGGAAGGGTTCCGATGTGTGCCATGGCGCGTGTCATGCAAATCGGGTGCCGTTTTCGCACCACTTTTATTTCGGAAACGAAACTCTCCGAAACATCCAAAACATGTTTGTTTGGCCCAAACGAGTATATCAGATGCCTTTTTGGGTGTGCTTCGACGGAATGGTTCCGATGTGTTCGACGGCGCGTGTCATGCAAATCGGGTGCCGTTTTCGCACCACTTTTACTTCGGAAGTGAAACTCTTCAAAACACCCAAAACAAGTTTGTTTGGCCCAAACGAGTGTATCGGATGTGTTTTTGGGTGTCCTTCGATGTAAGGGTTCCGATGTGTTCGATGGTGCGTGTCATGCAAATCGGGTGCCGCTTTCGCACCACTTTTTCTTCCGAAATGAAACTGTCCGAAATACCAAAAACATGTTTGTTTGGCCCAAACGAGTGTATCGGATGCGTTTTTGGGTGTGCTTCGACGGAAGGGTTCCGACGTGTGCGATGGCGCGTGTCATGCAAAACGGGTGCCATATTCGCAGCACTTTTTCTTCCGAAATGAAACTGTCCGAAACACCAAAAATATGTTTGTTTGGCCCCAACAAGTGTATCGGATGCGTTTTTGGGTGTGCTTCAGCGGAATGGTTCCGATGTGTGCGATGGCGCGTGTCATGCAAATCGGGTGCCGTTTTCGCACCAGTTTTTCTTCGGAAATGAAACTCTCCGAAACATCCAAAACATGTTTGTGTGGCCCAAACGAGTGTGTCGGCTCCGTTTTTGGGTGTGCTTCGACGGAAGGTTCCGATGTGTGCGATGGCGCGTCTCATGCAAAACGGGTGCCGTTTTTGCACCACTTTTACTTCGGAAATGAAACTCTCCGAAACAGCCAAAACATGTTTGTTTGGCCCAAACGAGTGTATCGGATGCGTTTTTTGGGTGTGCTTCGACGGAAGGGTTCCGATGTGTGTGATGGCGCGTGTCATGCAAAACGGGTGCCGTTTTCGCACCACTTTTATTTCGGAAATGAAACTCTTTGAGACACCCAAAACATGTTTGTTTGGCCCAAACGAGTGTATCGGATGCGTTTTTGGGTGTGCTTCGACGGAAGGGTTCCGATGTGTGCCATGGCGCGTGTCATGCAAATCGGGTGCCGTTTTCGCACCACTTTTATTTCGGAAATGAAACTCTCCGAAACATCCAAAACATGTTTGTTTGGCCCAAACGAGTATATCAGATGCCTTTTTGGGTGTGCTTCGACGGAATGGTTCCGATGTGTTCGACGGCGCGTGTCATGCAAATCGGGTGCCGTTTTCGCACCACTTTTACTTCGGAAGTGAAACTCTTCAAAACACCCAAAACAAGTTTGTTTGGCCCAAACGAGTGTATCGGATGTGTTTTTGGGTGTCCTTCGATGTAAGGGTTCCGATGTGTTCGATGGCGCGTGTCATGCAAATCGGGTGCCGCTTTCACACCACTTTTTCTTCCGAAATGAAACTGTCCGAAATACCAAAAACATGTTTGTTTGGCCCAAACGAGTGTATCGGATGCGTTTTTGGGTGTGCTTCGACGGAAGGGTTCCGACGTGTGCGATGGCGCGTGTCATGCAAAACGGGTGCCATATTCGCAGCACTTTTTCTTCCGAAATGAAACTGTCCGAAACACCAAAAACATGTTTGTTTGGCCCCAACAAGTGTATCGGATGCGTTTCTGGGTGTGCTTCAGCGGAATGGTTCCGATGTGTGCGATGGCGCGTGTCATGCAAATCGGGTGCCGTTTTCGCACCAGTTTTTCTTCGGAAATGAAACTCTCCGAAACATCCAAAACATGTTTGTGTGGCCCAAACGAGTGTGTCGGCTCCGTTTTTGGGTGTGCTTCGACGGAAGGTTCCGATGTGTGCGATGGCGCGTCTCATGCAAAACGGGTGCCGTTTTTGCACCACTTTTACTTCGGAAATGAAACTCTCCGAAACAGCCAAAACATGTTTGTTTGGCCCAAACGAGTGTATCGGATGCGTTTTTTGGGTGTGCTTCGACGGAAGGGTTCCGATGTGTGTGATGGCGCGTGTCATGCAAAACGGGTGCCGTTTTCGCACCACTTTTATTTCGGAAATGAAACTCTTTGAAACACCCAAAACATGTTTGTTTGGCCCAAACGAGTGTATCGGATGCGTTTTTGGGGGTGCTTCGACGGAATGGTTCCGATGTGTTCGATGGCGCGTGTCTTGCAAATCGGGAGCCGTTTTCGCACCACTTTTACTTCGGAAATGAAACTCTCCGAAACACGGAAAACATGTTTGTTTGGCCCAAACGAGTGTATCGGATGCGTTTTTGGGTGTGCTTCGACGGAAGGGTTCCGATGTGTGCCATGGCGCGTGTCATGCAAATCGGGTGCCGTTTTCGCACCACTTTTATTTCGGAAATGAAACTCTCCGAAACATCCAAAACATGTTTGTTTGGCCCAAACGAGTATATCAGATGCCTTTTTGGGTGTGCTTCGACGGAATGGTTCCGATGTGTTCGACGGCGCGTGTCATGCAAATCGGGTGCCGTTTTCGCACCACTTTTACTTCGGAAGTGAAACTCTTCAAAACACCCAAAACAAGTTTGTTTGGCCCAAACGAGTGTATCGGATGTGTTTTTGGGTGTGCCTCAACGGAAGGGTTCATCGCTGGCGCGTGTCATGCAAATCGGGTGCCGTTTTCGCACCACTTTTATTTCAGAAATGAAACTCTCCGAAACACCAAAAACATGTTTGTTTGGCCCAAACGAGTGTATCGTATGCGTTTTTGGGTGTGGTTCGACGGAAGGGTTCCGATGTGTGCGATGGCGCGTGTCATGCAAAACGGGTGCCGTTTTCGCTCCACTTTTACTTCGGAAATGAAACTCTCCGAAACAACCAAAACGTGTTTGTTTGACCCAAACGAGTGTATCGGCTGCGTTTTTGGGTGTGCTTCCACGGAAGGGTTCCGATGTGTGCGATGGTGCGTGTCATGCAAAACGGGTGGCGTTTTCGCTCCACTTTTACTTCAGAAATGAAACTCTCCGAAACACCCAAAACATGTTTTTTTGGCCCAAACGAGTGTATCGGATGCGTTTTTGGCTGTGCTTCGACGGAATGGTTCCGATGTGTTCGATGGCGCGTGTCTTGCAAATCGGGTGCCGTTTTCGCACCACGTTTACTTCGGAAATGAAACTCTCCGAAACACCAAAAACATGTTTGTTTGGCCCAAACGAGTGTATCGTATTCGTTTTTGGGTGTGCTTCGACGGAAGGGTTCCGATGTGTGCAATGGCGCGTGTGATGCAAATCGGGTGCCGTTTTCGCACCACTTTTTCTTCCGAAATGAAACTGTCTGAAACACCAAAAACATGTTTGTTTGGCCCCAACAAGTGTATCGGATGCGTTTCTGGGTGTGTTTCAGCGGAAGGGTTCCCATGTGTGCGATGGCGCGTGTCATGCAAATCGGGTGCCGTTTTCGCACCACTTTTACTTCGGAAATGAAACTCTTCAAAACACCCAAAACAAGTTTGTTTGGCCAAACGAGTGTATCGGATGCGTTTTTGGGTGTGCCTCAACAGAAGGGTTCATCGATGGCGCGTGTCATGCAAATCGGGTGCCGTTTTCGCACCACTTTTACTTCGGAAATGAAACTCTCCGAAACACCGAAAACATGTTTGGTTGGCCCAAACGAGTGTATCGGATGCGTTTTTGGGTGTGCTTCGACGGAAGGGTTCCGATGTGTGCCATGGCGCGTGTCACGCAAATCGGGTGCCGTTTTCGCACCACTTTTATTTCGGAAATGAAACTGTCCGAAACACCCAAAACATGTTTGTTTGGCCCAAACGAGTATATTGGATGCGTTTTTGGGTGTGCTTCGACGGAATGGGTCCGATGTGTTCGATGGCGCGTGTCATGCAAATCGGGTGCCGTTTTCGCACCAGTTTTACTTCGCAAATAAAACTCTCCGAAACACCCAAAACATGTTTGTTTGGCCCAAACGAGTGTATCGGCTTCGTTTTTGGGTGTGCTTCCACGGAAGGGTTCCGATGTGTGCGATGGCGCGTGTCATGCAAATCGGGTGCCGTTTTCGCACCACTTTTTCTTCCGAAATGAAACTGTCCGAAACACCAAAAACATGTTTGTTTGGCCCCAACAACTGTATCGGATGCGTTTCTAGGTGTGCTTCAGCGGAAGGGTTCCGATGTGTGCGATGGCGCGTGTCATGCAAATCGGGTGCCGTTTTCGCGCACTTTTATTTCGGAAATGAAACTCTCCGAAACACCAAAAATATGTTTGTTTGGCCCAAACGAGTGTATCGTATGCGTTTTTGGGTTTGCCTCGACGGAAGGGTTCCGATGTGTGCAATGGCGCGTGTCATGCAAATCGGGTGCCGTTTTCGCACCACTTTTTCTTCCGAAATGAAACTGTCCGAAACACCAAAAACATTTTTGTTTGGCCCCAACAACTGTATCGGATGCGTTTCTAGGTGTGCTTCAGCGGAAGGGTTCCGATGTGTGCGATGGCGCGTGTCATGCAAATCGGGTGCCGTTTTCGCACCACTTTTACTTCGGAAATGAAACTCTTCCAAACGCCCAAAACAAGTTTGTTTGGCCCAAACGAGTGTATCGGATGCGTTTTTGGGTGTGCCTCAACGGAAGGGTTCATCGATGGCGCGTGTCCTGCAAATCGGGTGCCGTTTTTGCACCACTTTTATTTCGAAAATGAAACTTACCGAAACACCAAAAACATGTTTGTTTGGCCCAAACGAGTGTATCGTATGTGTTTTTGGGTGTGCTTCGACGGAAGGGTTCCGATGTGTGCAATGGCGCGTGTCATGCAAATCGGGTGCCGTTTTCGCACCACTTTTATTTCGGAAATGAAACTCTCCGAAACATCCAAAACATGTTTGTTTGGCCCAAACGAGTATATCAGATGCCTTTTTGGGTGTGCTTCGACGGAATGGTTCCGATGTGTTCGACGGCGCGTGTCATGCAAATCGGGTGCCGTTTTCGCACCACTTTTACTTCGGAAGTGAAACTCTTCAAAACACCCAAAACAAGTTTGTTTGGCCCAAACGAGTGTATCGGATGTGTTTTTGGGTGTGCCTCAACGGAAGGGTTCATCGCTGGCGCGTGTCATGCAAATCGGGTGCCGTTTTCGCACCACTTTTACTTCGGAAATGAAACTCTCCGAAACATCCAAAACATGTTTGTTTGGCCCAAATGAGTATATCAGATGCCTTTTTGGGTGTGCTTCGACGGAATGGTTCCGATGTGTTCGACGGCGCGTGTCATGCAAATCGGGTGCCGTTTTCGCACCACTTTTACTTCGGAAGTGAAACTCTTCAAAACACCCAAAACAAGTTTGTTTGGCCCAAACGAGTGTATCGGATGTGTTTTTGGGTGTCCTTCGATGTAAGGGTTCCGATGTGTTCGATGGCGCGTGTCATGCAAATCGGGTGCCGCTTTCACACCACTTTTTCTTCCGAAATGAAACTGTCCGAAATACCAAAAACATGTTTGTTTGGCCCAAACGAGTGTATCGGATGCGTTTTTGGGTGTGCTTCGACGGAAGGGTTCCGACGTGTGCGATGGCGCGTGTCATGCAAAACGGGTGCCATATTCGCAGCACTTTTCTGCCGAAATGAAACTGTCCGAAACACCAAAAACATGTTTGTTTGGCCCCAACAAGTGTATCGGATGCGTTTCTGGGTGTGCTTCAGCGGAATGGTTCCGATGTGTGCGATGGCGCGTGTCATGCAAATCGGGTGCCGTTTTCGCACCAGTTTTTCTTCGGAAATGAAACTCTCCGAAACATCCAAAACATGTTTGTGTGGCCCAAACGAGTGTGTCGGCTCCGTTTTTGGGTGTGCTTCGACGGAAGTTCCGATGTGTGCGATGGCGCGTCTCATGCAAAACGGGTGCCGTTTTTGCACCACTTTTACTTCGGAAATGAAACTCTCCGAAACAGCCAAAACATGTTTGTTTGGCCCAAACGAGTGTATCGGATGCGTTTTTTGGGTGTGCTTCGACGGAAGGGTTCCGATGTGTGTGATGGCGCGTGTCATGCAAAACGGGTGCCGTTTTCGCACCACTTTTATTTCGGAAATGAAACTCTTTGAAACACCCAAAACATGTTTGTTTGGCCCAAACGAGTGTATCGGATGCGTTTTTGGGGGTGCTTCGACGGAATGGTTCCGATGTGTTCGATGGCGCGTGTCTTGCAAATCGGGAGCCGTTTTCGCACCACTTTTACTTCGGAAATGAAACTCTCCGAAACACGGAAAACATGTTTGTTTGGCCCAAACGAGTGTATCGGATGCGTTTTTGGGTGTGCTTCGACGGAAGGGTTCCGATGTGTGCCATGGCGCGTGTCATGCAAATCGGGTGCCGTTTTCGCACCACTTTTATTTCGGAAATGAAACTCTCCGAAACATCCAAAACATGTTTGTTTGGCCCAAACGAGTATATCAGATGCCTTTTTGGGTGTGCTTCGACGGAATGGTTCCGATGTGTTCGACGGCGCGTGTCATGCAAATCGGGTGCCGTTTTCGCACCACTTTTACTTCGGAAGTGAAACTCTTCAAAACACCCAAAACAAGTTTGTTTGGCCCAAACGAGTGTATCGGATGTGTTTTGGGTGTGCCTCAACGGAAGGGTTCATCGCTGGCGCGTGTCATGCAAATCGGGTGCCGTTTTCGCACCACTTTTATTTCAGAAATGATACTCTCCGAAACACCAAAAACATGTTTGTTTGGCCCAAACGAGTGTATCGTATGCGTTTTTGGGTGTGCTTCGACGGAAGGGTTCCGATGTGTGCGATGGCGCGTGTCATGCAAAACGGGTGCCGTTTTCGCTCCACTTTTACTTCGGAAATGAAACTCTCCGAAACAACCAAAACGTGTTTGTTTGACCCAAACGAGTGTATCGGCTGCGTTTTTGGGTGTGCTTCCACGGAAGGGTTCCGATGTGTGCGATGGTGCGTGTCATGCAAAACGGGTGGCGTTTTCGCTCCACTTTTACTTCAGAAATGAAACTCTCCGAAACACCCAAAACATGTTTTTTTGGCCCAAACGAGTGTATCGGATGCGTTTTTGGCTGTGCTTCGACGGAATGGTTCCGATGTGTTCGATGGCGCGTGTCTTGCAAATCGGGTGCCGTTTTCGCACCACGTTTACTTCGGAAATGAAACTCTCCGAAACACCAAAAACATGTTTGTTTGGCCCAAACGAGTGTATCGTATTCGTTTTTGGGTGTGCTTCGACGGAAGGGTTCCGATGTGTGCAATGGCGCGTGTGATGCAAATCGGGTGCCGTTTTCGCACCACTTTTTCTTCCGAAATGAAACTGTCTGAAACACCAAAAACATGTTTGTTTGGCCCCAACAAGTGTATCGGATGCGTTTCTGGGTGTGTTTCAGCGGAAGGGTTCCCATGTGTGCGATGGCGCGTGTCATGCAAATCGGGTGCCGTTTTCGCACCACTTTTACTTCGGAAATGAAACTCTTCAGAACACCCAAAACAAGTTTGTTTGGCCAAACGAGTGTATCGGATGCGTTTTTGGGTGTGCCTCAACAGAAGGGTTCATCGATGGCGCGTGTCATGCAAATCGGGTGCCGTTTTCGCACCACTTTTACTTCGGAAATGAAACTCTCCGAAACACCGAAAACATGTTTGGTTGGCCCAAACGAGTGTATCGGATGCGTTTTTGGTGTGCTTCGACGGAAGGGTTCCGATGTTGCCATGGCGCGTGTCACGCAAATCGGGTGCCGTTTTCGCACCACTTTTATTTCGGAAATGAAACTGTCCGAAACACCCAAAACATGTTTGTTTGGCCCAAACGAGTATATTGGATGCGTTTTTGGGTGTGCTTCGACGGAATGGGTCCGATGTGTTCGATGGCGCGTGTCATGCAAATCGGGTGCCGTTTTCGCACCACTTTTACTTCGCAAATAAAACTCTCCGAAACACCCAAAACATGTTTGTTTGGCCCAAACGAGTGTATCGGCTTCGTTTTTGGGTGTGCTTCCACGGAAGGGTTCCGATGTGTGCGATGGCGCGTGTCATGCAAATCGGGTGCCGTTTTCGCACCACTTTTTCTTCCGAAATGAAACTGTCCGAAACACCAAAAACATGTTTGTTTGGCCCCAACAACTGTATCGGATGCGTTTCTAGGTGTGCTTCAGCGGAAGGGTTCCGATGTGTGCGATGGCGCGTGTCATGCAAATCGGGTGCCGTTTTCGCGCACTTTTATTTCGGAAATGAAACTCTCCGAAACACCAAAAATATGTTTGTTTGGCCCAAACGAGTGTATCGTATGCGTTTTTGGGTTTGCCTCGACGGAAGGGTTCCGATGTGTGCAATGGCGCGTGTCATGCAAATCGGGTGCCGTTTTCGCACCACTTTTTCTTCCGAAATGAAACTGTCCGAAACACCAAAAACATTTTTGTTTGGCCCCAACAACTGTATCGGATGCGTTTCTAGGTGTGCTTCAGCGGAAGGGTTCCGATGTGTGCGATGGCGCGTGTCATGCAAATCGGGTGCCGTTTTCGCACCACTTTTACTTCGGAAATGAAACTCTTCCAAACGCCCAAAACAAGTTTGTTTGGCCCAAACGAGTGTATCGGATGCGTTTTTGGGTGTGCCTCAACGGAAGGGTTCATCGATGGCGCGTGTCCTGCAAATCGGGTGCCGTTCTTGCACCACTTTTATTTCGAAAATGAAACTTACCGAAACACCAAAAACATGTTTGTTTGGCCCAAACGAGTGTATCGTATGTGTTTTTGGGTGTGCTTCGACGGAAGGGTTCCGATGTGTGCAATGGCGCGTGTCATGCAAATCGGGTGCCGTTTTCGCACCACTTTTATTTCGGAAATGAAACTCTCCGAAACATCCAAAACATGTTTTTTGGCCCAAACGAGTATATCAGAAGCCTTTTTGGGTGTGCTTCGACGGAATGGTTCCGATGTGTTCGACGGCGCGTGTCATGCAAATCGGGTGCCGTTTTCGCACCACTTTTACTTCGGAAGTGAAACTCTTCAAAACACCCAAAACAAGTTTGTTTGGCCCAAACGAGTGTATCGGATGTGTTTTTGGGTGTGCCTCAACGGAAGGGTTCATCGCTGGCGCGTGTCATGCAAATCGGGTGCCGTTTTCGCACCACTTTTACTTCGGAAATGAAACTCTCCGAAACACCAAAACATGTTTGTTTGGCCCAAATGAGTATATCAGATGCCTTTTTGGGTGTGCTTCGACGGAAGGGTTCCGATGTGTTCGACGGCGCGTGTCATGCAAATCGGGTGCCGTTTCGCTCCACTTTTACTTCGGAAATGAAAACTCTTCAAAACACCCAAAACAAGTTTTGTTTGGCCCAAACGAGTGTATCGGATGTGTTTTTGGGTGTCCTTCCACGATGTAAGGGTTCCGATGTGTGCGATGGCGCGTGTCATGCAAATCGGGTGCCGTTTTCGCACCAACTTTACTTCCGAAATGAAACTGTCCGAAAAACCAAAAACATGTTTGTTTGGCCCAAACGAGTGTATCGATCGTTTTTGGTGTGCTTCGACGGAAGGGTTCCGATGTGTGCATGGCGCGTGTCATGCAAAATCGGGTGCCTTTCGCACACTTTTCTCCGAAATGAAACTGTCCGAAACACCAAAACATGTTTGTTTGGCCCCAACAAGTGTATCGGATGCGTTTCTGGGTGTGCTTCAGCGGAAGGTTCCGATGTGTGCGATGGCGCGTGTCATGCAAATCGGGGTGCCGTTTTCGCACCATTTTCTTCGGAAATGAAACTCTCCGAAACATCCCAAAACATGTTTGTTTGGCCCAAACGAGTGTGTCGGATGCGTTTTTGGGTGTGCTTCGACGGAAGGTTCCGATGTGTCGATGGCGCGTGTCATGCAAATCGGGTGCCGTTTTCGCACCACTTTTACTTCGGAAATGAAACTCTCCGAAACAGCCAAAACATGTTTGTTTGGCCCAAACGAGTGTATCGGATGCGTTTTTTGGGTGTGCTTCGACGGAAGGGTTCCGATGTGTGCGATGGCGCGTGTCATGCCAAACGGGTGCCGTTTTCGCACCACTTTTATTTCGGAAATGAAACTCTTTGAAACACCCAAAACATGTTTGTTTGGCCCAAACGAGTGTATGGATGCGTTTTGGGGTGTGCTTCGACGGAATGGTTCCGATGTGTTCGATGGCGCGTGTCTTGCAAATCGGGTGCCGTTTTCGCACCACTTTTACTTCGGAAATGAAACTCTCCGAAACACCGAAAACATGTTTGTTTGGCCCAAACGAGTGTAT